>JBBMOC010000058.1:68840-315685 GCA_037975185.1 Centropyge bicolor | reverse complement strand
TTGTCTGCAGAGAGAAGATGGCTTTTTTCACTAGACCAAGGTTCAACATACCTCCTTTGCCAGCTGACGACGTATGAGAGCTTGCCTCTGTATTATGTGACTAAACATGAAGTATTTTTGTCAATTTTTTCTGAGCTCATGAAGTACAAAGTTCTTTCTACCGAGGACGGGGGCGGGGCGACACAAAGATGGTGTTGAAGATTAGAAGGTTTCACATTTTCAGAAGTGTTTGTGCTTCTATTATAAACACGAACACACACACAGTTATCGACGACAGCGCGGCTGTTCATTTCCTTTGGTGGGAAGACGCCTCTCATAAGGAAACTGTATCTCTCTCCTCCTGTCGGTTGTGCTTACAAAAGGCTGGAAGACGGGAACAAAAGTCGGTTTGGACAAATTCACTGTACTGTAACTTATTTTATAGTACTTTTCCTTGAAGGAAATTAAAAAAAAAAAAACCGCTTCCTGCTTTTTAAGTGTATTTTGTAGCTTTGAACAAATAGCACTTCAATGTTTTTACATACAGTTAAATGGAACTATTGTCTCATTTTGTTTCCTGTTACCTAATTCTTAAGAGTTATTTACATAAAATGTCACTTTGTAATCCACTTTTATTACAGATGTCATTGTCCTCTTGTTGTTATGTTATTAAAATTAATATTATTTCATGTACTTTTCAATATATGGATGAATATATGAAACACTGTATTCAGATTTTTTTTATGATGTCTGTATGAACATCTGCAGTGTTACCTCTTGTGAAGATAAAACCATTAAACCACATCGTGACGCTCGGCTTTTTAATCCGTCATTCAGATGCAGGTAAAGAGCTGGATTCTTTTAATCTCTGCAGGGATGAAGAACACATGTTCTGCGCAAACATTTTCTTTAAATGTGTCACGGTGTTACACGTGATTTTCCTCTAACCACAGACAAGGTTGTGCTGACCCACTTGAGTCTCAGGCTGCCGATTCTTTAGAAGCCCTACCACACAGCAGGCAGGCAGCTGCGTCAGCTACTCTGCTCCTTCGTACGACATCCTGTTTGAGCCTTTCAACGCAAGCCACCAGACCGGGGAGAGGCAGAGAGTCGCTCAAACACAGCCGTGCGTTGGTGGAGCTGTAATTAATTTAAAAAAAAAAAAAAAAAAGCACACCTAAACCTCCACATTCTTAGCCTTATTTCCCAAACACAAAAATGCAGCTCGCTCTTTGAAAAAATGCTCGGAGCCCTGCAGGCAAACCAGTCCCAGGTCTCTGCTTGTCTCAGTAAACTGTCATGTTTTGGGGCCAGGTTCTCTCTGATGCATTTGTTTCCAAGAGGAGGGATCAGAGTAGGGACGAGCCTGACGCACAAACTATCACCTGCAAACACGCAGTTCCACAGTTTTAATTATTCTGACATTGGACATTTTTTAATTTTACAGCGAATCCACCATTCCAGCACAGAAACCAGTTTAAAAAAACGTAACATCAACTTCTGTCTGTGGCATTTCACCATGTCACATACTTACATGCTGTTCTAGGTTGGTTTCAGTGGTTTCACTTGTTTCACTATGAGAATCAGCCCAAATTAGGCATTCTGTCAGCTAACATCGCTGCAGCTCAAGCGGTAAACCAGAGGCTTGTGATTTGTGGTAAAATGTGTAAATAACAAGGCCTTTCAGCAGAAAGTCAACACCTTGTTTACCAGCAAAAACTTTCTCATGAGAAAAAAGACATTTCAAATAATGCTGAAAAAAAAACAGCCTCCTCTTTAAACAATCTACCAAGTGCCATAAAAACAGTCAATTCTGTTATTTTTACTTATCAAAACACAGTGAGTCCATCCAGCTGGGCAGCTGTTTGCATAAGATAGACGCTGCAATAAGAGAGATAATATGGCGGCTGCAGTGTGTGACGGGGGAACATGTATCAGTGTTTACTTCCCATAAATGAAATCTCTACGGGTTCTTTCTGCAAACATACTCATCAGACTGTTCATCATATCTGCCATATACTGATTTACACAACACGTGCATGGAGGTCAATAAACCTTTATGAGGAGACGTGTTCAAATTCTGAGAACCATGAATTTTAAAATGTGCCGTTCAAGAACTACAGGTTGTGCATGTCAGGCTGAAAAAGTCTTTAACTTACAGTAGCACCAGTGAGTGTTACCTGTGTTGTAGCAGATAGAGAATTTAAAACACGCAGGCTGAAGCTGCTGAGGCCGAAAAGCTCGCCTCCGTTTCAGTGTGTTATGCAGAATTTTAAAGGAGCTAATTAAACTTATGCAACATATCCCAGGAGAAAAGTTCTCACAGCACCCTTAATGTCACAGTAAAATCTAAATGTACGTTTTTAAAAAAAAACAAAACAAAAAAAAAAAACATCCTTCACACATATGCACGTTCACCTCAGCTACGACCAGCAGTTCTCCAGAAAGCAGAGAAAGAGTCTGTGTCTTCAGGTCAGAGGTCACGAGATGGGGATGGACACGATGGTGGGCAGCTCCCCGATGGGGGGCGGGTTGTATTTCTCCACCCTCATCAGCCGCCGCAGGATGTCGTCCCGGTCGCGCGGCCATCCGTACACGTGCGTGTTCTGGAGCCAGTTGGGGACGTGACACTGCGATAGCGAGAAGCAATAACGACGGTGTAAACACAGAGCAGGAAAAGACTAATCACAGGTTTGTAGCTTCAGTTATGACACAGATTATGATGGAGTGTTTTGTTGCTCATGTTGATGCGGTGTCTTATATATATGAATGGTATGTGTTTACTCACACATGGAATGTCAGAATCCCACAAAGCGGGACACATGAGACCTTACATGCACTCTCTCTCTCTCTCTCTCTCTCTCTCTCTCTCGTAGTGGAGCTCACCTTTTTCGCCCCGGGGAACACGATGGGAATGAACCTGAAATTCTTGCTTCCATTCTGGATGAACTCAGTCTGGAGCTGCACAGAAACAATGTGTGAAAATAATAAAGAATCTCAATAGATTTCAGTCAGTGAACATTTCAGTCTTTTGAAGTCAGGATCAGCTGTGAACCTGTTTGTGTATGTAGACGGTGTTGAAGGTCCGCTCGTCGATCTCCAGGCCGACGGGGGAGGCCGTCACCGTCTCGTAGTACTTGGGACTGATGATGATGATGATCAGGTACTCTTTCTGGGGAAGAGGATAAACAGAATTAAAGCCGCAAGCGGCGATGGTCGGGCCCTCGCAGTCACGCCCCCCCTTTGACCTACGCAAATTCTTTTAATAACTTTTCATGCTCAACTCGTCTCCTACACACCCTCCGAATCTGGAGTCGATCCGATTAAAACCCTAGGACGAGTTCGTTCAAATGCTAGCCCAAAAATGGCAAAAATCGGAATTTCAACGTTAATTTGCGAACTTCCTGTTTGGAATTCCGGATTACAATTTACATGTCGGGGACGGTCTCGGCCTAGGGTTTATGCCCATAAAATTTTGTGCAGAAAATTTCGCATTTTTTGGGCGTGGTTTCTGGCCACACCCATTGACCTACGCAAATTCTTTTAATAACTTTTAATCGTCAATGTGTCTCGTACGCACCCTCCAAATTTGGAGTCGATCCGATTAAAACCCTAGGACGAGTTCGTTCAAATATGTAGCGTGCAAATTGCTAAAACGCGATGTTTAGCGTTAAATTCCGAACTTCCTGTTCTGAATTCACAATGGTCGTAAGAGACTTTTTCGTAGGCCTTGCAATGCTTGTTATGCCCACCAATTTTCAGGCTTGTAGCTCACAGTAGCCGGAGGGGCTGCAGTTTGAGGCCCCTAGGGGCCGCTATGGTGCACGTATTTTTATGCAGACACTGGATTCATAAATTTTTCGCCGGGACTGACACTTTTGGCTGGCGTGGTCGCGTTTATCTCAAGCTGAAGGCCCGCAATTTGGGTTTAAAGTCGGGCGAGAATCATCATTTGGATTAGCCCCCTTAGTGGGCTCGGGCCCTAAATATCACTGCTTGACAATTGTTTCCATCGTTGTTTCACTGTTGGTGCAGATCATTACATCAGAAGTGTTTGTTATTCTCTTCTTCTTCTCATCCTTTTTTATCAGCTTAGAAAGATGTTTTTTTTACCTCGCTCAGGTAGCGCTCCATGAAGTCTATCTTGCTTATACTCCTGAACTGCTGCTCAAAAATATCAATCTGAAAGAAATAAAGACATCAGTCAGAAAGTGTATCTACAGCTTTACAAAGCCAAAACACATATATACAGATTTAGTCTAAGCTTAGTTAAGACCAAAACTGGCCTTGCTGACAGAGCGATAGGGCAGGCCCTATCTAACTTGAACCTTGATTTTTTTGCCACTTATCCAGGTTGTTTTCTCCTGACTAGATCCTTGCTTGTGTTGTATTTACTCTCAGATGTACGTCGCTTTGGACAAAAGCGTCTGCTAAATGAAATTGTAAAATTGTAGAGTGAAATCCTTAAAATCAGTCAGAGATAACGACAGCTAGTCTTGACTAAAGGCTGTTCTAATTACACCCACTTTGACAAACTAACATCCTGGTAATTTAGTTTTTTGTCCCACATACGTTAGTGCTGAAACTGGCAAATCATTTGACTCTAGTGGAATTCACTATTTGTTGTGATGTAACAGTAAAGGTGTATTGATTTGTTGATGCTGTGTTTTACCTTCAAGGTTTTTACAAAGGTTTTCAGTTTGTCTTGAGTTGCTGCTCTGCCCTTGAAGAACAGCACAGTCTCTATTAAACAGCTCTTGTTTCAGAACATGAAAAAACTGCACGTACGTGTGTGTCGAAGCCGTTGTGTCGCAGCAGAGCCACAAAGTTGATGATCTCATTGACGTGCTTGTCGTTGTCTGCTTCGTAAGTGACAAAAACCCTTCCTGCGTTCGAGAGAAACACACAGAATGAAAGCGGGGCACGGGCTAATCTGATGGTGTGCAGACTGAGAGCTGGACACTCACTCTGCTCCAGAGACAGCGGCGTGCTGTGAGGGGGGGGCTTCCCTTTAGCCGGAGCGTTGTGGCCACTGTGACGAGTGAGAGATCATTGTTAATCACAGGCAGAAACATGCAACCAGAGTCCAGAGGCTCAAACAGGTGGAGGAACTCACATGTGTGTGTATCCAGCTGCAGGGAGTCTGCAGTCGCCTGGATCTGAAGCAGGACAGAGAACAAACATGTTAGAACAAACAATGTTGATGATATATAGCACAGTGTAGTATACTGTTATATATATACTATATATTATAGACTATTATTATTGTTATTATTATTATTATACCACATATTATATTATTAGTACACTACACTACATTATACTTTGATAGCATATCACTACTAGTACTATTATATGTAATAGAGTGTAGTATATACCACATTACACTACTATATTATTATATTATACATGTACATGTATGTTATACTCTTGGATGTTATACACTGTATATGCTATATTATATTATTATATTATATTACTATATGCACTCTACCATTACCTTTAGCATACCATACCATACCCACTGCTGCTATCACTATGTACACACTCAGGTACACACATACACATATGCATATTTTCTGTAGATCTCCCACAAGTGCCTACTTTTGATTCAATTCCTGCTACATCTACTGCCTAATTTATTGTGTCTATTTTTATATTTTATATTTTTTATTTTTCTATTTTATATTTTGTATTCTATATTTAAACAGTGCAACATACGAGAAGTGATGGAGATGCCAATTTCCTGGAGGGAACCTCCCAAAGGGATTAATAAAGTACTCTGTCTGTCTGTCTGTCTGTCTAGAGTTTGACTGACAGGATGAACAGAGCTCAACAGTCTGTGTGTGTGTGAGGCCTGATGAGCAGCAGCAGACTTACAGAAGGGGCCGTACGCCGGGTGGTACTGAGGCCAGGGGGGCTTGTTGGCCACGGGCCCCCTGTTGAAGGCGTCCGCCGGGCACTGGGCGCAGCAGGCGGCGCCCTGCGGAGAGCACGAGTACGGAGGCAACGTGTGGTGGCACAGGTTGGCCGAGGGGGGGTTGGAGCACAGAGACAGTGGCTGCTCCAGGCTGCTCATGCTGGCGCTGTGTCGGCCGGGGAGGGACAGGGACTTGCACCCCGACAGGCAGCTTTCTCCGGGACAGCTGGAGAAGTGTTTGGGGCTCAGGCAGGACGGCAGGCTGTCGGGGTACCCGGACCAGCTGCTGGCGAAGCTGGGGTGCAGCCAGGCGCCGTTGGCCTGGCTGGGGAAGGGGGTGGGCTGGCTGTACCCGGCCGGCAGGCTGCGGGGGGGCTGGTAGGAGAAGTAGCTGGGGCCGGGCAGAGGGAGGGTGTGGTTGTGTTTGTGTTGCTGCTCGCTGTCCAGCCTCTGTCCGCTGAACAGGGAGTCCTCAGAGAAGGCGGCGTGCTCGGGAAGAGGGCGGCCATTAGGGCTCAAACTGGAGTCTGTTTTGTGGGTGACACTGGCTTCTCTCTGCTCGGTGCTCATGGTCTCATCGTCCTCTTCAGGCGTGTTGTGGTGGCTGTTCATGTACCTGCTCAGCTGGTTGACGTGACTGTGAGACAGATTGATTCACATTCATTTAGATGAGAAGATCTACTGATGCTGTTTCACTCTTACATTTAAAACCAACAGTGTGTTTGATGCGATTCTCACCTATTTGGTGCTGAGGCCGAACAGACAGACACAGGCATCATCATTAGGCCTCCTCCTCCCGACATCCATGTGTGTCCACTTTAATCTGCACCTGAAATTCTGTCCAGGAAATGAGTCATCAAACAAAAGTGTCGAGGTCAAATATCTGATTAAAAGTGCATCAGCTTCACTTTTTGCAAATAAACACATCGTTAGCATTTAAGGGTTTCATAAAGCTACTGTTTTATATCAGCCCACACTGGTGCTGGTGTCTGTTTGATTTGCATGACAACCCAATTTAGAGCATGACAAAGTGTCTCCCACACAGGGGACTTTTCTCGGCATGTTTGGCGGTTCACACTCAGGAGACAACACTAACTCACATGTGGGAATAAGGAAACGATGCCTCTCACGGACAGAAACCAGAGTCGGATGGAAAATTCAAACCGCAAAACTTCCAGAAGATAAAACGTTTCTCTCTGGATTTCTGAGTAATGACACATTTGATTCACAGCTGTATCCGCACTCACTCTCACATCAACACATGATTTCGAACCGACAGAACGAGCGCTGAAAAACACTCTTGCTTTCAGTCATGAGTGATAAAAAGACCATCTAACATTTAGGCTTTAAATTACATTCAGAACAGTATAAAGCAACTTAATGTGAAAATGAATCAGTTTAGGTGGGTTTACTTTCAAAAAGGCCCCTGATGGTTCCTGTAAATGTAAATACACTCGCTCTTTGAGGTCACACACACATATTGTTGTTTGTACTTTCCATTGACCCAGATTGTGTTTCTTTATATTTCATGCTGACTTCTTGAACTTTTACAGGTGAGAAAACCCTCAAATTGTTATTTCTCCATATTTATGAGACCATCACAGATGTTTGTATTTACATCACTATCCAGATGTTAAAAGGTAATACTGGCTCAAACAAAGGTTTTACAAGCTGTGTTCATGTACATGTCAATTGATTGTGTTGACATTGTTACACAAATATCACACAAGGCTTCAACAGTGTACTCAACACAAGCTGTTTGTCAAAGGACCTGAACAGGTAACATGTTGTGCAATTCAGCTCTAATTAGTTCACAGGACTCACCGACGCTGCTTCAGGTTGACAAGTCCAGCAGGTAAATCCTCCTCTTTGACCCTTAAAATACCACCTTAAAAGGGTAAAACAACACTCACAACGACTTTGAGTTAAGAAATACAAGTTGTCTTTTTTATGTCTCTTATGAAAGACACTAGAAAACTACTGACGCTCCAGATGAGTTTCTGCTTTACTTCAGTGCTCACAAGCTCCTCCCAGCTCACAAACTCCACCTGTGTGTGTGTGTAGGAAGTCTCTCTCTCACACACACTCACACAGGATTTATGGTGTCTCTACAGAAGCAAACTAACCCAGCAAACAAACCTCAAACTCAGTACAGACAACTGTTCTTTATTGTCTCTTCATGTCTCTTATGAATCAATGATTGCAACCTGTTTTTAAATGATTTGATATTTAGTGCATTTTCAAGCTTCATAATAAAGTTTTTTTTTCATATAAAAATAGATTAAAAACAATAAAACAGAGTGTTATGAGAGCAGATGCAGGAAGGGGCTGGTGTTGACTCTTCTCTGTTTGGAGAAACAGGACTCGAGCCAGTCCTTCTTGACGGGGACGGCCTCAGCGTACTGACACACCAGGTCCTGGAGCTCCTGTTCACACAGTTCACAGCAGAGGAATTAGAAATTATTCACTGTTGTTGGGCTGTTAGTCATGTTTTCTTTACTTCTGCTTTTGGATAAAGATCTTGAAAGTGTTTGGCAGCTTGTAAATCTTTTGTGGTCTAGATTTCCTTCCATTAAAAAAAAAAAAAAAAAAAGTGTTCCACCCTTCAAAAATAGAATATGAGGGGAAACACTAATTAAAGGTCAAAAGGTCAGATGACGATCACTGAACATGACACCAACCTGTGTGTGGATGCTGTTCTCCACCTCTGCTACTATGTGGGTGACCTCAGGACTCATCATCTCCTCCTCGTCTCCATCATAAGTGCACAGCAGCTAAGGAGCGCTGACATTTTGACATACTATAATCAGAGCTCATCTGTATCTCACTGGAGTAGGGTTGTTTTTTTTTGTTAACCCTTCCTCACACATCCACACAAACTGCTGCAGGCCTTCACAAGCAGGAGCTAATTACATAACTGTCGGCTTTTTAAACACTTTAGCGTGATGATTACAGGACGATTCGTCTTCATTAAGACACCACCTCAGCTGGAAAGATGTCTTAAAGGTAAAAAAAAAACATGATTAGACATAAACTGAACACCGTGAATTATCTGTCAACGTGTGATAATTGTAGTTTAACAGCCCAGAGTCTGAAAGGATATGTGATAAGGTAGCGGGCCAGCCTCTTCCTCTCCGATGCAGGCAGGTTGTAGAAAAACACATGGACCCCCCTCATGAAACTGGGGAGCTCTGCGGGGCCGGGGCTCTGAGGAGCCGCCGAGGGGCCGGGGCTCTGAGCAGGAGCCGCCGAGGGGCCGGGGGTTTCTGCTTCAGCCTCGTCAGTCAAACTTGTGTTATGCAACTGTGGTTGAGGGGAGGATGTTGATGTCTGAGCTGGAGCTGTGCGCTTTGCTGCTCGGCTGTGATAGTATCTGTCAGTGAAGTTAAGGGAAAATGACTCCGACCTTTCAGGGGGGCAGATTCTGAGAAACGGCACTTTTCAAGATTTCATCTGCTGAAACGTTTCAAAAGATACATGAATGTGGAGATGCCTCTGGAAGCCAGGTGTTTCCTGATGAGCCTCTCGGTGCCGTACCAGTTGAAGCCTTTGGTGGAGTGTCCGATACGAGGGAGATGTACACTGGCTTTGTGGGAAAAAACACAAACATAATTCAGTCATTGCCTGTGTTTACCATCTTGAGCAGAAGTGAAGGAGGGGTGGCTGTCAGCAGTGACACGTCTGTACGTTTAGATCACTAACATGAAACATTGCCAGGTGAACAAAGACCGAAGCAAACCAGTAATTCTAACTGCAGGTGTTCTGATCGGTTCCTCTATTGTGCAGAATAACCTGAGGGAGACCAGATTCTTCTCATGTATTGTTCCGCAGTAATTGTGTTTGCAAGAATTTGTCTGTGCACACATGAGGACGCCAGCAAGATAACACACACACACACACACACACACATACATACACACACACACAGAGAGAGAGAGCATGTCCTGCATATCTCGTCCATCAAGTCGAACAATAATCTGACTCATCATGCCTCTGCTTTCTCTTTGTCTTCACGGAGGCTTAATTAGCAGAGAGTTATTGGCAAGGAGGATGACTTGACTCTAAAAATGCCTTGATATTACAAACCAATCTAATATATCACTTCCAAAAAAATTGGGACCCCATGTCAGACATAAACAAAAACAGAATCCAATCATTTGACGACAGTTTTATGAAGCGTTCCTGATCCCATGTAGTAATCATGTGTTTGACAAAGTGGTGAAACTCGCTCCATCCAATAAAGTTGATGATGTAAAAAATAAACTGTTTTTTTAGAATCAGGGGTTGTAAGATAAGATAAAATAAGATATACCTTTATTCATCACACAGTGGGGAAATTTACAGGTTTACTATGGCAGATGACATGAAAACAAGGGTATATTCAGTTGTGTTAAATGACATGAATGTGTTGGACTGTACCCTTGTGTCTTTTGGCTGCAGCATATATCTTCTTCAGACCTTCGTCCAGAGCACTCAGGAAGATCCCAGACAGGTTGTTGGCTCTGTCTCTTTGCTGTGCCACGATCAGGGCTAACTGAGGTGACAGAAGGGAGATGGAAACTGGTTAAAGCATGCTAACGGTGTCTTATCGCTCTCATCTCTGCCGCAACTTCACAATTCTGCCACCACACATAAACCCACACCCCCGAGTATCGCACTGCTGATCGCTACTACTGCAAAGAAACAGCATGTGTGTTTGAAACCATTTCCAGAGCAGAGCTTCTTCGAGCTGCGTGCATTTCATTTCAACAGAACCTACTTGATCCTGGCCATCTAATCTGGACTGTTTGTCATCTATGGGGAAGAGCAGCACGTTGCCAAGGTCCAAATCTGAAAGAAATATTATGTTCACACTTGATGGAGCTCCATTCTCAATCAGACTACTCATTTAAAATGTTGTAATGTCATGAGTAATTTTCTTTGTAATCTTACCCTTCATCTTTCCAGCCAACTCATACTGCTTCCGCGGTTCATCTGATCTCACTTCTAGAGCTGTAAACAAGCCTCCCCTGCCCCACCGGCCTGAGTCATCTACACAAAACAAGAAGAAGTGCTGAAGAGACACAAGCTTTCTTTTGATTACTCAATCATACGAGTGACATGTTTCTGCGTTCATGATAATGCAATACAGGTTTCATACCAACACAGTGGACGATGATGGCATTTCCCTGAGCGGCGTGAGGATGAGTAACATCCCCCAGGACATAGTGGATGGCCGTGCTGTCGTTGTCTGTGGAGCATACGCTGCTGTCATCATCATCCTCCTCTTCCTCTTCCTCCTCGTCTTCTTCGCTGTCCACAGAAGGCAGGCACCGCGATCTGTAGCTGCACGACTCCCACCACGCCATTCTGCAGTCAATTCAATTCAATTTTATTTGTATGGCGCCAAATCGTATAGAGAGAGAGAGAGAGAGAGAGAGAGAGAGAGAGAGAGAGAGAGAGAGAGAGAGAGAGAACATGCAATACTACAATCCACTATATCTTATCTATTAGGGTAATATTGTACTATGAGTTCTTGAAAGTCTGACGGTGTTTGACCATAAAGAGCTTTGTAGGTTAGCAGAAGGATTTTTAATTCTGGATTTGACAGGGACCCAGTGCAAAAAAGCCAAAATGGGAGAAATATGATCTTTTCCTTTTTCTTGTCAATACATGCGCAGCAGTGTTCTGGATCAACTGGAGGGTTGTTAAAGTCTTACTGGGGCAGCCCAATAATAGAGAATTGCATTAGTTCAGCCTAGAAGTAACAAATGCAGGGACTAGTTTTTCTGGATATGTCTGATTTTTGCAATATTCTGGAGTTGAAAAAAGGCAGTCTGAGAAATTTGTTCTATATGGGAGGTAAAGGACATATTCTCATCAAAGATAACTGCAGGAGGCCAATACAATGCCATCAAGAGTAGCAATATCTTTAGAAAATGTGCATCAGAGGCTTTAGAAGTTTAGTTCATTGGTTAGTTTCATCTGGTTTAATCGACAGATATAATTGGGTATCATCTGCATAACATTGAAAGTTAATGGAGTAACTTTGACGTGCACAGGGGATTTATCGTTAACATAGTCAAACTGAGATCGTTCTGATAAATTGGACCTAAACCAGCAAAGTGTGGTTCCTTTGATGCCAATCAAATTTTCCCAGTCTCTGCAACAGAATTTGATGATTAATTGTGACAAATGCAGTACTAAGATCTAACAAGTCCAGAGATGAGTCTTAGATGAGTCTGTCTGATGCAATAAGAGGGTCATTTCTAACTTTCACCAGCGCTGTTTCTGTGATATGAACTAAATCCTGACTGAAAATCTTCAAATAGACTATTGTTATGTAGATAATTACACAACTTATTGAAGACTGCTTTCTCATTGATCTTTGAGAGAAAGGGAAGGTTAGATATAGGTCGACAGTTTGCCAGTGCCTCTGGATCAGGAGTCGGCTATTTAAGAAAAGGTTTTATTTCAACTACTTTAAAGTGCTGTTTTTTACAGTGCTGAAAAGAAATCTGGGGTTGTTCTTGTTAACCTCTATTAATTTCAAGTAACAAGTGCTCTTGCACTGTGATATGATATACTTTTAAGTTTTGAGACTATCTTGCCAGACTAAACAGGATTCCTTCAGACTGGTAGAACACCACTTCTGTCAAGTTCTTTGTGGTATCCGCTTTCATTTTTGGGTTTGCATGAAGAAAGCACATCAATTAAAAGGTGAAGTGAGAGAAAAAACTTTTACTTTTTCTTGTATTTCTGCTCCTGCTGCTTCTTCTTCAAGTCCTCCTGAAGTTTGGCTCTCTTGGCTGCAGCCTCCTGCCTTTTCTGGCGCCTCAGTTCCAGCTCAGCCTCAGTAAGAGCTTTCCTCTTCCTCGTTGGAATCCCAAGGGTTAGAGACAGTGAAACCTAGCAGCACACAGAAAATCACAGTTAGTCAAATATATCTTCTGATAAACCCACTAAAAACCTCTTTCAGTGTCAGCAGATGAGTTGGTCTTTCTGCTTTTTTCTGGCGTGTCACGTTCAACATCACAAACTTGACCATAAACCTGAAACAGTAGAAAGCAGCTTGGAGGCCAGTGGCAAAGTTACACTCGTCTTTTCTCTTTTGTTGCACATTGTTCCCAGACTGTTAACAAACCAAAAAAAACAATAAATGATGCTCAACACACATCGTGGCATCACGCCAGGAAAGAGGTAAAAATTTGCGTCATGTTACTATTACTGCCAATCAGAGGTGGAGAAACTCTTTCAATCTTAGTTCACCATTTCCACAACTGTGACCACTGCTGCACTGCAAACGCCTCTGACATGGTTTGAAGTATTTCCCCCATTTGCTCTGGGAACAAACTTTTTTTCACCTGTCACTGACTTTAGTTTACTTTCACTTTAGTTACAAATCTTGGTTCATTTTTCAAAGCAACTAAAAAAAAAAAATCTTTAACAGGATATTTGGCAGGGACATAATCAGTGATCAGTGAGGTGTAATCTTGATTTGTGGAAGGAAAGATGGTCTGTTGATGTTTGGTACAAACCTGAATTCTGAACATAGTTTGCTTGTTTGAGAAAAGACTTTGTAATGTGATTAAGTGAGATTGAAGTTGAAGTCCATTTCATTACATATAGTAAATGAAATGGACTTCAACTAAATGAAATTGTAGAATTGTAGAATTGTAGGATGATTATAGAAAACTTGAGCAATGTTTTAGAAAAGAACCTGTTTTGTGACAGATTTTATTTGTTGAGATTGGGACAGAAGACTAAATTCTTTGCTTACAGTGTAATATTAAATGTAAGAACGTATGGGTCTATGTCGGGTGGGCACAATCAAGAACATGACGAACGAAAATGAAACAATGTATGTACCAAGAGAACCAAACTACAGGTACGTGGTGTGACCTAATTCAGTGGTTTTTACAGCAACCATCACGTCCTAAATTAAGGCCAGTGCCAAGAAGTTTGAAAGCAGAGAACAGTGAGATAAAGTCCTTTTAAGACGTGAGTAAACAGAAGTGTCCTACATACAATATATAATGTGCACACTGAACAGACGACTACATAGTGTGTGCACCTAATGATTTGAGGACACTATCCTTTCTTCTGCATACTCAACCAGAAACTACCCTGCAGCAATATCCACACCCTGGCTTTTGACAAATGACTTCAACGTTGTCAACTTTGAAAACAAAAACATGTTCCCATCTGTCAGGAGAGAAGGAGACAATCTTACTCCAGCTTTGTGTCGCAGAGCTCGTCCCTCTCCTGCAGTTCTCTGGAACTCCTCCAGCTGCTCCTCCAGCAAACGGTCAAAAGTCTTCTGGTCGTCAGGGCTGGGGTCCTTACTGTAGTCTTTCCCCTCAAAGTAGTACATGTGGTCTGAGGGACGGGACAGGTTGACAGTGAGGAAGCAGAGTGAGTTCTACTGATGTTTGGAAACGTAAATATGAATCCAAAAGACGAAATGAGAACCAGAAGTAAAAGTTCACATGTCAGGACAACCTGTCTAACAACAGAGTCATTATCACAGTCTGTAATAAAACATACTCTGTACAGAGGTGTCCTCTTCCTCCTCCTCCTCCTCCTCTTTGAGTGAGGAGATGTCTTCATCGTCCACCCACTGACCATCACGTGAAGGGCCAAGGATCTTCTCCAGTTTCACATCCTGCACAGAGCTCTCCTCTGACGACAACAGCTTATCAACTCCAAACTTCAAGATCTCACTTAGCTGGAGGACAGAGGAAACATGAGTCGCACGTGTAAACAAAGACAGCTGCAGGGGGTTTGTGTTAAAGTGGACAGAGACACAGCAGGATTCAGACCTGCAGTCCTGCAGCCGCTGACTGAGCTTGGTCCAGCAAAGAGAAGCGTCCTTCTTCGATAACAGTGTTGGTGAGGTGCAACTTGGACACGGCACGAGAGTACATTATTTCCTCCACCGTGTCTCTTGCCAGAAGGCGGATCACTTTCACAGGCCTGTGAGAAGTCAGCAGAGATTAAAAGGGTTCTCCAGCTATTTAGCGCTAAACTGTCATTAGGTCTGTGAGAGATGTTAAAAAGTAGGGTCGATATCAAAGCAGCAGAGACTGAGTTTGAGTCTCCGGGTTTGGTTTCAATTCCCATAATGCAGCTCAGTAGCATATTTCATTAGCCTACTGAATGCCTTCCATGCTCTCGGTTTAAAAGGCAGGTTTACTTTATCAAATATTTAAATTCTCTAAGGGGACATGAACTGATTTTACACATCATTGCCTGTTTACTGGTTTTAAGGAGTAGTCCTCATTTCTGCTGCAGCAGCTCAACACTACATTACTCGTTATTGCCACAGGACACCCAAATCCCAAGCTGAACTATTGGTGGTCAAGTTGCACTGTGGGTAATACAGGCGCCAGGTTTTGACGAGGAATAAAGGTGATATCGCTGGTTCTGTTCTGCTGCATCATCGGGATATTGTCCATGATTAATGGACAGACCTGTGTGAGTTATTACAGCTAATCAAGGTGCAGTGCTGCAGCATAGCCTGAATAATTACACGTCACCTGTCCTGACCAATCCGATGGCAGCGTGCAGCAGCCTGCAGGTCGTTTTGAGGGTTGAAGTCACTGTCCATGAAAATGACTGTGTCAGCAGCTGTGAGGTTCAAGCCGACTCCTCCTGCAAAGACAGCTTGTTAGGAAGCACAATGCCTGGAAACAGTGCACATCATTTACATCCTTATTTAATCATACAGCCTCAAGAATTGTGCACAAAAAGTGACAATCTGCAACAGGAAGTTAGCTTTCTCATTTCTAACTGTCACACAGCATAAAACATACTAAAGAGAAGTCACTGGCCTTATTTACACCAGTGTGTCATCCTGTCGCAGCTCTTATCTCTGTGTCATCAGTCCCCTTTCCTCTCTCAGCTACGTTTGTGAACACAGCTGTAGATTCAGATAGGCAGCCAAGCTTGCAAGTACAGCTCAGTCACTGCTGACTTATATACCAAATTAATCTGTTATCTACAAACTTGCCTGTTATGATTACTTCTGCCATACTTGGTACAGGAAATCAGTGTCTATGATAAATATATAGACCGAAAGAGGCTGCAGAATTAAATGGTTCAGGATGTTTGTGATGTAACGGACAACTCACCGTCAATAACATTCAAATCAAAACTCGAAGAAATAATATACAATGCAAATTCTGTTTCCAAAATTCTGCACACATTAAAAAGCACAATATGAACATTACTGATACCTGATAATGTTCAGGTTAATCCTACACATGACAAAGACATAATTTGCCTCCCTGTTCACAGGGTTTCAGTCACCTGCTTTAGTGCTGAGTAGAAACACAAAAATATCTTTGCTGCTGAAGTTCTTCACTGCCAAATTTCGTTCCTCCCCTCGAACAGACCCATCCAGACGCTCATAGCTATAACCTGAAAAGAAAAGCTCCATTTCAAAAGCTCAAATTGGAGAGGCATTTCTTCTTGACGTTGCAAAAAAATCAAAAGTATAATAGGCTGTTGAACAGATCAGAATTCTACTGTCAAGATTTAGGATAGAAGTTAAATGTTGGCAAAATTGGTTGTAATATTCTTAGAGTTGCTGAAACATCAGACAGTTAAAGTCAGTGAGAGTACATCCAGCCACTCTCTTACACATGTTCTGGACATGTCCAAAGCTTCACAGTTTCTGGCAGTCCATCTTTGAGGCCTTCTCTAAGATTTTTGGGAAAAGGCTTGCGCCATCCCCATTCATTGCGCTCTTTGGTGTAGCCCAGGTATATTTCCGTCTTGAGATGTGGGAAAGAACTATCTTGGCTTTCCGTTCTCTGCTAGCTAGGAGACTTATATTATTGAAATGGAAAGACCCAACATCCCCAACATATAGTCACTGGATTAAGGAAGTCATGTATCATATTAAGTTGGAGAAGATCAGATACACAATCAGAGGGTCAACTAGGAAATTTTATAATATTTGGCAACCTTTCTTAATGTTTGTTGAAGGTATGGAGGCAGATAATATAGTACTGTAAACCTCTGCTTTTATTTATTTCTCTTCTTTCTCTTTTATGTCTGGTTATGTGAATTATGTGAATTTTGTATTTCGAAATTGGTATTCTAGACTGTTAATACTGTAAGTCTGGTTTCTGGGAAAAGGGGATGGGGGGGGGGGTTGGAGGGGTTTTACTGTCCTGTTTTCTATTTTGTTGGACGTATGTAAATTGTAAAATCTAAATAAAAAGACCTTGAACAAAAAAAAAAGTCAGTGAGAGTAAGGGCCTCAATTTAGGCATCTCCTCCTGTTCACCTCTGTACTCCATGTAATCCTGAAGTATGTCCAGCATCCTCGTCATCTGAGAGAACAGCAGGACCCGGTGGCCCCTTCACCACAAACATGAAGATAAAAATAAAGTAAAACAGACACAAATCACTACATTGACAGAGCAGAAGTCAGAATGAGCCCAAACCACCACTAGGTGGAGCCCAATCACAAGTAGTTTGCCTCACCCTCTGTGAAGGTAAGTCAGCATGCTGTCCAAAAGGCAAAGCTTCCCACTGGCTTCAATGAGATGCTCCCCCATCTCAAAAGGCTCTGGTTCCACCCCTATCCGAGAAATAGCAAACAACATTGAAGCATAACACATGATTCTATATCTCATTTACAATTACTAAGATCAGTCTTATTCAGTATGTATCACTGAGCACATCTCACCATCAAACAGGTACGGGTGGTCAACACACTTTCTCAGGTTCATCAAGATGTTCAGCAGACGGTTCTTTTTGCCCTGCTCATTTCCAAAAGCGCCTGAAAACGGAGATTCATGACAAATGAGTTGATGATGATTCATGCACCACAAAAAAGGGATTATAACTTATTAACCAATATTAACTTACTGCAGATATAAGAGGATCAGTGGATATGTTGGCCAATGAATACACATACCAAATCAGGTTTGAGGTAATTTAGAAACAGTGTCACCATGACATAGTTTTTCCACTGGACAGAGCTGACAAGTTGATGTAAATGGGCACTCTGTATGTATCCTGGTTACACTTCTTAAAAATTTTTTTAAAAATCTATGGGATTGTTTACTTATGTCTTGTGTGTGTTTATATTCTAAAAAATACTATTGGCTGATATATTGTATTTTAGGCCTCAAACATCCCCAGTATCTGCCTCAAAATCCAGTATCACTCACTAAACACCACAGTGCAGAAGTCTTACTCAGATCCTTCATCAGAAGGGCTTTGTAGTATTTTTTCTGCAGAGCCGACATGCCATGGTACACCACCAGCTCTGTCTTCTTCGGCAGATCTACAGCCACTTCTGACTTGACTCTACGAAGCAGGAAGGGCTCCAGGACTCTCTGCAACTCGGCAGCTGGACACAGAAGCACAAGGGATTTAATGAGAAACTACACGGTCTTTTTTTGTTCAACAGGATTTTTCTACCACATGTATAGTACATAAAATACATCCCAAATGAATGAATAAACATAGACATCAAAATTATTGCTGAATATAATCCATATTTTGTCATGCTGATCCTGTTACAAGATTTTGGTAAGACAGAAAGTAACAAAAATGATGTCTGTCATACCAAGGGCAGGCTGATTTTGTACATTGGAGTAAGAGTTGACAAAGTCGTCTGTCTCATCAGCTGTAAAGATGCTGGGCTGGATGAAGCTCAGGAGGGAGTAGAGCTCCTGCAGGTTGTTCTGGATGGGGGTCCCTGTCAGTAGGACTCTGAAACCAATGGAGAACTACACCAGACACAAACAGGTGAAAGTTAAAATCAATGCTTATGGTTGGAAAGATGAAGGAAGAAATGCTTAGCAGCCCAAATCAGGTGCAGCTTAATACCTGTGTCAAGGTTTTGTGCAACAGTGAATTCGGATTCTTCAGTCTGTGAGCT
The DNA here is from genome assembly GCA_037975185.1 of Centropyge bicolor. NCBI lineage: Eukaryota > Metazoa > Chordata > Actinopteri > Pomacanthidae > Centropyge > Centropyge bicolor. The sequence continues at coordinate 296,903 of JBBMOC010000058.1, read as the reverse complement.
TCATCTACCACGAGCACACGCCACTTCCACCTGAGGAGCAGAGTGAAGATGTGAATCGACTACAAGGAAACAGGGAAATAAACATTATTTCTTATGAGGAGATCCATTTCTTCTTATTTGATATGTGAACAAATGTAAGCTCAGACGACACTCACCTTCTCAGGAATGAAGTATCTTTGAGGCATAGCTGTAAAAGAAAGAATTAAAACAAAAAACATGTCACTTTCAACACAGGTGAAACTTCAGGTAATCTTGTTCTCATAAAACAGCCACAGACCTCATATGTAGTGAGCAGAACATGAAAGTCCTGAGTGTCTGTTTCCCTCTGAAGCTCAGCCCGTTTCTCCTTGTCTCCCTTGTAACACAGCACAGTCAGGGACGGGGCGAAGCTGTGACCAAGTGAAAGACAAGGTTAGGATTTTATATATATAGTTTACAGTCTGTGATGGACCGTGTCATGAGTAGAAAATTAATGTAGGATCATACATAATTTTGATTATACCTTTCTAATTCCTTTCTCCAGTTCTCCATGACAGAGAGTGGGCTCAACACTAAGAATGGGCCATTCTTTCCAAGAGCTCCTGACATGTAGACCAGCAGGGAGATTGTCTAAAGGGACAAAGTGTGATTATGAGGTCTTGACATATGCAATCCTGACTAGAGCTGCAATAATTAGTTGATTAATTGATTAGAAGATTGAAAGAAAAATAATTATCAACTGTTTTGCTAATTGATTGTTTCAGTCCTTTTTCAAGCAAAAGTCAAACATTTGCTGGTTCCAGCTTCTTAAATGTAAGGATTTGCTGCTTTACGTTGCCATTTATGAAACAAGTTCTACGTTGATTATGTATCAGTCAATATTGGGCCACATTTGCTTAACAATATGTTACTGGTATGAAGACGATAAAAGCAGCAAGTCCTCATAACTAAAAAGCTGGAACTATGGATTTGGCTTGAAAAGTTGGCTGCAAGTTGAGTTCCTTGAACGAGCCTCTGATGAGTAGATCAAATCCACCTGAACACATCCTTCAATGGGAGGGATATGCAAAGAAATCTGACCTTTTGTGCAAAGAATTTAAAGTTGTTCAACATAAATTTCTTTAAATGTGATTGCAGACCTAGAAATGGTGCAGAATCTTATGCATTTCTTTTTTACTTTACATGTCATAAATTGTTCAAACTTTCAATCCTCAAACTTCCCAGTAAATTCCAGGTTCATGTGAAAGTCTGGGAGATTGGTTTGAGATTGATTGTGCTCTCAGACCTTTTCAGTCATTCATCATTATTAAGGGAGACTGATGGATCTCCCACCTGACAGGTTTTTCCCAAACCCATCTCATCTCCTAGAATGCATCCCTGCTGGTTCTTCAGGCACTGAGTTAACCACTGGACACCATCCAGCTGGTAGGGTCTCAGCTGGATCCCTGTGAGGAGACAACATGACAGTTTCATCACTGCTCGGACTTGTTTATATCGAGGGGACAGATGCTGAGTCACATCCTGGAAATAGCAGCGGGTCAAGAAGGAGATCTGACAAAATTATTAGTCTGAGTGAACAAAACAAAGATGACCGTTCAGAGAAGTTCAACACTGTTTAAAGTAACCGGTAGCTAGTTTGATGTGACTTCAGTAAATGAATGAAGACAACTCAAAGTTAGTGAACAACTTTACGTGACTTCACTAAGTTAAAATCCTTCATACCTCGTATACCCCATGTCTGTAAGTCGCTCTGAGCAAGAGTCGTCTTCTTTTTCTCTGCTACGCTAGTTTTTATTTTGGACAAAATGTCCGTCATGTTTCCAGCCCGACAGGAGATTAACATATAAAGAAATCCCACTTCAGCACAGACATGTAGAGACAAGCGAGTCTTCAGCTGTTGCCATGAAGTTCACTTCCTGGTTGCATCACGTGACGCATGAAGAGGCGCGTCACTGAGCCGCGCGCCTGTTTAAAATATGTTTTAAAATAAAAAAATCAGGGCTTTCAATAATATTTACGATATGGCATTTTTTAAGATTTGAAATATATTAATTAGATACTGTTTCAAGTATTAGGAGAAGTGATTAGATCTTTTGAAATAAGTTAAACTATTTTCTGCTCTGATATTTATCATATTTTAAAAGATAATTATTGTCATTGTGTGTAAAATATTATAATATGAAATATAAATATATATTAGCATTCAAAGTAACAGCAGCTATGAAATTCAGGAAATGGGGTATAAATGGAGAACATTTATTTTCCTCTGAAGTATAAAGTAGCACATGATGGAAATAATATACAATATAATGCAACCTAATATAAATTTGAGTAAATACTGTTTAACTTTTCACCACTGTTCACTGAAAATATTTCAATGTATGAAAAAAAAAATATTTTGAAATGTGCAATTTAAGCTCTGCCCTGCATGCCACAGATAAACCTGTGTAATCTTTAAATTCAATGCTATCCACAGCCATGTTATACTATACTTATATCATAAAGGTACTTGAGGTGGCTCCTCGGGAGCTGTGACAGGCTGTGGCTCCTCAGGTGTTCTCTGAAGGATGCTTGTCCACATCCTGTCTCTTCATCTGCTGTTTTAGCAGGATAATCAGCCTCATGGAGCAGCTGGCAGTAAACCATGCTGCCCACCTCTTAGAGGTTTACAGTCATTAAAGGGTTTACCTTCTGAGGTTTTTGTTTTGTCTGTCTCAACAGATGCCAGGCTGATCGCAGGATTCAAGCTTTTAACTCAACACTGTGTCCATAGTGGACAAACACAAGATCTGACTGAACAGTTACCTTAAGCTCCTACCTCATTCCAGAAGATTTTTTACAGTTAAAAATACCTTCTAAACTTTGGAAATGACCTGTTGCATACACGTATTATCTCACATACTGGCCACCAGGAGCCTCAGCCTCCAACTCCATGGTTAGATGAAGAGATTCTGTTGAACCTGTTAAAGCCAAAACTCTTCAGCTGTTCTTCTACATATAACGTGTGATAAACAGACTGTATTGGTGATAAACCAACCTGTGTGTTACACTTGATTGAGAACAAAATAAGATAAAATATTCAAGGAATTAATCTGTCAACTATGTATTTGTTTTACATATGTTATTCATTTTATAGAACAATTTAACAGTGGAACACAGAAATAAATGTTTCACTGCTGCAACTCAACAAACTGTTTAGTTTCTTGACTGTTCCTCTGCATCAAAAACAACTTTCAGACAAAAAATCTGACATTAAATGATTTTACTTGATGTCAGTTCACACACGTCACTTTTAAGCCATCTGAAGCTTCATTTTGCCCCTCTGTGACCTTTCTGACCCACAATTACTCCTGTCAGTAATAGAAATAAAGACGCTGTCGTGTGTTCGTTTACAAAAACCATTAATACATTCATTTATTATAAATATTTACACATATTACAAACCAAGCCCACGCTCATTAAAATCGGTGTAAGTAATCAACACATACCAAAACTCAATCAGTTCAATGATTGAAACATAAAGAGGACAAATAAACATCTTTGGAGATAAAACATGTGCAGCAGGAAGTCACAGACTCTCTGAAGCAGAAGCATGAGGAGGCCATCTCAGAGACTTCAGGAAGAGACCTGCCCCTTTTCTAAAAACCCTTCATCCAGCCGGAGCGCTCCACACAGAGACAGGCCTCACTAACACATGACCGCCACTAGCTTCAGTATGGCCTCCCTGGAAAGGAATTCACAGACATTAGACAGGATAAACAATGTTTTGATTCTGAATATTTCTGCAGTTAATTTGACTAAATGGTGTTTAAATGACAAACCTCACAAAGGGGATGTACGACAGACTGTACCTGCAAAACAAAGCACATTTTCTATCATAATTTAACATTAATTTTTAGACTAAAATCCATGAAGAGAAGTCGTGACTCACCAGCTAAAGGACAAGACTTGCAAGATGCAAAATAACAAAGCAAGTCCAAAGTTCTTCCACTGTAAGAAAGAAACACAACTGATGGCTGAAAGAGATCAGACTGAATCACCGCATCATGTTCTTAGTTAGTTAGAATTGATCAAATCTCTTTTTCTAAGGTCACTCACCCAGAAGGCTGCGCAGAGAGTCAACACGAGACACGTCTACAGCGATGAATGAGATAAATGTAAAAGACAACATGAGGTTTTTTTGACTATGCTGGTTGAATGTTTATCCCTCATCCTTCATCAGTGACGACAGATATCATCTAAATTTCATTTGATTTCATCAGATGTAAACTCAGACAATGGAATTATACCATGTAAATAGTGACTCAAGTTGAAATGATCTCCCTTGAATTTTTCACTTGCATCAACTTTTTTCCCAGTTAATATAATTAACTTTTCCTTATTAACACCTTTAGGACTCTGAAGGTAAATTAGGCTGTACAGACATGAAACAGTGAATAAACGTTTGTGCACTCACAATCATAATGGTGGTGGCCAGGGCTCTGGTTTTGTCACACATCCTTTTCAGCTGCTTCACAGGCCCCATCAGAAACATGGTGCTGTTGGACAGGATCGTGGAATAACAATATGTAAACATGTACTTGTAAAAGACTATATTCAATATATTAATGCAAACTACTGCTCTTATAATAACAACTTCCTTTTAAAAATAAAAGCATCACAATTTCCTGCTTGAATCTGCTCAGTTAATTCTCACTGGTAGGTAGGAAGAAACTTTATTCATCCCCATGGGGAAATTAGCAAAAGTCAAGTCTCCCCGTCGGGGAATCGAACCCCGGTCTTCCGCGTGACAGGCGGAGATACTGTCCACTATACTAACGAGGATACGGTTGTTGTCCACACTGTTGTGGACGCTCACCTGCACAGAGCACATATGTTTCCAAATGTGTAAAACACTATGAAGAGAGTGATGCCGATCCTGGGGATGAAGAGCACACACACTCCCTGAAAGACAGACACGAACACAGGTGATTCATTGCTTTTTGACCCACTAGAGGCAGGTTTGAATGCAGGACTGGTTCCTGCTGCCAGGTGAACGAACATCACATCTGCAACATTCCTCAGGACAAGAAGAACCAGAAAGGCCACATCAGCTCTGTCTGGGCTCTTCCTTGTTATGAGGAGCACAACACAAATAAAGCAGATTATTAATATAGAAGTGACTGTAGATCCTTACCAACACTGTGCACACAGCTCCCACCACAAAACAGGCCACGAAGCCCTTCACGCGCGTTCCCCATCCTAAGGTGGATGCTTCATTCACAGCCTGCATCAACACAGGTTCATCAGTTCACACCTGAGCTGAGCACACAGGTGAATCAGTGCAGGTAAAAACAGGTGTTTACCTCTAGCACAGTCCTGTCGTCTCTGCGCGCCTCCTCACCGCTCAGAACCGACTTTAACTTATCCATAGATGAAGGATCAGTGAACAGGAGACTGGATGAGAGAAGAAGTCAGCTCGTTTCCTGGAGCCAGAGAGCAAATTTGCCGGTTTCCCCTCCGAGGATGAACGACACGGTCACGTGACTCCTGGCAGCCGTCAGGTAACTCACCTGTCCAGGTGGATGACTTCAGGTGAGTCATGAGAGGAGAAGCAGCAGGAGCTCTCATTCTGATCTTTATTCTACAGCCATGTGGATCAAGCTCAACAGAGAAACTTTCTTCAGCTTCAGACAGATTATTAAAGGTAGTCAAATATTTTATTGAACCCTAAAGATTTAAATTTTTAAGATATTTAGTACACCAGTATTTCCTTTTGTGTTTTTGTACTATCCCCTTATAATTATAATAATGAGCTGGACTGATTAGTCAATTAATTGATTATCAATAAAGAGGAAAATAATCAGCAACTGTTTTGATTCTGGATTTATCACAAAAAAACACGAAACTTAAGATTTACACTTGTGAAGATCCCTTTTTCTGTCTTATGGGATAATTAACTCATGAATTAAATTATTAATATTTAGGACTGTTTCAAATAAAACACATCTGACGTTTGACACAATTGACATTTCTCACCATTTCCAGACAGTTTCTACTTCATTTATAGTTAAGAACATAACCGGCAGATTGATTCATAATGAAACTGCTCAATCACATATTTTTCTTATTATATTATTATGCTTCTTCTTTTCTACAAAAAGTCGAAGCTGTAAGACACGTTTTTAAGACCTGAGTGATTGGTCTTCTATACAGACGATCTTCGTTGAGACCTGTCAGATATGTCTGCAGCAATTAACCATGTGAAACTACTTCTGCCTCCTGCTGGATGATTAAGTAATGCATTAATGTGATATAGTGTAAATTTACTAATATAGTAAAAAAAAAAAAAAAAAAAAAAGCGAAATAAAATTTATAGTGATTAGTGACCAGTCCCATATGGTCTAGCGGTTAGGATTCCTGGTTTTCACCCAGGCGGCCCGGGTTCGACTCCCGGTATGGGAACGACTACTTTTGTGAATTTCCCCACTGGGGGACGAATAAAGGCTTATCTTATCTTATCTTATCTCTTAGTGTCTTAAAGCATCAATTCTGCAGATACTTATATTGTATTGTGTTGTTTGGCACCATAGTTCCCAGGGGTCATCCTGAATAAATATTGCAAAAAGAGGACAAGTATAGACAACAATAGCATTACAATATAATCTGGAATAATGTCAAGAAACAAAATCTAAACATTTAAACAGCTTTAATAAAATTATCATTTTTTTGACAGTTGCATGAAGACACACTTTCAAGTAAAATATGCTGTACTGATGATGATAATGATGATGATGAAATGTCAATTTCCCGGAGGGAACCTCCCAAAGGGACTAATAAAGTACTCTGTCTGTCTGTCTGATTGTTTTCACCACGAGATGGCGCTATTAAACACCCAAATGTCTGACAAGAAAAGTCAAATGAAAAGCAAGTGATCCATTAAAAAGCTTTCCCTTACGACTCCACGTTCACTGATATTATGTGTACAAGTTAATAATGAAAAACTATATGACAGAGTATATGACAAATATCAGGCCACATTAAAAATAAATAGCAATGAGCAATGAAAGTGAGGGCAAGAGGCGGTTGACAGTTGATTAAATAAGACAGAGGTAGAGATAAATATCTGGTGACTTCAACTGTACATATTTCTTAAAGAGAACTCTGCTTTACCTTCCTTTGACCTTAACATCTCTGGGTGAAGAAACAGGCCTGCAGGACGCACAGGCTGAACAACAGACTGTCTCTGGCTTCAGGAAACAGAGAAGAAAGGAAGCAACTTTGCAATTTGGCAACTAATTAATATGGCATGTTTAATTAACAATTTAGAAAAATGTGGAGATTTGTTTTGCCATGTTAATGTTGATGCTGGGACACATTCATAGATTTAATCTGGAAAAGATGCCATAAGTTTAGACTCTTTCAGGAGATAATCAGTGAAAGAGTTCAGTATGTACAGGTCAACTGGTCAAAGCTCGCAATAAGACAACATGTAAGTTGAAGGGTCAATTCAGTCCTGTGATACAAACAACACTAAAATGTACTGAGCTTTATTTTACTCATTAACAAGAGATTTAGGGTGAAAGAGTGACATCAGACCACCTCCGTCCATTTTTTACAGAAAGCTACAACACAAAAGGAAGCCTGATGCTCTGCGCTTGTTTTTTAGCTCTTGTCCTTTCACTCTCTTGGCCTTCAGAGCTCCTGAGCCTACGGAATCAATGAAGGCCAACATCCTGGCAACCCTGACAGAAAGAAACCTGCAGCAAGAACCAGTGTGCATCCAGTCAGTTTAACAAAGTGAGACCACTGCGGCTCCATCACACCAAGCCAAGAGGGAACATTAGGTGGCCGAGCCTCTGATATTGAGGTTGATGTTATAGGTTAGTAAACAGAAGCTATGTTCAATCTAGGAATAATACAGACTTCTCGACACCCTCTGAGCTGCTGAATGGTGAACTGAAGTGACTTCACTCTTAATCCACATAGTGGTCTTCTGTAACATCTTACCATCATTCACTGCTTTAGCTGAAACACACTGGTCCTCATTCAGTCATCAGTTGTCTATCGCTGTTTTCATGACATCATTTACACATTCATTAGTTGTTCGTCCCTGCATTTTTTCACGTGTTTGTACGATAAGTTGTTATTAAGAATTGTGGTTGTGCATGTAAGATAAGATAAGATAATTCGTTATTGATCCCCCATAGCGGAAATTCGGGAGAGAATTCATCTGCGATGGCCGGGAATCGAACCCGGGTCAACTGCTTGGAAGGCAGCTATGCTCACCACTATACCACCATCGCTGCATGTAGTTAGTAATTAAATAAGCTTTTCTATTCTAAAGAACCGGTTGTGAGTGTGTGTGGGTGAAATATTAAAGTCACTGTGAATGAGTCAGGAAATAAGCAGAAGCCTCCAGAACTGAGACTGAATTAATTAGCTGGCAGTCATTTTCCCTTCGTTAAGGCCGGTGCCAAGAGGTGAACTTAATGCAAATTCAATTCCAATATCTAATATAAATATTGATTATTTCTGAAAGTCATACTGTTGCTGGAACTGAAAACATAATATCCCTGATTTAATTGTGACGCATGAGTCACAATGTAGGTGCACAACAGTCCTCTTCATAAAATCTCATCCTCCGACTCTGGATCCCTCTCTCTGGGCTTCAGAAGTCCCATTTCCATCGGAGGAGTCCTCTTCAATCTGGAGCGAACCACGCTGCAGAGGAAGCACATAAACACCAGAGTCACATGTAACATAAACTGTTGTGAGAGAGTGTCATCACAAGACTTCTGCGAGACGTCCAGCAGCTCCTGGGACGTCTGGTGTAGAGGACGTTCTTACCAGCTGACGCTGCAGTAGAGCACGCTCACGACGAGCATGGCGAAGGCCAGGTGCCAGGAGAAACACATGGTGATGAACATCATACTGCTGTGATCCTTCAGGTCCCACTCAGGGCCGCTGGGAGGGTACAGCACAAAACCAATCTTTGGAAACAAACAGGAACCAATGTCAGTATACATTAAAGGTTGTTACAAACTTCGGCTCAAACATTAGGGATCAGCCGGATACTCGGTTCAGACGAGTATCCGTTACGGATAAAACATTTTGGACGAATACGATTATGATATTCGAGCTGAAGGAAATCCTCATTGTGTAACTGACTGTCTTCGCGCTCTGTGATTGGCCAGTCACACACAGTGCCCGCCCCTCCCTACACAGAGTCTCCTCTGTGAGTCTCCCCCTCCCTGTGCACGTCTCTCGCAACATACGCACGGTGCATTTGACAAGACAGAGCTAAGAACGGCTCGCGTCACGTCGGTCAATGCTTCCGCTCAGGTCGGATTTTTTTTTTTTTTTTGAAGTCAGTTGAAAAACCTTGCTCGTACTGAACGCGGTGCTTTTGAGAAGAATACAGTGAACAAGGCTGACATATTATTTCCCTGTTTGCCATCACTGGATGTTTGCATGAATCATGAAGTTCACTCAGATCATTAAAAAATAAACAGTCTTACAGACCACTTACACACATACACACATATAGCTGAACATACAAATTAGCCTCTATTAATATTTTTCTTGTATGTGACTGCATGCAGTATCTGACACTTTCTAGTGCAGTTCATGATATAAAATAATATATCAAATATTATTGAGATATACTGTATCAATCCATATCAATTTCAGACTTAAAATAATGTACTGTTATAAGCTCCACCCATTTCTGCACTCACTTCCGGTTTAGGCACCGCCCACTCCAAGTACAGCTACAGATACAGATAATGTTGATGGTTAAACAGATACGGATACAGATAGTGGTGTACTCGCTCATCCCTATCAAACATGCACACATTCAGACTGACCTGCCAGAACCAGCTCCCCTGCAGCAGGATGAGGGTGCAGCGCAGCAGCTCCAGCAGGATGTTACCTCGGTGAAAGATCTCCAGGAAGGCGACAAGAGCGTCGCCAAAGATGGCATAGAGAAGGAGCTGGTGCACATGGACGTCCAGCATTGTCCTGCCATGGAGGTGGTAGAGGAAAAGAAATCCTGCCAAAACAAAGAAACGAGAAATGGTTGAACAAGATGTGATATGTTTTCATCCATGTACGGCTTTTTAGTTACAAGGAGACATTTGTCAAACTGTCAGATTGCATCTGGACTGCATTTTTGTTTTTCATCCATTTATATTAGTCTGATCTACTAAAATATCTGTGAATGTAGGATTTGCAGGATGGTGTAAATCAGTGATTCCCAACCAGGGGGACTCATAGAGTTCTGCAGTTACCAGGTGGGACATGGAAATATTGAGCTTGACTACCTGGCAAAAACTGATATAAAATTTTGATGAGAAAAAAATCTGTCAATACAACATGTCAGCTGTAACCTGAACAAAAGAGTGGAAGAGAAGAGTAGTCAGCAAGACAAATCTAAACAGCTTAAAGCATGCTTGAAATAGATCAAACTAAGTAGCTGAATAATTATAAATATACAGTGACAGTTCAAATAGTCAGCTAGAGGTAATGGATAAATCAGTGAAACAAGCTAAAAGTAATGGATGGTTGAAATAGCTCAAAAAAAATAATAGCTGAATAGTCAAAATAGCATCTGCCACTAGAAGACAAATGCAAAGTATTGACAGTTTAATTGTATGAAAATATTGTAAAACATTGTGACAGTTGTATGAGTTATTAAAAAAAATAAGATAAGATAAGATAAGATAACTTTTATTGATCCCCCTTAGGGGAAATTTACTTGTCACAGCAGCAGAAACAGTAACTCAAAAATAAATACCAGTAAGTGGCTAGTTAAAAAAATAAGGCAGTAATAAAAAAAAAACAAGAAACAATAAGCGGCATAGAGACAATAAAGTGACAAGTGAGGTAAAAGTATTTACACTATGTTACATGTTTTCCTTGTCTTTGGCATCCAGAAGTAATAGATATGCTATTATTCATATGAGAATAAAGATGCTATGAATGCTATTGCACAGAAAAGATATTACATTATTTACAGTGTGCAGCAGAGAAGATGCAGATGAAGATGAAATCCAATTGATAATAAATTTAAAAGAACACATTTGAAACCTGATGGTTTGATGACGTTGAAATAAATAGTGTCATTGGCTGGACAACACACACATCCTTGTTCTTACCTTCATTAAAGAAAGCAATAGCCAGCATTAGCCTGTCCAGCGCCAGGGGAACGGCCTCTGTGGTGTGGATGATCAGAGACACGGCCCCAGACAGGCCAAAGAACAGATACATGGTGGTGTGCTGCCAGTTCATCAGATCCACCCACTGCTTCTCTGCTGAGTCGTACAAATGGAAGCTCGGTCCATTCGCCGCAAACTGCTCGGCCAGGATCCCTGAGGAGCACAGCAGGAAACACTCAGACCTCCCTGATCACAGAGCCAATACCATAAAAGGTTATTTGTGACCTACTCATGTGGTTTGTCATAAAAGTTCACACATTTAAAAAGCTTTGTTGTGTGCTGGGTTTATGCTGATGACTTCTCACTCAGCTCATATCGCTCGCAGCTTTTTGTCTTTTAATGTGTTGTAATTGACAGAACGCACCAACGACAGAGAAGAAGAGGATGACAGAGCTCTCGATGATCTCCAGGCGGCGCTGCGAGGCTCTGCTGGACAGCCGGGTGGAGCCGATGCTCTTGTTCCTGCGGGTGGCGTGCCAGAGCGAGTACTTTCCCGTCCACCAGATCCCAGCCACCAGGAAGAAGCTTCCGGGGAGCGCGTGGCCCTTGAAGCTTCCCATGACTAATGACACCTGAATCATGGGAGGGAGTTGGTTCTGGTTAATGCATCATGGGGAAACTGTTGTCATCTCAGTGATTTAAGAAAATAGTTCTTGCACTTAGATGACACAGATTTCTTCTCAGCATGAATCAGGATTTTATTCTCAACACGGCCTCTATATGTCATCAAGTAGCAAGTGAAATATCTTGGTTTAATTTAAATGCAGGTAGTACAAAGATAACACCATAATTTGCCACATATTTAAGACAAAGTGCTTTTCCAGTAGCAGTATTTTTAGCCCAGCTGGCAAAAAGAAAAATAAGAAATATGAAGCGAAACGGGGAGGAGTGGCTGCAATTTAGTTCAACAGCATAATCAGACATAATTAGCGTGTGCGCTGGCAGCGGCCCTTCAGCTGACCTCGGGAGAAGTGTGTCTAGACGAGGAAGGAGACCTGGAGCGTCTCCAGGTCCACACCTTCACCTTCAAACTCCTGTCTGCTTCACTGCATGGGAATATATAAATGTTTACCCGAAGAGCTGACACTGATTGCACACAGCCCTCTGTAATAATTACCCATCATCCCTTTGACAGTTAAACCTGGGCCTGATTGGTGTGTGCTGGTGTCTGTGGTCGCTGTCATTGTCCGCTGTTGGCATGAATGTGTTTATTCTCTCAAGGGGACAAAAAAAGGACTGAAGGTCGGATAAAGGAAAAATTATCAAAAACAAACAGGACGCCATTTCAAAGTCACTCATGTGATTTCCTCTTTTACCCACTACGGTTACACTGCAAATATGAAATTTGTGCATTAGAATAAAGGCGCTTTGTAAACCTGTTGGACTGAGCTGCCACAGCAATAAATAACGCTTTGTAAACTGCTAAAGCAGCAGTGACGCAGGAGGCGGTGAGAATAAGTATAAGGTGCACGGCTGCGGTCTCTTTTGTGATGGAGATGACAATGTTCTGGGGACAAAGAGAACCTTTTGAAGGAGGACACTCGATAAAAAACCGACTGTTTGAGATGTTAAATCTGCATCAGACGGCTGTTTGCCCGTGCAGCCTCTCCACACTGAGGAAAACACTCCAGTCACCATGACGATCAGTCCCTCGTGTCCTGTGCTGCTGGAAGAGCCTTCAGTTTTTTGGCTGATTTACTCACAATATCAGAAACGACATATGTGCAAGTCCTGTTTACAAAATACGACGGTTCCCACAGCAGGAGAGTTCACGAAGGCCGTGGCTGTTGTGCCCCCTCAGTTTGGACTTATGACCCTGAAAATATGGGATGCCCTGTGGACACAGTGTCTTTGAAGCCCCTTGACCCCTCATCTTCAAACAAGTCCAGTGGCTCTGATTAGTCCAAGGCTGGGAGTCTGTACAAATATTTGTCTTCTAAAAATACCAAGGAATTATTTCATGACATTACCATTTTTATTCATTTCACTGACTGTTATATTATGTCTTAAAAATAAAAATCACCTTTAACCACCCTACCAAGATGAAATTCCAGGCCTGGTTCCAACACTTTTTCATGTCAAGGCTTTCAGTGAATAAACACACATTTTATCGTACTCAGCAGTGGAAAGTATTTACTGTACTTAACTTACTTAACCTTTGAGTTACTTGTGCTTTACTTTCATATTTCCACTCCTTGATACTTTATACTTCAACCACATTTCAAAGGAAAACATTGTCCTTATTCCTCCATTATATTTATGTCACAGGAAGTTTAATTTCAAGGTGCTGGTCTGAGGATACTTCATCATTGTTATAGATGAAACCACCAAACACAATATTAAAAAGTCTAAATTAACCTCACTTTGTCCAAGTATAACATTTAAGTACTGCCTTAATGTTAAGGCATCAATAACAATGATCAGAGAGAGAATTCTTTACAGCTACCGTTAGGGCCCACTTTAAGTACATTTATTGCTAATACTTTCACTTAAGTACAATTTTGGATGCAGGACTTTTACTTGTAACTGTATGTTGTGTAATTTTTACTTAGGCAAACCTGAATACTTCCTTCGCCTGCTTTCACTTGTTTGACCGAAATCTATCATCATATCATTTTTATTTTACAGACCTGTGTTCAAGCTGAGATGAAGTGTACTTTGTGAAGTATATTTTATTTGTTAGAGAAACAGTGGAGATCTTTTATGGAAGCTATAGATTGTAGATGTAATATAAATGGGTTGGAAAGAGAAATGAAAAACCTAAAAACAGCCTTTATAAGGACATTAAAGTGCTGACTTTATTGTTTACTCTTGCTCAGCAGACAAAGGCTGTAAAGCTCATGAAGAGAGTCTGTGAAGCCTATTAAACTAAGAATAAATGAATGTGTTATCATGAGCTCATAAAACCATTTATTTTGCTATCTTGGATTATTGAGTGCAAAGATCAACATAAAGAGCTTCACTGAGTCCAACATGAGAGTTTCTTAGAATTAACTTTGCATAAGAGAATAATGGACTAAACAGGAGTTCCTTCAGAGAAAAAAGGGGGGGTGGTCTTACCAGATGTTTGTTCCTGGAAATGAAAAGTAGCCAAATATATTCATCCACCAAAAAAAAAAATCCAAAAAAAATCAGAACATCCTCATTGTCTCTTCACTCATTTCCCCCACAGCAAACAAGACAGAGATCCCATATGATTCTCGAAGTAAACATCAGCTGTGTCTCCTCATACTCCTCCAGCCTCCAGACCAGGATCCGTTTCACAACCTCCCCCCTTTTTTTCCCCTAATTTTTCCGACTCAAAACAGTTCAAGCTCGTTCCCCCAATAAGCGATCTCATTGGACGGCCGAAGTGGGCTGGCGTCATCGCTGCGGGCTGCGATTGGCTCGAGCTCACGTCGGTCTCAGGTGTCCACGTGTGCACTTTCACTGGGTCTGGTCCTCCTCCCGTACCGGACGGACCGGGACCAGACCCCGGCAGGAGGACTTCCTGGTCCTCAGACAGGGTTTGGTCCCTCGTTTGTTTTGTTGATGACACGTTTTATGACTCACCGAGTGTCTTCCTGCGATTTATAGTGTCACATCATGGTATGAAGCACTGCCTCTATAATACTTTGTTTTATAGTACATTAAAGTATTTTATAGGTGCTGATTCAAATCATGATGACCTCCACTTATCTAGAGTGGATTTGGTTCTTACTTATCACTGGTAACAATAAGCAAGTATTGTCCAAAATACCTTTGACATAGTGAGTCCAAAAATTTTTTTCCTACATATTCAGGAGGAATACTATTCTAAATATTTCTATGTGTATTGTTATAATACTTACTTCACTATCTGCTACAATCAATCCCATCATTAACATGTAAAACCGAAAGCAAATAAACTCAGGGCAGGAAGTATTATCAGGAAACTAGATTACACTCACAATAGATACGATGTCAACGTTTAGATTTTGAGTTGTAATTATAACGTTGATAACAGCTGCATTCCAGTCGTGCGTGTCACTGACGAGGCTTTGATACTGTGCATGGAAAAGAGCCATCATTAATATTATTACTTCCACCCAAGTATCTGTCTTGAGAGAGATCCGTTATGGTGCTGCCATTGTTATTATGGGATTTGAAAACCTTTGAACACTAGTTATTATTGGCCTTGTTACAGACTGCAGTGTTGTCGATATAGCTAAATGAGCAATAAGATAACTACTGTAAATGATATATTGCCGAGAGAAGTGCATGTTTGTGGAAAGAAAACCACAGTAAGAAAGGGAGTGTCACGTCACCGTTTTATTTCAGAGTGCCCCGACCACAAGAGTGGAAAAACACGCCGTGTGTCACCAGTTTGTTCTCAGAGAGACAGTGAACGCAGCTTGTTGTGTGTTGATCGTAGAGACACTTTAAAGTCTTTGCATTTATGACGTAAATGTGGTTTCATCACAAAGTCATTTCCCCTTAAAAGAGATAAGAATGATGTGGAGAGCTTCCAGTCGTATTTATACTGATTCTAACAAACTTTATCTGGACAGATTCATTTTGACTGGACACAACTCCAAACAAGATCACAGCAGATTACCAGGTTAGCAAATGAACTAAGATCATAATAAATAATAGCACTGCTGATATACATCCTGTGAAGACAACTATCTGTCAGTAACTACAAATAAAATCTCATCTATATTTATAGACAGGCCGTCCGATTTTGTTGGACATGTAGCTCAGGCTGTAAACTCTCATTTGGCAGTGAAGGACACACAACAGTGTCAAAGTGATGGATGAACATGCAAAATATTTCACATGCAAAACAACAGCATAAGGCAGGGAGATGGATCAGATGGGAAATGAAGTGACAGAGCAGTTCACTTCAGAGTAAATATTATTAACACAGGCCTGAAACAGCTGGGTGCACTCATCACCCCCATGTCAGCACAGCCAGTCATCATGAAGCTGTAAGTCTTATTATTTCTGTCCACGACATCATGAGACATTTCCACGAGCTTTGGTTCTGTCATCAACACGGACCGACTCGACAACATATGAAAACAACACCAGCCACAATTAGTTTGAATATGCAAACACTCAGAGGTTAGTGTCTGTCACTAACTTTTGTTCTAGTCAGACAAAAGAGAGGTGTGAAAAAAATGGCTGAGCTGATCAAGATCTGATGAAATGAAATAGATATTTTGGGAAATTTGCTCTCTTGCCAAGCATTACACGGGACACTAAGTAAAGGTCAAACCAGCAGCTGGTTAGCTTAGCTTAGCATAAAAACAGGAAACAGGGGTAAGAAAGCAAAAAGTAGGTTTCCCAGAATATTTAATTATTTTATAAATAAATGAGATGTGGACAAAATACAAAATAAATACAAAGAGAAACTGAAAAATATAGTTACTCTTGGGAATTTTGCTGCAGGTACAAAGCAGTGTTTTAAATTTCTCTGGAAACAAAATATGGACAGAATATTCAAATCTTATATAAACACTGTGTGATCCCACCAAAACACAGGTCCTCTCTCTCACTGAGGGGGGCTTCACTCTCCTACAGTTTCCAGGACTCTCTGAGGACAGAAGAGGATCCTGAGTCTCCTCCTGTTTTCAGTAAACCCTCACATGTTGACCGAGGAGCAGCGGCTGTTCATGCAGAGGGACTGAGGTGTGGTGGAGGTCAGGGGTCAGTGGTCACATGGGCATGCAGACATGGCAGGTGTAGGTACAGGACCGTTATGGGACTTTGGTGCGGGACGAAGACCAGTAGAGAGGCTTCAGCATGGACACGTGGACGCGGCACGTAGGACACATCTGTTTCCTCCACAGCCACTGCTCCATGCACTGAAACACATTATGAAAGACATTATTGCATCTGTTGTGTATGTTTGTCAGTCAGGCTGGATGTGTAGGATTCCTGCAGGTATTGATTTCTCTCACTGATGCCAGGAGGTAATTTCCAACATGCTGACCTACAGTAAACAAATGCATGGCAGGATCAACACTGACCCTGACCTCCAGCTATGGGGACACTGTTGTCACTCGATTTACTGAACTGTACATTCAATGTATTGTCGAAGGAGTGCAGTTATAAAAGAGTGCTCTGTTTGAAGTTTTTAAGCAGGTAAAGCACAAAGTAGATTACTTTAAAGTTTATTTCCTTGATTATTTATTGGCACAAACACAGAAAACACACATAATTTCGGGCTTCATTAAAACAACTTCCAAGCAATCCAAATGCTTTCCTACAAGTCCGCTATAGGATAAAACCTTACTGGAAACAGTACAAAGACGCAGCTAAACCACATGTATGAACATCTTGACATGTTTTATACACTACTATGAAGAACGAATCTTACACATCTCATTTATAAAAGTCGTGTTATATAGAGGCACATGTTCTTTGCCAGTGTTAAAGTAGCTTAATATTTCAATACAGCTGTTTCAGTTTCTGAAAATTCAGACTTTCAAATGATGTATGGAGTCTCCTAAATGTGGCTTTTGACACTGAGGAGAAAGTGTTGTAAAGTCTCCATCAGGGCTCACAGGTCAGTTTTACAGGATCAGGTCAGGCACAGTCAAGGCCCTGAGATTTCAACACCTGAACGTCACACCATGTAGTTGTAATGGTTCAGAATAGGCTCCTGATGTTTGGCTCATAGGTGCCAATCCTCCATGTTTTTTTCCACCGATGAGTCACCTCCTTCCACAGAGTGATATCAGCGATGTCTCCGCAGGGAAAGCTGACGCCGGGGTGTGTGCTGCTCCTTCTCTGTGGACAGCGGTCCGTCCGCTGACTTCCTCCTCTCGTCCGAGGGCCTCCTCACCTGACAAGCTGCTGCTTCGCCCCCGCCGCCGCCGCCGCAGGGTCGACTCAGCTCTAACCTGCGAGCCGCCTTCAGCGCCCATCAAACGGAGACATCAGTAGATAGGTTTCAGATGTAGGCAGACTGTTTTCATCCCACTTCACATCATGCATATCCAGGAATGAGCTGCCTTCATGCACCGTGGATCTGATATCTGACATGCTGGGGTTGGAGTCAACAAGTATAAAGGCTGCTTTGCTATGTGAAGGTCAGGGCAGTGCAAACCCAGTGTAGAGGAGACATGCAGTGTGTCTGACTTATCAAAGGTGTTTTACCTCTTTGTGGAAGCGGTGTGTACAGTGCAAATCTTGAACACCCCCTCCGCTCTTCCTCATGTCCTCATGGCAGATCAGGCACAACTTGTCGTCATCGTTCTGTGAAAGAAAGAACTTTCCTTTTAAAGTTCAACCAAAATGATTTATCTGGTATAGTGACAATATTAATATTGTTCAGTTGCACTGCACTCTAGTGCAATAGTCCAACTTTTGTCTTGAAAGCTTTGTTGGACACGATGCACATTTAGCCACAGATGATAATTACTGTGTATGTCATTGATAGTGAATATACAGTACATCCACACAGTGTAGGGATGTAGTAAATGTTGCAACGAAGCGAGGCCTTCTGCTGTTTTGATGAGCTCTCAAAACAGAATTTACAGATTTAATCACAGAAAGCTTCAAAAATGCAAACCTAACATTGCCTGTTAAGTTAAAGAAGTCAAAAATAAAAAATGAAGAATGTTGATATAACAAAATAAAAGGTAAAAAAGTGATCTTGCCCTTTCTTAAAATGTGAAATGTCTTATTCAGACTCTTATAGTAGCACAAAAGAGGCTGTTTATATGAAGTAATATGAGCTTAAAGGCCTGTCAGGCAGCTCAAACCTGTCCATGATCCTGTCAGAACATTAGGTAACACACACTTTAATTCTCTCTAAAAGCTCTTTAATATTTAAGAGCTTCATCATAGTGAAACACAGTATTGACCCTGTAGTTAATTGGATAATCTACAAGACACTGACTAGTAAAGAAAAAGGCTTAAACTTGCATTAACTCTACAACACATCTGCTCACCAGAGACATGGTCTTCTTATCACGGAGACAGAGCCTCCTCTCGAAGGACTCTGTGATCTCGGGGATGGTGGTGATGCGGTTCTCCGGGATGGCCGACTTGGGCCGGCTGTTGTCGTCGGAGGAGGCGCGGCGAGCCCTCTGGTGGGGCCTGACCTCCCCCTTCTCCTCTCTGGGTTTGATGTGGCTCGGGGTGGGGGCCATCGTCGCTGCGTGGAGCCTGTTCAGCTTCATGGCATCTAATTGTGACTGCGGATTGTACAGAGAAGGACAATACATTTATTACATGTAAAAACGTGTCCACACTGATTCAATCTCAGCCAACGATAGTGTAATGCCATGTTTCCCATAATAGCAGAAAATGTGAGGAACATTAAAGCAAACAGACAATCCTGCTGAGCTTGTGTCTGTGTAAGGGGTTAATCACCACTAATATTCTTAAGTAACATGTCAGTAAAGCACCCACCTAATTATAGTTGGCGTCTCAACTCAGACCAGTCGGTTCATTGATTATTTACACAACAGTTGTAATCAGATTATAATACGAACGTGTTGCAAAGCAGGTGTGTGAGTTTTTGTCTGCGTGAGGTGAATATTCTGATTTCGACTTGATCCACCTTCGCATCACAAACTGCTAAACTTTGCTGCTGCTGATAAAATCAACAATTCTGAGCGACCGCCTTTATGCCAAAGATGCCAGTGATGATTGTGTCAGAATAATCTTTGTATGTAGTTTGGCATTAGTCTCGTTCCTTCTCTGGATCAAATGCTCAAGTTGATCAGAGGAAAGCACAGGCTTTCACACTGAAAATGAATTTAATTTTCAGCTGCAGCCGTCTGTGCTTTGTTTGACACCAGCGAGAGGCCAATCTATACGAACATGTGTCGTCATATCTCTCATCAGCTGCTTCTGTTTCTCATAACCTGCCTGTTAACCTGGATTTTCTTTGGTCTCTGAGCAATAAAAATAAAACATGCCATAAGCACTGATAACACAACATGAGTTAAGCACACACTCGTTGTTGCTTGTCCCTGTATAAAGGGTATAATCCTACATTTTAATGAACTTTCACTTTGCTAAACTTTCCTTGACCATACAGAGAACCTGCTGTATGAGCCACACGTGTGCTGCATGCGTTGACCTCTGACCTCCCTGTGACAGGAGGCAAGTGAGAAGTCAGTTCACTCATGGCAATAAATAAAGCAGCACACTGTTGTACATGTTCTCCATTTGCGTTTGTGCTCTTGTATGCATCCGTCCTTTAGACATTTTTATAAAAGAATATCATTTCTAACAAGATGGTTTGTTTGTTCAGCTGGAGATGAATGTACTATCTACAACTTATAGACATCGATGGAAACAGATGAAAGAAAGACTCTCAACCAGGGCAGCATGTGGCGGGACATGTGCTCACAGTACAGGAAGTCGCACTGGAATAAAACTAGTTATAAACATCATATATATCATGTGTATGTCTGTGTGTTTGTGTGCTGGAGGAACGTCATGTACTTGTGCATGAGCAATTGTTATGATGTCAAATTGGTTGAGGCAAATTACAGGTCAGGACATCCTGTTACTAACCACTATAACAGACCTATAGAGTGTATACATGCAACCCATGCTCTTTCAACATAAATAAGATCATGCTTTTTTTCCCCAACCTTTTAACTTGAATATTCTCTAAAAAAAAAAATCTTTTTTTAAAAATTTATTATTATTATTTTATATTTTGATTGATATGTAAATGGTTTGTACATTTGTTTTAAGGTAGTAGTATTAACAAGCTGTGGCCAGTCACATGTTTTGTTAAAAGTGTCTTGCTGCTGTTTATATGTCAATGCAAATACACACTGCACACTGAACAAAATCACATGCATGTGTCCATTAAATGCTGGTGGTCCTTACCACAGTGGGGAGAGATGCTCTTCGGTCAACTTGTGTTTTCACAGGTCTTCTGAAGCTGCGTTTTCTCTCTCTGGAGTGTCCGGCTTCTGCTCCGTGACCCCAGTAACTGCTCATCCATTTTGTGAAGTTACCATCATCGTCGTCATCATTGTCCACGATGAAAGCAGGCAGGAGCCTGAGAGACATGATGGAGCTGTGCAGAGATCCTCTCGGTGCAACAAACAAATGAACGTGTGATCCCGGCCCGAGTGCACTGAGGGTAAAGACAACGCTGAGCTGACCTACTAAGCTTCTGACTGATGGGCTGCTCTACTACACAGCTCTGTCCCACAAGGCAAAGGTAACTTACTTCAATTAGATCCCTCTGGAGCCTAAAGTACTGCTGCTGCTGCTGTAGTTGTATTCCTGGATGATCCAAAAATAAACAGCAGAGCTTTTACTCAAGTCTTTAAATAAGTGAATCCCCTTTAATCTAGTTATCGTGGCTGAGAGAGAGTAGAAATGGAGGTGATGGGAATAACCAGGGAGGCAGGAGTCAGAGAGCAACGGCGAGTATTTTGACACTGGGTGGGTGATGTGACCACTGCTTTTAATCTTTCCATTACAGTCATGGGCCTGGGGGTAGACAACTGAAACTCCAATTTCCCCATACTTTCCACTCGCTGAGTACATCAAACCTGTCAATAATTATGGAGTGGAGGCTACCCTGTCTCCCATTGTGTGCTGAGAGCCTGTGGCTTATTCTACACAGGACAGAGGGCGAGCATATCATATTTTCTGTTGTCTTCCCTTTATTTTCATCAAAAAATTCAAGTGCAATTCTGATATGGGAGAGAACACAATTCAGCAACTTGGAACCTGGAAAAGCATTTGCACAAGTTGGAGCCAAATTATTTGTGAGCAGACATTATATGAAGAGTTGAAGTTTGGATCAAAACACATTAGTTCACTCTTGATTCAATGTCTCAACTGTATCACATAAAATATGAGATACAATTAATTTAAAAATAAATTGTGCAGAGCAAACATACAAACAAACAACAGCATTTAAGAGAGACCATTATTACCAACATTAAAAATGCATGATATTATGCAGTCATAGTGGAGTCTTATGGTTTCTTGAATGTCCATTATGGGCTGTAATGAATGTGCTACTGAAAGTTACCAAATCATGATATCCCACTCCAATGATTTCCGGTCCTACATTTTGCTTTTAGTTTTCAGTTTCAGGAGGAAGAATTTCTTAAAATGAAATTTACATTTGAGCGTGACTAAATTCTTCTTTTACAAACTCAAATAATCAAAATGTTGCTAATCATCTCTGAGACCTGAGTCTCCAGGAAAGATAAGACTTTCCTTTATTCATTCCACAACAGGGAAGTTTCCAATGTAGAGCAGCAGAGTGGAGGACTAATCTGGTCTGTAGTGAGACATTAATGCTACTTTATCATGTAACCTCAGATCATGACTGAGAAGATTACAGTAATCTGTTTTTTCCAAAGGTGGGAGCCAATTAAGGTCACACCTGACCACAAATGACCAAGAGAACTGAAAAAACCCCCCAAAAAAATCAACATGATACTAGAATATACAAATCTTCCATGCAAATAATTGAGTGATCAGATTACATATAAAGAAGGATTAACCAAGCTAACACCCTGTGAGACAGCTTTAAAGTCTTTATAGTGGTTGTTCATACACTATAACGTCCATATAAATATGAACAAATGAAATGTATAGAAATGCCAAGTTTCAAATCTAGTTGGAGGTCTGGAGGATCTGATTTATGAATGAAGAGATCCATCCAGCTCTGTCACGATAATTGATCTTAATTTCACTTTTGAATGCATGCAGATTGACTAAATACTTCTTGGAACACCGACCATTTAACCGGAAAACAGAGAGATCAACATCAAAATGAGTAAATAAAATGAGCCTGCATGAGCATCTGATGTAATCTGATTTAACAATTTCACTTGGATAACTTATTTACATAGGCGATTTGCAAATGATTTCCATTTTCAAAGTACCCGCTCCCTTCATCCAAACATTTCCCAGCATTACAGGAGCGTAGACACATCTCAGTGCCCACAGGTTTTCAAACACCCATTGGCAGCAGCTGAAGCTAAGCCAGGCTGTGCCAACAATAGCAGACGCATTGAACAACAGACAGAAGTCAGGAATAGCCAGAAGATCAGACATCCTTATTGTAACCTCTGTCAGTGGCCTTTTTCACCTTTCGAAAGCAACAATAGCTGCCGGACCACATATGCAATATACAAGGTTATTGTGTCTCATCACGTGTTGTAGTTTAGTGGCAAAATTGATTTTATGGCTTTTCAAAACAAGCTACTGTGTAAGTGTAGAATGGATTATTTTGAGGGAACGTGTTTTAAGCCACTCAACCAGGGCCAAACAAAATGTACTCTTTGATTCTTCATTCAGTTTAACTTGTTAATATTATATACGTTTTTTACTAAACATTAACTTTTCAATTTGGCACACGTCCAAAAACAGAATGAAACTATATGTGCCAGACTGTGTGAACAGGTTACTAGTCAGTCCTTGAATTATAGAACACCTCATGAAGGAATGGTTTTCTTATTAAAGGTCTGTGTTGCTGTGAGGACAGTCCTCTTCATTACAGGCTTTCCTCTAACCAGCTGCATACAGTTGACTTTGAAAACTGTTCGGTGCTGGTCACTGTTTGAGGACATGGCCTCGGGCACAAATTGAGCAGTCAGGCTCCCAGACAGACCAGCACAGAGCTCTGAACTGGGACAGAGAGGAGGCTGAACTTGGCACAATCACACACACACACACACACACACATACACACACACACACACACAAACTCATACAATAAATCACATTGGTCAGAATAAAATGTTGAGTGTTGGTGATGAAGCAATATGCAATCTGAAAAGAAAATAGCCTCCACTGGGAAAACAAATGAGTCTCCATGCCAGAACTGTCTTTTTATATGCAATATGAATTTTGCACAATGTTTTTAAACAAAAAATAATGTGTACATGCAGAGATAGATGGACAGCATTTTTAACTCAAGTGGTTATTTCTGTACAGTAGAGTGTGGTTTTATGGAGAGAGTCAGCAGCACTGCCACCTGGTGGGTGCAGTCAACTTGAACACAGAGTTCAGTTGTTTTTTTTTAGCTCGAAAAACATCATTCCTTTAGTACAGCGGTTTTCAAAGTGTGAGGCGTGCCTCCCCTGGGGGGCGCCAGAGGGCTTTAGGGGAGGCGCAGCGAGTGAAAAAATAAACCTGAAAAGAAAAAAAAGTGTAAACATCTGACAGTCTATGGACAAGAGACAGGATGGATCGATTTTTAGTATCTCATGTGAGATGTGTCCTGATGATGCTCCGCTGCCATAGAGTGTTGCAAAGAGGTGCTAGTTAACGACAGTATGCGACCATGTAAACTCCGGCGTCATAGTGAAACCAAGCACCAAAGTTTAACGACCAAGCCGCTATGATAAAAAAAAATCTGACTGACGTTGATCAGTTTATTTTCTGATTTGAGGAATTGCACAAAAAGGCCTTAAATAAATGTATTCAAAAAGATATTAAAAAAATATGTTTAAAACAGATGCTAAAATGTGTTTTAAAAAGATGTCAAAAACAGATGTTAAAAATGTGTTTTTAAAATATTAAAAACATACAGATGTTAAAATTGTGTTAAAAAAGATATTTATCCACACACAGAGATAAAGATGATTAAAATGTTAAAATATGTTTAAGAACATACAAACATGTTTAAGATGTTTACAAAAATAAAGATGTGGGACTTCCGGTTATGGCGGCGGAGTGATCACACGCGTGGCGTTTGCTCCCTGACCATTTTTAACTTTAAAACATGTATACCCAAACTTTTTAAAGTTATTTTTTCAGCGTAATATTTTTGGAGCAGAAATGAGTAAATCCCACGTAAAACCGCGGCAAAAGCCAGCCTCAACTGACTCAACACTTCGGCCCGCATGACAAAGACGCTAGCAAGGCAGAAGCTAACAGTGCAGCAACAGGTGGAGCCCAGCCGCTAACACTGGACATGCTCATTGCCGAACACGAGAAACTCCGATGAACGAAAAACTGCAGCTGGCTATCGAGGACTTGGTATCGCGATCCAAACGGCAGAATCTCCGCGTGATTGGCATCCCCGAAGGAGCGGAGGGGACCGATGCGCGACTCTTCATGACCACACTCTTTAAGGAGGTGACCGGAGACGCTTTGCCGGATACTAGCTTCGAACTGGACCGAGCTCATCGCAGCCTGGGGCCAAAACCGGCACAGGGATCCCGGCCCTTTCTTGTTCGCTTTCACAGGTACATCGAGAAGGAACGAGTGCTGCTTTGGGCCAAGAAAACACGGAGCATCTCATACCAGGGTCATCCCATAAGGATCCTTGAGGATTTCAGCGCCTCACTCGCCAAGAAACGGGCATCGTTCAACAAAGTGAAGCCTCTCCTTTATAAGGACGGGATACGCTTCGGACTGATCTACCCGGCGCGGTTACGGGTCACTGTTGATGGACAGTCTCGCATATTTGACTCCGCGGATGAAGCGGAGCGTTTCTACCGTGATCGCAGCAGTAAGTGAGATTATGATGTCTCTTTGCACATCTCCTATAACTTTTTGATGCTCTCTGAAAACTGGTCTGAAGTTACACAGGCAGAACGGACCGCCCGGTGCGGCGCTTCACTGTAACTTACCCTCGCTGTGAACGCAGTTGATTTTTGTTGTAGAGATGTTTGTGTGAAGTGCCTCAGCTCAACTTTCCTGCTAAAATTACCTTAAAAAAATCCAACAACTTACAACTAAGCTCCTAATATGAAAGACTTAATCTTTTTTTTTTCTTTTTAAAAAATGAATCAGCATTGGTCTGCACTGAATTAATACGTTAAAAATTAGGATATATATACATTTCTCTTCTTCTTTCTCTTCTCTTTAAATAAAAAAAAAAAAATAATAGTAATAATTTAAGTTGAACATTTGATTGTGCTGTTTGTGCTTTCGACCAAAGATTTCATATGAAGAGTACAATTATTATTGTTATTATTGTTAAGCATGGAAAGCTGTTTCACTATGTTTTTTCTTTGTTTTTTTTACGCTGTTAATCGGTAAATATCAGAGGGGTACACATTCTCACAGTTGAAAAGGAAGCAAATTCCTATTAATCGGTTGTGTTAAATAGTAGTTCCTGCACGCTCATCGGGGTTAAAGATGAGGTTAGGAGGAGATGAGGTTACAGTCCTTTCTCTCCCCACGACCCGAGTATTCATTTCAATTGTTGTAAAATTAATCTTGTCATCACTATCACCCCCACTGGCAACTAGGAATACGTGGGAAAAGGAACTAGGTTGTACCTTGTCAGATGAATGGTGGCGGAGGGCCCTTGACAGAGTTAACTCCACTTCATCTTGTGCCAGTTTGACATTAATTCAGTTTAAAGTCCTTCACAGGGTACATTTTTCCAAAGCTAAACTTAAAAAACTTTTTAATACAAGTGATGCGTGTGACAGATGCTCTCTGTCACCAGCCAATCACACACACATGTTTTTTTCCTGTCCTAGATTAAGCCTATTCTGGTCCTCTTTCTACAACACTTTTACTAAAGCTCTAAATAAACCTGTGCTTTGGAGTCCTTTGACTTCCATCTTTGGTGTGCGTGAAGAACTTACAAACTTCACCAACAGGGAAAGAAATTCTATCGCTTTTGCTTCTCTGGTAGCCCGCAGACGTATTTTGCTTCAATGGAAGGATAAGAATCCTCCCTCCCCTAACTCCTGGCTGAAAGATCTATTGTCATTGTTACACTTAGAAAAAATGAAGTTCAGTATCAGGGGGTGCTCTGACAAATTTGATAAAACTTGGAACCCCATTTTTCACTTGGTCAATTCCACTCCCTCTTTGGGTGATTGGGATGGATCCACATAGGATGGACTGATGTGACTTGGTACAGTTGGGATGGCTGTTCGGACGCAGCATGTACAAATTATTTTAGTCTCCTCTAAATGTCCCTTTGTTTTTTGTTTTTGTTTTTTGTTTTGTTTTTTGTCTGTTTGTGTTTTTTTTTGGGTTTTTTTTTTCTTTTCTTATTCATTTTTCTGATGTTCTTGCTGTTTACTTTTATGTGTTCTTTTTTTGGGAGGGAGAGAGTTGTGTGTGTTTACTCGTATTTTTTTTGCTCATATCATGTGAATGTGACTCTCTAGTTTGGGGGGTTGTTGGTGTTCAAAAAGGGGGGGAAATGGGTGAAATGTATCAACCCAATAAAGATATATATGTTAAAAAAAAATAAAGATGTGAATAGCATTTATTGTTTAAAACCTTTTTTAAGCCTGTGTGGAACATACAAAGCGACAACAATGTATGTAAGTCCCCGTCGGGGAATCGAACCCCGGTCTCCCGCGTGACAGGCGGGGATACTCACCACTATACTAACGGGGAGTTTTTTTTTTTTTTTTTTTTTTTTTTTTTTTTTTTTGTGGATACCCATGGCACGTTCAATCCGTGGGTCCTTCACAGCATTTTCTGTACACAAAGGATTATAGAACACAAAATACTGAGTGTGAGTATGACTTAATACACACAAAAAGAGGCAGAGTTAAAGAATGCATGTTGCTGTCTTTCGTAGCCACTGACCTTTTACAAATTTTGCAGATCGTTTTGGCTGATGTCATGTTTTTTCCACATCGAGCAATTTAAACATCGCAATAACGATGTGAATACAATTAGCATCATCAGCACTACCTTGAGGTGATATTTAAGGCTTGTTGTGCTGGTGCCACCACCAGGGTGAGTGCGTATGTAATGTGTTCAGAGAAAAATGGATAACCATCAGTACTAGGGACATTTTATACCTCTCTCTCCAACACTGTCATATTGTATTTAATGTTGTGAAAATACAGTATGTTCAATGCGGATGAGAAATGTAATTTCTTTTTGAATGTATCTGTTGTTTATACAGATAATTCAAGGAAGAAACCGGAGCGCCCGGAGAAAACCCAATAACAGGACGGCTGTGAGGCTACAGTGGTAAGCACTGCAGCACCGTGCTGGCTTGTCCCAGTGACATCTGGATATCCTTTTTTTTTTTTTTTTTTTTTTTTTTTTTTTTTTTTTTTTGGTAGTAGGTCTGAGCAGACTGGTGAGATTCCCTCAGCTCATTTGAAGAGCTTGAGGAATCTTCTCAGCAGAGAAGGCTTTTTGGGTTTCTTGTTGATCTTGGGCATCTCAAGATCCACAAATCCGTCCCTCAAGTCATAACTGGTTTTATGGTGGAGGGTCGGCTTTTCCTTGATTGAGGTCAGGAGACGGGACTTTTCTTCTTCCCACCGGAGTCTCTCCTTCCGTAGATCCTCCGCTGCCCGGGCCAGGTCAGCCGCCAGTCTGGAGTTTTCTTCCCTCAGATGGACCAGGGAAGTCTCCATTATTTTGTGGAGCTCTTCATCCAGCTTTGTAAATTTGTCGACAGTCTCTTTTTCAGAGCTCTCCTTGTCGATTTCCAGGTGGAGGGTCAGGATCCTGGTGTCCGTTTCTGTGGCTGTCTCTGCATTCCGAGCTGTCTGAGATTCAAGCATCTCTGTGATGTTCTCCAGCTCAGATTGCAAAGCCACTTGCTCATGTTTGAGTCCAATGGTGTCCTCATCTTTGTTTTCCATGAAGTCCAGCTCATTGACTTCCATTATTTTGACTCCTGTGTGGACAAAGGAAGCCTCGGCTGGACTACTGGCCTTGTCCCTCGGCGCATCATGTGATGCTGCGTCAGGACAAACGGTGGGAACAGTTGCCTCAGTATTTGCTGGATCCTCTGCATCAACATGGCTGAGAAACGACACAGAGGCTGACTCATCAAGCACGTATCCGCTTTCGGGGTTGGGAAATTCCCCCCACATTACTCCTGGATACCTCTTCGGCTTCCGTGTCACCGTTTTTGCTGTGGCCGGTTTCAGTGTCACTGGCTTTGCTGTGGCCGGTGTCAGTGTCACTGGCTTTGCTGTGGCCAGTGTCAGTGTCGCCGGTTTCGCTGTGGCCGGTGTCAGTGTCGCCGGTTTCGCTGTGGCCGGTGTCAGTGTCACTGGCTTTGCTGTGGCCGGTGTCAGTGTCGCCGGTTTCGCTGTGGCCGGTGTCAGTGTCACTGGCTTTGCTGTGGCCGGTGTCAGTGTCGCCGGTTTCGCTGTGGCCGGTGTCAGTGTCACTGGCTTTGCTGTGGCCGGTGTCAGTGTCGCCGGTTTCGCTGTGGCCGGTGTCAGTGTCACTGGCTTTGCTGTGGCCGGTGTCAGTGTCGCCGGTTTCGCTGTGGCCGGTGTCAGTGTCACTGGCTTTGCTGTGGCCGGTGTCAGTGTCGCCGGTTTCGCTGTGGCCGGTGTCAGTGTCACTGGCTTTGCTGTGGCCGGTGTCAGTGTCGCCGGTTTCGCTGTGGCCGGTGTCAGTGTCACTGGCTTTGCTGTGGCCGGTGTCAGTGTCGCCGGTTTCGCTGTGGCCGGTGTCAGTGTCACTGGCTTTGCTGTGGCCAGTGTCAGTGTCGCCGGTTTCGCTGTGGCCGGTGTCAGTGTCACTGGCTTTGCTGTGGCCGGCTTCACTGCTGGCGTCAGAGTTGACTCCGCAGTTGGTTTTTTAGGCATCCCACAGTTTAAGGGTGCAGAGCTGTTCGGCGGATGAGCAACTCCTAGTTTAAGAAAGGCGCTGCCTCTCTGGATATTGTTTGTTATCCGCTTGTTCCTGCCTTTTCTGCTGCGTTTTGTGTTGCTGGATTCCATCTCGAAAATGTTTCTGGATGTCCACGTGTGTATCTCGTTGACTATTTCTCAGACAGCAAGCAACTGGTCTGCGTACTAGAGACTGTAAAAGCTTGGACCTCAACTCTGCCTTTTAAATGGTCCTAGAATGTTGTTTGTGTCTATATATAGATCAAAGGAATCAAAGGAGTCAAAGACTCAAAGTAACTGGTCTGCATTATTATTATTTTTTTTTAAATTTCAGTTCCATGCAAAAACATTTTTCCCCATACAACGTGGTATAGTATTTCAATATTTTGTAATGCTATTCGTTGTTTTTTACATAGTTAGATTTATTATTTACTTTCTGGTTTTGATAATCATCTGTTCAACCTTATGT
Organism: Centropyge bicolor; assembly: GCA_037975185.1. Taxonomy (NCBI): domain Eukaryota; kingdom Metazoa; phylum Chordata; class Actinopteri; family Pomacanthidae; genus Centropyge; species Centropyge bicolor. The sequence goes on along the minus strand of JBBMOC010000058.1, from coordinate 266,766 downwards.
GGCTTTAGAGTGTGTGTGATTACATTTGAATAACTTCATAGACAGTTTGCAGTTATTATCTTTGTTGCTATGGAAATAGTTGTACTCCTAGTTTCAGTCTTATCCATTACTCATGGACAGTTTGTACTTATTATCTTTATTTGTTATGAATAAAACGAATTAAAGGGAGTAGATAATCTCATAGTTCCTGTCTTGTCTGTATTTATCAGTTTTAGTGTGACCCAGTTCAAATTAATTTTTCATGATAGTAGGAAAAAAGAAACACACCTTAATGACAACATCCATATGTTTTATACTACATTTTGTAAGTTCACGTGAACAGTGGTTGGCCTGTTCATGCTAGAGATAATTGGTCAGTGAGACTCGGTCGCATACAAATCCAACCTCTGTACGGGGCAGGTCCCAGCCCAAGCAGTCTGGGCACCGCATGTGATATCCCATTCATATATTACTGTGTATGCCAGCGGACACTGCCGTGGACTCTCCCGCGTCCTAAAGCGCACACTGTCAGCTCAGTCCCCACGCTGCAGTCCCTCCCAGCAGGAAGATGTTACCCCCTCAGCGTCCAGGGTGTAAATGAATTGCGCATGTGCCACAACACGGCTCGCAGACACCGTCAGTAGTTCACACAGTACTTAACGTTTGTCCTGCTGTTCATTTATTGCTCGCCTACCTCGCCTTCAGAGTTTCAGTTACGTCAGCGATCTCTATTTGCCCCAGCTCTACCGCCTTCTAATACCTTTGCATCTCCTACCCGACTATTCAACATTCATCTCAGTCTACTTTGTACGTGTCCTCTGTTGTGTGTTGTGCTACGTGCAAGACGTAGCAAGACAGCTAGGTAGCAGCTACCTGCTTTTGGCTAACCCATTGGCTAGCCCAAACGTTAAAACCAGTCACATAAGCACTGTATAGTGAGAGAGAGAGATGCATATGGCTCATAAAGAAGCAAACAGCTTCCACTCCGCTAACTCTGCCAAAAACAAACAAACAAACAAAAAAAAAAAAACATCACCTGCATGTTCATAATGTTCAGTTATGGATGTGTTCTAAGTTAACCTTTGTGTTGTTACCTCCTCTTTCACCTTAAAAAAAACCATTATCACCTGCATGTTCATAATGTTCTATGAATTTAATTGACAGAGAAGAAAACAAAGCATGTTTTAAGGTGCAGTAGCCCTACACTGGATTTTGAGCTACTTGAGCATTGTAGTACTTTTGCCCCCCCAGGTAATACCAATGCCCACCCACACCTGGCATCCTGGTAACACCACTGTCTCTTATTCTTCATAGCCCTTTTGGAGTAAGCCCAGCATTTAGATGTTATCCAGGAGGAAACAATACACACACTTCGATGAGTGTTCTCCCAACATTTGCAAAATATTTGCCTTTATAGCATCTATAACAATATGTTGTTACAATATGATGTTAACAATAACTTCATTCTGACAGTCGTTTCAGCTGCTACAAGTCACAATGTAACCTCTAGTTAACCAATAAGAAACTGCTCGGAGCAATTTAGAGACACAGTGTCATAACAACACATCTCTCGTAGTGCAGGTTAATCACCCATTATCTTAAGGATGAGGCTTTTACTGAAGAAACATTTTCAGTGCAGGATTTGTACTTGTAGCAGAGTATTTTTACATCATAGTATTAGTACTTTTACTGCATTAAAGTATCTGGATATTTCCTCCACCTCTCACTATGTGTCTGATCATACCAATAGCCACCAGTTTTCATGAATGATCTCCCTTCACCTGTCTAATGAAGAAAAGCTCATGTGAGAATTTGAAGGGGCTGAAATACTAAAACGCTGTTGTATTCTTATAAGAAATCCTTATTTACAGCAGTGTCAACTTTTCAGCACCTTCAAATCAGTGAGTGCAGTTGAAACTGTTGTTGAACATAAACATTGTGGAATAACATGGACATAAAACCAAAGTAACCTAAGATCCACGCAGCTTGATCTGGGTTTTTTTCTTGTGACTTGCACAGCAGTACGACAAACACACAGAAACTAAGCAGAGGACTTTCCCAAATTCACTTGCAAGAATGAAACGCTCATTAAATCTTATAATCAACTTCATTTAAACATAAACCACTACTTACATCTTTGTCAAAAAGCCCCTTTATTTCCTTCCTCAGTCCTTTTTTATTAAAACTTATAGTACCTCTGTGGTCATCGCTGTCGTGTTTTAGATGGGAGTTAATAACACAGAAGTCAACTAAAGTCTCACCTGAAACTTCATCAAGTTCTTCACTTCAAGTTCATGGTGCTAATTTGTGATGTTTACATTACTTTTTGTTTTTTGTTTTTTTATCGTCCATCAGCTGCTGAGCTTTTGAGGGAGCCTCAAATCTTTTCTTGCATAAGCTGCTCCTCCATCTCTCTCAGCTGCCATTCCAGCCACTGAGCTTGTGAGCAAGCCTCAGACTCTTTCTCCAGGGCATGTTTTTTTCTGCTCCTGAAAAAACTTTTTTAACACATTACTCCCAACATTGGTAAAAACTGATATACATATATAAGCCACATATGATGCACATTTTAAAATATTTTTTCACTTCCCTTCAATGCACACTTTAATTCTAATTCATTTTAGTAATAATATTTAATTATTTTATTTAATTTAATTATAAAACTACTACAATTTATTTCTGTTTTCTTTATCAGGATAACGTTTTATTAATTCTCTGCTGATTTAAAATAATGTTTGGACTTCAAAACACCACTGCCGAACTACTACTCCATGCAGCCCCGCGGCCTGCCCGCCGGTATCCCATGATGCACCGGGGCGCCTGTGACCTCTCACAGCACGGGAAGAACATACAGATGTTAAAAATGTGTTAAAAAAGATATTTATCCACACAGAGATAAAGATGATTAAAATGTTTTAAAAATATGTTTAAGAACATACAAACATGTTTAAGATGTTTACAAAAATAAAGATGTGGGACTTCCGGTTATGGCGGCGGAGTGATCACACGCGTGGCGTTTGCTCCCTGACCATTTTTAACTTTAAAACATCTATACCCAAACTTTTTAAAGTTATTTTTTCAGCGTAATATTTTTGGAGCAGAAATGAGTAAATCCCACGTAAAACCGCGGCAAAAGCCAGCCTCAACTGACTCAACACTTCGGCCCGCATGACAAAGACGCTAGCAAGGCAGAAGCTAACAGTGCAGCAACAGGTGGAGCCCAGCCGCTAACACTGGACATGCTCATTGCCGAACACGAGAAACTCCGATGAACGAAAAACTGCAGCTGGCTATCGAGGACTTGGTATCGCGATCCAAACGGCAGAATCTCCGCGTGATTGGCATCCCCGAAGGAGCGGAGGGGACCGATGCGCGACTCTTCATGACCACACTCTTTAAGGAGGTGACCGGAGACGCTTTGCCGGATACTAGCTTCGAACTGGACCGAGCTCATCGCAGCCTGGGGCCAAAACCGGCACAGGGATCCCGGCCCTTTCTTGTTCGCTTTCACAGGTACATCGAGAAGGAACGAGTGCTGCTTTGGGCCAAGAAAACACGGAGCATCTCATACCAGGGTCATCCCATAAGGATCCTTGAGGATTTCAGCGCCTCACTCGCCAAGAAACGGGCATCGTTCAACAAAGTGAAGCCTCTCCTTTATAAGGACGGGATACGCTTCGGACTGATCTACCCGGCGCGGTTACGGGTCACTGTTGATGGACAGTCTCGCATATTTGACTCCGCGGATGAAGCGGAGCGTTTCTACCGTGATCGCAGCAGTAAGTGAGATTATGATGTCTCTTTGCACATCTCCTATAACTTTTTGATGCTCTCTGAAAACTGGTCTGAAGTTACACAGGCAGAACGGACCGCCCGGTGCGGCGCTTCACTGTAACTTACCCTCGCTGTGAACGCAGTTGATTTTTGTTGTAGAGATGTTTGTGTGAAGTGCCTCAGCTCAACTTTCCTGCTAAAATTACCTTAAAAAAATCCAACAACTTACAACTAAGCTCCTAATATGAAAGACTTAATCTTTTTTTTTTCTTTTTAAAAAATGAATCAGCATTGGTCTGCACTGAATTAATACGTTAAAAATTAGGATATATATACATTTCTCTTCTTCTTTCTCTTCTCTTTAAATAAAAAAAAAAAAATAATAGTAATAATTTAAGTTGAACATTTGATTGTGCTGTTTGTGCTTTCGACCAAAGATTTCATATGAAGAGTACAATTATTATTGTTATTATTGTTAAGCATGGAAAGCTGTTTCACTATGTTTTTTCTTTGTTTTTTTTACGCTGTTAATCGGTAAATATCAGAGGGGTACACATTCTCACAGTTGAAAAGGAAGCAAATTCCTATTAATCGGTTGTGTTAAATAGTAGTTCCTGCACGCTCATCGGGGTTAAAGATGAGGTTAGGAGGAGATGAGGTTACAGTCCTTTCTCTCCCCACGACCCGAGTATTCATTTCAATTGTTGTAAAATTAATCTTGTCATCACTATCACCCCCACTGGCAACTAGGAATACGTGGGAAAAGGAACTAGGTTGTACCTTGTCAGATGAATGGTGGCGGAGGGCCCTTGACAGAGTTAACTCCACTTCATCTTGTGCCAGTTTGACATTAATTCAGTTTAAAGTCCTTCACAGGGTACATTTTTCCAAAGCTAAACTTAAAAAACTTTTTAATACAAGTGATGCGTGTGACAGATGCTCTCTGTCACCAGCCAATCACACACACATGTTTTTTTCCTGTCCTAGATTAAGCCTATTCTGGTCCTCTTTCTACAACACTTTTACTAAAGCTCTAAATAAACCTGTGCTTTGGAGTCCTTTGACTTCCATCTTTGGTGTGCGTGAAGAACTTACAAACTTCACCAACAGGGAAAGAAATTCTATCGCTTTTGCTTCTCTGGTAGCCCGCAGACGTATTTTGCTTCAATGGAAGGATAAGAATCCTCCCTCCCCTAACTCCTGGCTGAAAGATCTATTGTCATTGTTACACTTAGAAAAAATGAAGTTCAGTATCAGGGGGTGCTCTGACAAATTTGATAAAACTTGGAACCCCATTTTTCACTTGGTCAATTCCACTCCCTCTTTGGGTGATTGGGATGGATCCACATAGGATGGACTGATGTGACTTGGTACAGTTGGGATGGCTGTTCGGACGCAGCATGTACAAATTATTTTAGTCTCCTCTAAATGTCCCTTTGTTTTTTGTTTTTGTTTTTTGTTTTGTTTTTTGTCTGTTTGTGTTTTTTTTTGGGTTTTTTTTTTCTTTTCTTATTCATTTTTCTGATGTTCTTGCTGTTTACTTTTATGTGTTCTTTTTTTGGGAGGGAGAGAGTTGTGTGTGTTTACTCGTATTTTTTTTGCTCATATCATGTGAATGTGACTCTCTAGTTTGGGGGGTTGTTGGTGTTCAAAAAGGGGGGGAAATGGGTGAAATGTATCAACCCAATAAAGATATATATGTTAAAAAAAAATAAAGATGTGAATAGCATTTATTGTTTAAAACCTTTTTTAAGCCTGTGTGGAACATACAAAGCGACAACAATGTATGTAAGTCCCCGTCGGGGAATCGAACCCCGGTCTCCCGCGTGACAGGCGGGGATACTCACCACTATACTAACGGGGAGTTTTTTTTTTTTTTTTTTTTTTTTTTTTTTTTTTTTGTGGATACCCATGGCACGTTCAATCCGTGGGTCCTTCACAGCATTTTCTGTACACAAAGGATTATAGAACACAAAATACTGAGTGTGAGTATGACTTAATACACACAAAAAGAGGCAGAGTTAAAGAATGCATGTTGCTGTCTTTCGTAGCCACTGACCTTTTACAAATTTTGCAGATCGTTTTGGCTGATGTCATGTTTTTTCCACATCGAGCAATTTAAACATCGCAATAACGATGTGAATACAATTAGCATCATCAGCACTACCTTGAGGTGATATTTAAGGCTTGTTGTGCTGGTGCCACCACCAGGGTGAGTGCGTATGTAATGTGTTCAGAGAAAAATGGATAACCATCAGTACTAGGGACATTTTATACCTCTCTCTCCAACACTGTCATATTGTATTTAATGTTGTGAAAATACAGTATGTTCAATGCGGATGAGAAATGTAATTTCTTTTTGAATGTATCTGTTGTTTATACAGATAATTCAAGGAAGAAACCGGAGCGCCCGGAGAAAACCCAATAACAGGACGGCTGTGAGGCTACAGTGGTAAGCACTGCAGCACCGTGCTGGCTTGTCCCAGTGACATCTGGATATCCTTTTTTTTTTTTTTTTTTTTTTTTTTTTTTTTTTTTTTTTGGTAGTAGGTCTGAGCAGACTGGTGAGATTCCCTCAGCTCATTTGAAGAGCTTGAGGAATCTTCTCAGCAGAGAAGGCTTTTTGGGTTTCTTGTTGATCTTGGGCATCTCAAGATCCACAAATCCGTCCCTCAAGTCATAACTGGTTTTATGGTGGAGGGTCGGCTTTTCCTTGATTGAGGTCAGGAGACGGGACTTTTCTTCTTCCCACCGGAGTCTCTCCTTCCGTAGATCCTCCGCTGCCCGGGCCAGGTCAGCCGCCAGTCTGGAGTTTTCTTCCCTCAGATGGACCAGGGAAGTCTCCATTATTTTGTGGAGCTCTTCATCCAGCTTTGTAAATTTGTCGACAGTCTCTTTTTCAGAGCTCTCCTTGTCGATTTCCAGGTGGAGGGTCAGGATCCTGGTGTCCGTTTCTGTGGCTGTCTCTGCATTCCGAGCTGTCTGAGATTCAAGCATCTCTGTGATGTTCTCCAGCTCAGATTGCAAAGCCACTTGCTCATGTTTGAGTCCAATGGTGTCCTCATCTTTGTTTTCCATGAAGTCCAGCTCATTGACTTCCATTATTTTGACTCCTGTGTGGACAAAGGAAGCCTCGGCTGGACTACTGGCCTTGTCCCTCGGCGCATCATGTGATGCTGCGTCAGGACAAACGGTGGGAACAGTTGCCTCAGTATTTGCTGGATCCTCTGCATCAACATGGCTGAGAAACGACACAGAGGCTGACTCATCAAGCACGTATCCGCTTTCGGGGTTGGGAAATTCCCCCCACATTACTCCTGGATACCTCTTCGGCTTCCGTGTCACCGTTTTTGCTGTGGCCGGTTTCAGTGTCACTGGCTTTGCTGTGGCCGGTGTCAGTGTCACTGGCTTTGCTGTGGCCAGTGTCAGTGTCGCCGGTTTCGCTGTGGCCGGTGTCAGTGTCGCCGGTTTCGCTGTGGCCGGTGTCAGTGTCACTGGCTTTGCTGTGGCCGGTGTCAGTGTCGCCGGTTTCGCTGTGGCCGGTGTCAGTGTCACTGGCTTTGCTGTGGCCGGTGTCAGTGTCGCCGGTTTCGCTGTGGCCGGTGTCAGTGTCACTGGCTTTGCTGTGGCCGGTGTCAGTGTCGCCGGTTTCGCTGTGGCCGGTGTCAGTGTCACTGGCTTTGCTGTGGCCGGTGTCAGTGTCGCCGGTTTCGCTGTGGCCGGTGTCAGTGTCACTGGCTTTGCTGTGGCCGGTGTCAGTGTCGCCGGTTTCGCTGTGGCCGGTGTCAGTGTCACTGGCTTTGCTGTGGCCGGTGTCAGTGTCGCCGGTTTCGCTGTGGCCGGTGTCAGTGTCACTGGCTTTGCTGTGGCCGGTGTCAGTGTCGCCGGTTTCGCTGTGGCCGGTGTCAGTGTCACTGGCTTTGCTGTGGCCAGTGTCAGTGTCGCCGGTTTCGCTGTGGCCGGTGTCAGTGTCACTGGCTTTGCTGTGGCCGGCTTCACTGCTGGCGTCAGAGTTGACTCCGCAGTTGGTTTTTTAGGCATCCCACAGTTTAAGGGTGCAGAGCTGTTCGGCGGATGAGCAACTCCTAGTTTAAGAAAGGCGCTGCCTCTCTGGATATTGTTTGTTATCCGCTTGTTCCTGCCTTTTCTGCTGCGTTTTGTGTTGCTGGATTCCATCTCGAAAATGTTTCTGGATGTCCACGTGTGTATCTCGTTGACTATTTCTCAGACAGCAAGCAACTGGTCTGCGTACTAGAGACTGTAAAAGCTTGGACCTCAACTCTGCCTTTTAAATGGTCCTAGAATGTTGTTTGTGTCTATATATAGATCAAAGGAATCAAAGGAGTCAAAGACTCAAAGTAACTGGTCTGCATTATTATTATTTTTTTTTAAATTTCAGTTCCATGCAAAAACATTTTTCCCCATACAACGTGGTATAGTATTTCAATATTTTGTAATGCTATTCGTTGTTTTTTACATAGTTAGATTTATTATTTACTTTCTGGTTTTGATAATCATCTGTTCAACCTTATGTGGCTTTAGAGTGTGTGTGATTACATTTGAATAACTTCATAGACAGTTTGCAGTTATTATCTTTGTTGCTATGGAAATAGTTGTACTCCTAGTTTCAGTCTTATCCATTACTCATGGACAGTTTGTACTTATTATCTTTATTTGTTATGAATAAAACGAATTAAAGGGAGTAGATAATCTCATAGTTCCTGTCTTGTCTGTATTTATCAGTTTTAGTGTGACCCAGTTCAAATTAATTTTTCATGATAGTAGGAAAAAAGAAACACACCTTAATGACAACATCCATATGTTTTATACTACATTTTGTAAGTTCACGTGAACAGTGGTTGGCCTGTTCATGCTAGAGATAATTGGTCAGTGAGACTCGGTCGCATACAAATCCAACCTCTGTACGGGGCAGGTCCCAGCCCAAGCAGTCTGGGCACCGCATGTGATATCCCATTCATATATTACTGTGTATGCCAGCGGACACTGCCGTGGACTCTCCCGCGTCCTAAAGCGCACACTGTCAGCTCAGTCCCCACGCTGCAGTCCCTCCCAGCAGGAAGATGTTACCCCCTCAGCGTCCAGGGTGTAAATGAATTGCGCATGTGCCACAACACGGCTCGCAGACACCGTCAGTAGTTCACACAGTACTTAACGTTTGTCCTGCTGTTCATTTATTGCTCGCCTACCTCGCCTTCAGAGTTTCAGTTACGTCAGCGATCTCTATTTGCCCCAGCTCTACCGCCTTCTAATACCTTTGCATCTCCTACCCGACTATTCAACATTCATCTCAGTCTACTTTGTACGTGTCCTCTGTTGTGTGTTGTGCTACGTGCAAGACGTAGCAAGACAGCTAGGTAGCAGCTACCTGCTTTTGGCTAACCCATTGGCTAGCCCAAACGTTAAAACCAGTCACATAAGCACTGTATAGTGAGAGAGAGAGATGCATATGGCTCATAAAGAAGCAAACAGCTTCCACTCCGCTAACTCTGCCAAAAACAAACAAACAAACAAAAAAAAAAAAACATCACCTGCATGTTCATAATGTTCAGTTATGGATGTGTTCTAAGTTAACCTTTGTGTTGTTACCTCCTCTTTCACCTTAAAAAAAACCATTATCACCTGCATGTTCATAATGTTCTATGAATTTAATTGACAGAGAAGAAAACAAAGCATGTTTTAAGGTGCAGTAGCCCTACACTGGATTTTGAGCTACTTGAGCATTGTAGTACTTTTGCCCCCCCAGGTAATACCAATGCCCACCCACACCTGGCATCCTGGTAACACCACTGTCTCTTATTCTTCATAGCCCTTTTGGAGTAAGCCCAGCATTTAGATGTTATCCAGGAGGAAACAATACACACACTTCGATGAGTGTTCTCCCAACATTTGCAAAATATTTGCCTTTATAGCATCTATAACAATATGTTGTTACAATATGATGTTAACAATAACTTCATTCTGACAGTCGTTTCAGCTGCTACAAGTCACAATGTAACCTCTAGTTAACCAATAAGAAACTGCTCGGAGCAATTTAGAGACACAGTGTCATAACAACACATCTCTCGTAGTGCAGGTTAATCACCCATTATCTTAAGGATGAGGCTTTTACTGAAGAAACATTTTCAGTGCAGGATTTGTACTTGTAGCAGAGTATTTTTACATCATAGTATTAGTACTTTTACTGCATTAAAGTATCTGGATATTTCCTCCACCTCTCACTATGTGTCTGATCATACCAATAGCCACCAGTTTTCATGAATGATCTCCCTTCACCTGTCTAATGAAGAAAAGCTCATGTGAGAATTTGAAGGGGCTGAAATACTAAAACGCTGTTGTATTCTTATAAGAAATCCTTATTTACAGCAGTGTCAACTTTTCAGCACCTTCAAATCAGTGAGTGCAGTTGAAACTGTTGTTGAACATAAACATTGTGGAATAACATGGACATAAAACCAAAGTAACCTAAGATCCACGCAGCTTGATCTGGGTTTTTTTCTTGTGACTTGCACAGCAGTACGACAAACACACAGAAACTAAGCAGAGGACTTTCCCAAATTCACTTGCAAGAATGAAACGCTCATTAAATCTTATAATCAACTTCATTTAAACATAAACCACTACTTACATCTTTGTCAAAAAGCCCCTTTATTTCCTTCCTCAGTCCTTTTTTATTAAAACTTATAGTACCTCTGTGGTCATCGCTGTCGTGTTTTAGATGGGAGTTAATAACACAGAAGTCAACTAAAGTCTCACCTGAAACTTCATCAAGTTCTTCACTTCAAGTTCATGGTGCTAATTTGTGATGTTTACATTACTTTTTGTTTTTTGTTTTTTTATCGTCCATCAGCTGCTGAGCTTTTGAGGGAGCCTCAAATCTTTTCTTGCATAAGCTGCTCCTCCATCTCTCTCAGCTGCCATTCCAGCCACTGAGCTTGTGAGCAAGCCTCAGACTCTTTCTCCAGGGCATGTTTTTTTCTGCTCCTGAAAAAACTTTTTTAACACATTACTCCCAACATTGGTAAAAACTGATATACATATATAAGCCACATATGATGCACATTTTAAAATATTTTTTCACTTCCCTTCAATGCACACTTTAATTCTAATTCATTTTAGTAATAATATTTAATTATTTTATTTAATTTAATTATAAAACTACTACAATTTATTTCTGTTTTCTTTATCAGGATAACGTTTTATTAATTCTCTGCTGATTTAAAATAATGTTTGGACTTCAAAACACCACTGCCGAACTACTACTCCATGCAGCCCCGCGGCCTGCCCGCCGGTATCCCATGATGCACCGGGGCGCCTGTGACCTCTCACAGCACGGGAAGAACATACAGATGTTAAAAATGTGTTAAAAAAGATATTTATCCACACAGAGATAAAGATGATTAAAATGTTTTAAAAATATGTTTAAGAACATACAAACATGTTTAAGATGTTTACAAAAATAAAGATGTGGGACTTCCGGTTATGGCGGCGGAGTGATCACACGCGTGGCGTTTGCTCCCTGACCATTTTTAACTTTAAAACATCTATACCCAAACTTTTTAAAGTTATTTTTTCAGCGTAATATTTTTGGAGCAGAAATGAGTAAATCCCACGTAAAACCGCGGCAAAAGCCAGCCTCAACTGACTCAACACTTCGGCCCGCATGACAAAGACGCTAGCAAGGCAGAAGCTAACAGTGCAGCAACAGGTGGAGCCCAGCCGCTAACACTGGACATGCTCATTGCCGAACACGAGAAACTCCGATGAACGAAAAACTGCAGCTGGCTATCGAGGACTTGGTATCGCGATCCAAACGGCAGAATCTCCGCGTGATTGGCATCCCCGAAGGAGCGGAGGGGACCGATGCGCGACTCTTCATGACCACACTCTTTAAGGAGGTGACCGGAGACGCTTTGCCGGATACTAGCTTCGAACTGGACCGAGCTCATCGCAGCCTGGGGCCAAAACCGGCACAGGGATCCCGGCCCTTTCTTGTTCGCTTTCACAGGTACATCGAGAAGGAACGAGTGCTGCTTTGGGCCAAGAAAACACGGAGCATCTCATACCAGGGTCATCCCATAAGGATCCTTGAGGATTTCAGCGCCTCACTCGCCAAGAAACGGGCATCGTTCAACAAAGTGAAGCCTCTCCTTTATAAGGACGGGATACGCTTCGGACTGATCTACCCGGCGCGGTTACGGGTCACTGTTGATGGACAGTCTCGCATATTTGACTCCGCGGATGAAGCGGAGCGTTTCTACCGTGATCGCAGCAGTAAGTGAGATTATGATGTCTCTTTGCACATCTCCTATAACTTTTTGATGCTCTCTGAAAACTGGTCTGAAGTTACACAGGCAGAACGGACCGCCCGGTGCGGCGCTTCACTGTAACTTACCCTCGCTGTGAACGCAGTTGATTTTTGTTGTAGAGATGTTTGTGTGAAGTGCCTCAGCTCAACTTTCCTGCTAAAATTACCTTAAAAAAATCCAACAACTTACAACTAAGCTCCTAATATGAAAGACTTAATCTTTTTTTTTTCTTTTTAAAAAATGAATCAGCATTGGTCTGCACTGAATTAATACGTTAAAAATTAGGATATATATACATTTCTCTTCTTCTTTCTCTTCTCTTTAAATAAAAAAAAAAAAATAATAGTAATAATTTAAGTTGAACATTTGATTGTGCTGTTTGTGCTTTCGACCAAAGATTTCATATGAAGAGTACAATTATTATTGTTATTATTGTTAAGCATGGAAAGCTGTTTCACTATGTTTTTTCTTTGTTTTTTTTACGCTGTTAATCGGTAAATATCAGAGGGGTACACATTCTCACAGTTGAAAAGGAAGCAAATTCCTATTAATCGGTTGTGTTAAATAGTAGTTCCTGCACGCTCATCGGGGTTAAAGATGAGGTTAGGAGGAGATGAGGTTACAGTCCTTTCTCTCCCCACGACCCGAGTATTCATTTCAATTGTTGTAAAATTAATCTTGTCATCACTATCACCCCCACTGGCAACTAGGAATACGTGGGAAAAGGAACTAGGTTGTACCTTGTCAGATGAATGGTGGCGGAGGGCCCTTGACAGAGTTAACTCCACTTCATCTTGTGCCAGTTTGACATTAATTCAGTTTAAAGTCCTTCACAGGGTACATTTTTCCAAAGCTAAACTTAAAAAACTTTTTAATACAAGTGATGCGTGTGACAGATGCTCTCTGTCACCAGCCAATCACACACACATGTTTTTTTCCTGTCCTAGATTAAGCCTATTCTGGTCCTCTTTCTACAACACTTTTACTAAAGCTCTAAATAAACCTGTGCTTTGGAGTCCTTTGACTTCCATCTTTGGTGTGCGTGAAGAACTTACAAACTTCACCAACAGGGAAAGAAATTCTATCGCTTTTGCTTCTCTGGTAGCCCGCAGACGTATTTTGCTTCAATGGAAGGATAAGAATCCTCCCTCCCCTAACTCCTGGCTGAAAGATCTATTGTCATTGTTACACTTAGAAAAAATGAAGTTCAGTATCAGGGGGTGCTCTGACAAATTTGATAAAACTTGGAACCCCATTTTTCACTTGGTCAATTCCACTCCCTCTTTGGGTGATTGGGATGGATCCACATAGGATGGACTGATGTGACTTGGTACAGTTGGGATGGCTGTTCGGACGCAGCATGTACAAATTATTTTAGTCTCCTCTAAATGTCCCTTTGTTTTTTGTTTTTGTTTTTTGTTTTGTTTTTTGTCTGTTTGTGTTTTTTTTTGGGTTTTTTTTTTCTTTTCTTATTCATTTTTCTGATGTTCTTGCTGTTTACTTTTATGTGTTCTTTTTTTGGGAGGGAGAGAGTTGTGTGTGTTTACTCGTATTTTTTTTGCTCATATCATGTGAATGTGACTCTCTAGTTTGGGGGGTTGTTGGTGTTCAAAAAGGGGGGGAAATGGGTGAAATGTATCAACCCAATAAAGATATATATGTTAAAAAAAAATAAAGATGTGAATAGCATTTATTGTTTAAAACCTTTTTTAAGCCTGTGTGGAACATACAAAGCGACAACAATGTATGTAAGTCCCCGTCGGGGAATCGAACCCCGGTCTCCCGCGTGACAGGCGGGGATACTCACCACTATACTAACGGGGAGTTTTTTTTTTTTTTTTTTTTTTTTTTTTTTTTTTTTGTGGATACCCATGGCACGTTCAATCCGTGGGTCCTTCACAGCATTTTCTGTACACAAAGGATTATAGAACACAAAATACTGAGTGTGAGTATGACTTAATACACACAAAAAGAGGCAGAGTTAAAGAATGCATGTTGCTGTCTTTCGTAGCCACTGACCTTTTACAAATTTTGCAGATCGTTTTGGCTGATGTCATGTTTTTTCCACATCGAGCAATTTAAACATCGCAATAACGATGTGAATACAATTAGCATCATCAGCACTACCTTGAGGTGATATTTAAGGCTTGTTGTGCTGGTGCCACCACCAGGGTGAGTGCGTATGTAATGTGTTCAGAGAAAAATGGATAACCATCAGTACTAGGGACATTTTATACCTCTCTCTCCAACACTGTCATATTGTATTTAATGTTGTGAAAATACAGTATGTTCAATGCGGATGAGAAATGTAATTTCTTTTTGAATGTATCTGTTGTTTATACAGATAATTCAAGGAAGAAACCGGAGCGCCCGGAGAAAACCCAATAACAGGACGGCTGTGAGGCTACAGTGGTAAGCACTGCAGCACCGTGCTGGCTTGTCCCAGTGACATCTGGATATCCTTTTTTTTTTTTTTTTTTTTTTTTTTTTTTTTTTTTTTTTGGTAGTAGGTCTGAGCAGACTGGTGAGATTCCCTCAGCTCATTTGAAGAGCTTGAGGAATCTTCTCAGCAGAGAAGGCTTTTTGGGTTTCTTGTTGATCTTGGGCATCTCAAGATCCACAAATCCGTCCCTCAAGTCATAACTGGTTTTATGGTGGAGGGTCGGCTTTTCCTTGATTGAGGTCAGGAGACGGGACTTTTCTTCTTCCCACCGGAGTCTCTCCTTCCGTAGATCCTCCGCTGCCCGGGCCAGGTCAGCCGCCAGTCTGGAGTTTTCTTCCCTCAGATGGACCAGGGAAGTCTCCATTATTTTGTGGAGCTCTTCATCCAGCTTTGTAAATTTGTCGACAGTCTCTTTTTCAGAGCTCTCCTTGTCGATTTCCAGGTGGAGGGTCAGGATCCTGGTGTCCGTTTCTGTGGCTGTCTCTGCATTCCGAGCTGTCTGAGATTCAAGCATCTCTGTGATGTTCTCCAGCTCAGATTGCAAAGCCACTTGCTCATGTTTGAGTCCAATGGTGTCCTCATCTTTGTTTTCCATGAAGTCCAGCTCATTGACTTCCATTATTTTGACTCCTGTGTGGACAAAGGAAGCCTCGGCTGGACTACTGGCCTTGTCCCTCGGCGCATCATGTGATGCTGCGTCAGGACAAACGGTGGGAACAGTTGCCTCAGTATTTGCTGGATCCTCTGCATCAACATGGCTGAGAAACGACACAGAGGCTGACTCATCAAGCACGTATCCGCTTTCGGGGTTGGGAAATTCCCCCCACATTACTCCTGGATACCTCTTCGGCTTCCGTGTCACCGTTTTTGCTGTGGCCGGTTTCAGTGTCACTGGCTTTGCTGTGGCCGGTGTCAGTGTCACTGGCTTTGCTGTGGCCAGTGTCAGTGTCGCCGGTTTCGCTGTGGCCGGTGTCAGTGTCGCCGGTTTCGCTGTGGCCGGTGTCAGTGTCACTGGCTTTGCTGTGGCCGGTGTCAGTGTCGCCGGTTTCGCTGTGGCCGGTGTCAGTGTCACTGGCTTTGCTGTGGCCGGTGTCAGTGTCGCCGGTTTCGCTGTGGCCGGTGTCAGTGTCACTGGCTTTGCTGTGGCCGGTGTCAGTGTCGCCGGTTTCGCTGTGGCCGGTGTCAGTGTCACTGGCTTTGCTGTGGCCGGTGTCAGTGTCGCCGGTTTCGCTGTGGCCGGTGTCAGTGTCACTGGCTTTGCTGTGGCCGGTGTCAGTGTCGCCGGTTTCGCTGTGGCCGGTGTCAGTGTCACTGGCTTTGCTGTGGCCGGTGTCAGTGTCGCCGGTTTCGCTGTGGCCGGTGTCAGTGTCACTGGCTTTGCTGTGGCCGGTGTCAGTGTCGCCGGTTTCGCTGTGGCCGGTGTCAGTGTCACTGGCTTTGCTGTGGCCAGTGTCAGTGTCGCCGGTTTCGCTGTGGCCGGTGTCAGTGTCACTGGCTTTGCTGTGGCCGGCTTCACTGCTGGCGTCAGAGTTGACTCCGCAGTTGGTTTTTTAGGCATCCCACAGTTTAAGGGTGCAGAGCTGTTCGGCGGATGAGCAACTCCTAGTTTAAGAAAGGCGCTGCCTCTCTGGATATTGTTTGTTATCCGCTTGTTCCTGCCTTTTCTGCTGCGTTTTGTGTTGCTGGATTCCATCTCGAAAATGTTTCTGGATGTCCACGTGTGTATCTCGTTGACTATTTCTCAGACAGCAAGCAACTGGTCTGCGTACTAGAGACTGTAAAAGCTTGGACCTCAACTCTGCCTTTTAAATGGTCCTAGAATGTTGTTTGTGTCTATATATAGATCAAAGGAATCAAAGGAGTCAAAGACTCAAAGTAACTGGTCTGCATTATTATTATTTTTTTTTAAATTTCAGTTCCATGCAAAAACATTTTTCCCCATACAACGTGGTATAGTATTTCAATATTTTGTAATGCTATTCGTTGTTTTTTACATAGTTAGATTTATTATTTACTTTCTGGTTTTGATAATCATCTGTTCAACCTTATGTGGCTTTAGAGTGTGTGTGATTACATTTGAATAACTTCATAGACAGTTTGCAGTTATTATCTTTGTTGCTATGGAAATAGTTGTACTCCTAGTTTCAGTCTTATCCATTACTCATGGACAGTTTGTACTTATTATCTTTATTTGTTATGAATAAAACGAATTAAAGGGAGTAGATAATCTCATAGTTCCTGTCTTGTCTGTATTTATCAGTTTTAGTGTGACCCAGTTCAAATTAATTTTTCATGATAGTAGGAAAAAAGAAACACACCTTAATGACAACATCCATATGTTTTATACTACATTTTGTAAGTTCACGTGAACAGTGGTTGGCCTGTTCATGCTAGAGATAATTGGTCAGTGAGACTCGGTCGCATACAAATCCAACCTCTGTACGGGGCAGGTCCCAGCCCAAGCAGTCTGGGCACCGCATGTGATATCCCATTCATATATTACTGTGTATGCCAGCGGACACTGCCGTGGACTCTCCCGCGTCCTAAAGCGCACACTGTCAGCTCAGTCCCCACGCTGCAGTCCCTCCCAGCAGGAAGATGTTACCCCCTCAGCGTCCAGGGTGTAAATGAATTGCGCATGTGCCACAACACGGCTCGCAGACACCGTCAGTAGTTCACACAGTACTTAACGTTTGTCCTGCTGTTCATTTATTGCTCGCCTACCTCGCCTTCAGAGTTTCAGTTACGTCAGCGATCTCTATTTGCCCCAGCTCTACCGCCTTCTAATACCTTTGCATCTCCTACCCGACTATTCAACATTCATCTCAGTCTACTTTGTACGTGTCCTCTGTTGTGTGTTGTGCTACGTGCAAGACGTAGCAAGACAGCTAGGTAGCAGCTACCTGCTTTTGGCTAACCCATTGGCTAGCCCAAACGTTAAAACCAGTCACATAAGCACTGTATAGTGAGAGAGAGAGATGCATATGGCTCATAAAGAAGCAAACAGCTTCCACTCCGCTAACTCTGCCAAAAACAAACAAACAAACAAAAAAAAAAAAACATCACCTGCATGTTCATAATGTTCAGTTATGGATGTGTTCTAAGTTAACCTTTGTGTTGTTACCTCCTCTTTCACCTTAAAAAAAACCATTATCACCTGCATGTTCATAATGTTCTATGAATTTAATTGACAGAGAAGAAAACAAAGCATGTTTTAAGGTGCAGTAGCCCTACACTGGATTTTGAGCTACTTGAGCATTGTAGTACTTTTGCCCCCCCAGGTAATACCAATGCCCACCCACACCTGGCATCCTGGTAACACCACTGTCTCTTATTCTTCATAGCCCTTTTGGAGTAAGCCCAGCATTTAGATGTTATCCAGGAGGAAACAATACACACACTTCGATGAGTGTTCTCCCAACATTTGCAAAATATTTGCCTTTATAGCATCTATAACAATATGTTGTTACAATATGATGTTAACAATAACTTCATTCTGACAGTCGTTTCAGCTGCTACAAGTCACAATGTAACCTCTAGTTAACCAATAAGAAACTGCTCGGAGCAATTTAGAGACACAGTGTCATAACAACACATCTCTCGTAGTGCAGGTTAATCACCCATTATCTTAAGGATGAGGCTTTTACTGAAGAAACATTTTCAGTGCAGGATTTGTACTTGTAGCAGAGTATTTTTACATCATAGTATTAGTACTTTTACTGCATTAAAGTATCTGGATATTTCCTCCACCTCTCACTATGTGTCTGATCATACCAATAGCCACCAGTTTTCATGAATGATCTCCCTTCACCTGTCTAATGAAGAAAAGCTCATGTGAGAATTTGAAGGGGCTGAAATACTAAAACGCTGTTGTATTCTTATAAGAAATCCTTATTTACAGCAGTGTCAACTTTTCAGCACCTTCAAATCAGTGAGTGCAGTTGAAACTGTTGTTGAACATAAACATTGTGGAATAACATGGACATAAAACCAAAGTAACCTAAGATCCACGCAGCTTGATCTGGGTTTTTTTCTTGTGACTTGCACAGCAGTACGACAAACACACAGAAACTAAGCAGAGGACTTTCCCAAATTCACTTGCAAGAATGAAACGCTCATTAAATCTTATAATCAACTTCATTTAAACATAAACCACTACTTACATCTTTGTCAAAAAGCCCCTTTATTTCCTTCCTCAGTCCTTTTTTATTAAAACTTATAGTACCTCTGTGGTCATCGCTGTCGTGTTTTAGATGGGAGTTAATAACACAGAAGTCAACTAAAGTCTCACCTGAAACTTCATCAAGTTCTTCACTTCAAGTTCATGGTGCTAATTTGTGATGTTTACATTACTTTTTGTTTTTTGTTTTTTTATCGTCCATCAGCTGCTGAGCTTTTGAGGGAGCCTCAAATCTTTTCTTGCATAAGCTGCTCCTCCATCTCTCTCAGCTGCCATTCCAGCCACTGAGCTTGTGAGCAAGCCTCAGACTCTTTCTCCAGGGCATGTTTTTTTCTGCTCCTGAAAAAACTTTTTTAACACATTACTCCCAACATTGGTAAAAACTGATATACATATATAAGCCACATATGATGCACATTTTAAAATATTTTTTCACTTCCCTTCAATGCACACTTTAATTCTAATTCATTTTAGTAATAATATTTAATTATTTTATTTAATTTAATTATAAAACTACTACAATTTATTTCTGTTTTCTTTATCAGGATAACGTTTTATTAATTCTCTGCTGATTTAAAATAATGTTTGGACTTCAAAACACCACTGCCGAACTACTACTCCATGCAGCCCCGCGGCCTGCCCGCCGGTATCCCATGATGCACCGGGGCGCCTGTGACCTCTCACAGCACGGGAAGAACATACAGATGTTAAAAATGTGTTAAAAAAGATATTTATCCACACAGAGATAAAGATGATTAAAATGTTTTAAAAATATGTTTAAGAACATACAAACATGTTTAAGATGTTTACAAAAATAAAGATGTGGGACTTCCGGTTATGGCGGCGGAGTGATCACACGCGTGGCGTTTGCTCCCTGACCATTTTTAACTTTAAAACATCTATACCCAAACTTTTTAAAGTTATTTTTTCAGCGTAATATTTTTGGAGCAGAAATGAGTAAATCCCACGTAAAACCGCGGCAAAAGCCAGCCTCAACTGACTCAACACTTCGGCCCGCATGACAAAGACGCTAGCAAGGCAGAAGCTAACAGTGCAGCAACAGGTGGAGCCCAGCCGCTAACACTGGACATGCTCATTGCCGAACACGAGAAACTCCGATGAACGAAAAACTGCAGCTGGCTATCGAGGACTTGGTATCGCGATCCAAACGGCAGAATCTCCGCGTGATTGGCATCCCCGAAGGAGCGGAGGGGACCGATGCGCGACTCTTCATGACCACACTCTTTAAGGAGGTGACCGGAGACGCTTTGCCGGATACTAGCTTCGAACTGGACCGAGCTCATCGCAGCCTGGGGCCAAAACCGGCACAGGGATCCCGGCCCTTTCTTGTTCGCTTTCACAGGTACATCGAGAAGGAACGAGTGCTGCTTTGGGCCAAGAAAACACGGAGCATCTCATACCAGGGTCATCCCATAAGGATCCTTGAGGATTTCAGCGCCTCACTCGCCAAGAAACGGGCATCGTTCAACAAAGTGAAGCCTCTCCTTTATAAGGACGGGATACGCTTCGGACTGATCTACCCGGCGCGGTTACGGGTCACTGTTGATGGACAGTCTCGCATATTTGACTCCGCGGATGAAGCGGAGCGTTTCTACCGTGATCGCAGCAGTAAGTGAGATTATGATGTCTCTTTGCACATCTCCTATAACTTTTTGATGCTCTCTGAAAACTGGTCTGAAGTTACACAGGCAGAACGGACCGCCCGGTGCGGCGCTTCACTGTAACTTACCCTCGCTGTGAACGCAGTTGATTTTTGTTGTAGAGATGTTTGTGTGAAGTGCCTCAGCTCAACTTTCCTGCTAAAATTACCTTAAAAAAATCCAACAACTTACAACTAAGCTCCTAATATGAAAGACTTAATCTTTTTTTTTTCTTTTTAAAAAATGAATCAGCATTGGTCTGCACTGAATTAATACGTTAAAAATTAGGATATATATACATTTCTCTTCTTCTTTCTCTTCTCTTTAAATAAAAAAAAAAAAATAATAGTAATAATTTAAGTTGAACATTTGATTGTGCTGTTTGTGCTTTCGACCAAAGATTTCATATGAAGAGTACAATTATTATTGTTATTATTGTTAAGCATGGAAAGCTGTTTCACTATGTTTTTTCTTTGTTTTTTTTACGCTGTTAATCGGTAAATATCAGAGGGGTACACATTCTCACAGTTGAAAAGGAAGCAAATTCCTATTAATCGGTTGTGTTAAATAGTAGTTCCTGCACGCTCATCGGGGTTAAAGATGAGGTTAGGAGGAGATGAGGTTACAGTCCTTTCTCTCCCCACGACCCGAGTATTCATTTCAATTGTTGTAAAATTAATCTTGTCATCACTATCACCCCCACTGGCAACTAGGAATACGTGGGAAAAGGAACTAGGTTGTACCTTGTCAGATGAATGGTGGCGGAGGGCCCTTGACAGAGTTAACTCCACTTCATCTTGTGCCAGTTTGACATTAATTCAGTTTAAAGTCCTTCACAGGGTACATTTTTCCAAAGCTAAACTTAAAAAACTTTTTAATACAAGTGATGCGTGTGACAGATGCTCTCTGTCACCAGCCAATCACACACACATGTTTTTTTCCTGTCCTAGATTAAGCCTATTCTGGTCCTCTTTCTACAACACTTTTACTAAAGCTCTAAATAAACCTGTGCTTTGGAGTCCTTTGACTTCCATCTTTGGTGTGCGTGAAGAACTTACAAACTTCACCAACAGGGAAAGAAATTCTATCGCTTTTGCTTCTCTGGTAGCCCGCAGACGTATTTTGCTTCAATGGAAGGATAAGAATCCTCCCTCCCCTAACTCCTGGCTGAAAGATCTATTGTCATTGTTACACTTAGAAAAAATGAAGTTCAGTATCAGGGGGTGCTCTGACAAATTTGATAAAACTTGGAACCCCATTTTTCACTTGGTCAATTCCACTCCCTCTTTGGGTGATTGGGATGGATCCACATAGGATGGACTGATGTGACTTGGTACAGTTGGGATGGCTGTTCGGACGCAGCATGTACAAATTATTTTAGTCTCCTCTAAATGTCCCTTTGTTTTTTGTTTTTGTTTTTTGTTTTGTTTTTTGTCTGTTTGTGTTTTTTTTTGGGTTTTTTTTTTCTTTTCTTATTCATTTTTCTGATGTTCTTGCTGTTTACTTTTATGTGTTCTTTTTTTGGGAGGGAGAGAGTTGTGTGTGTTTACTCGTATTTTTTTTGCTCATATCATGTGAATGTGACTCTCTAGTTTGGGGGGTTGTTGGTGTTCAAAAAGGGGGGGAAATGGGTGAAATGTATCAACCCAATAAAGATATATATGTTAAAAAAAAATAAAGATGTGAATAGCATTTATTGTTTAAAACCTTTTTTAAGCCTGTGTGGAACATACAAAGCGACAACAATGTATGTAAGTCCCCGTCGGGGAATCGAACCCCGGTCTCCCGCGTGACAGGCGGGGATACTCACCACTATACTAACGGGGAGTTTTTTTTTTTTTTTTTTTTTTTTTTTTTTTTTTTTGTGGATACCCATGGCACGTTCAATCCGTGGGTCCTTCACAGCATTTTCTGTACACAAAGGATTATAGAACACAAAATACTGAGTGTGAGTATGACTTAATACACACAAAAAGAGGCAGAGTTAAAGAATGCATGTTGCTGTCTTTCGTAGCCACTGACCTTTTACAAATTTTGCAGATCGTTTTGGCTGATGTCATGTTTTTTCCACATCGAGCAATTTAAACATCGCAATAACGATGTGAATACAATTAGCATCATCAGCACTACCTTGAGGTGATATTTAAGGCTTGTTGTGCTGGTGCCACCACCAGGGTGAGTGCGTATGTAATGTGTTCAGAGAAAAATGGATAACCATCAGTACTAGGGACATTTTATACCTCTCTCTCCAACACTGTCATATTGTATTTAATGTTGTGAAAATACAGTATGTTCAATGCGGATGAGAAATGTAATTTCTTTTTGAATGTATCTGTTGTTTATACAGATAATTCAAGGAAGAAACCGGAGCGCCCGGAGAAAACCCAATAACAGGACGGCTGTGAGGCTACAGTGGTAAGCACTGCAGCACCGTGCTGGCTTGTCCCAGTGACATCTGGATATCCTTTTTTTTTTTTTTTTTTTTTTTTTTTTTTTTTTTTTTTTGGTAGTAGGTCTGAGCAGACTGGTGAGATTCCCTCAGCTCATTTGAAGAGCTTGAGGAATCTTCTCAGCAGAGAAGGCTTTTTGGGTTTCTTGTTGATCTTGGGCATCTCAAGATCCACAAATCCGTCCCTCAAGTCATAACTGGTTTTATGGTGGAGGGTCGGCTTTTCCTTGATTGAGGTCAGGAGACGGGACTTTTCTTCTTCCCACCGGAGTCTCTCCTTCCGTAGATCCTCCGCTGCCCGGGCCAGGTCAGCCGCCAGTCTGGAGTTTTCTTCCCTCAGATGGACCAGGGAAGTCTCCATTATTTTGTGGAGCTCTTCATCCAGCTTTGTAAATTTGTCGACAGTCTCTTTTTCAGAGCTCTCCTTGTCGATTTCCAGGTGGAGGGTCAGGATCCTGGTGTCCGTTTCTGTGGCTGTCTCTGCATTCCGAGCTGTCTGAGATTCAAGCATCTCTGTGATGTTCTCCAGCTCAGATTGCAAAGCCACTTGCTCATGTTTGAGTCCAATGGTGTCCTCATCTTTGTTTTCCATGAAGTCCAGCTCATTGACTTCCATTATTTTGACTCCTGTGTGGACAAAGGAAGCCTCGGCTGGACTACTGGCCTTGTCCCTCGGCGCATCATGTGATGCTGCGTCAGGACAAACGGTGGGAACAGTTGCCTCAGTATTTGCTGGATCCTCTGCATCAACATGGCTGAGAAACGACACAGAGGCTGACTCATCAAGCACGTATCCGCTTTCGGGGTTGGGAAATTCCCCCCACATTACTCCTGGATACCTCTTCGGCTTCCGTGTCACCGTTTTTGCTGTGGCCGGTTTCAGTGTCACTGGCTTTGCTGTGGCCGGTGTCAGTGTCACTGGCTTTGCTGTGGCCAGTGTCAGTGTCGCCGGTTTCGCTGTGGCCGGTGTCAGTGTCGCCGGTTTCGCTGTGGCCGGTGTCAGTGTCACTGGCTTTGCTGTGGCCGGTGTCAGTGTCGCCGGTTTCGCTGTGGCCGGTGTCAGTGTCACTGGCTTTGCTGTGGCCGGTGTCAGTGTCGCCGGTTTCGCTGTGGCCGGTGTCAGTGTCACTGGCTTTGCTGTGGCCGGTGTCAGTGTCGCCGGTTTCGCTGTGGCCGGTGTCAGTGTCACTGGCTTTGCTGTGGCCGGTGTCAGTGTCGCCGGTTTCGCTGTGGCCGGTGTCAGTGTCACTGGCTTTGCTGTGGCCGGTGTCAGTGTCGCCGGTTTCGCTGTGGCCGGTGTCAGTGTCACTGGCTTTGCTGTGGCCGGTGTCAGTGTCGCCGGTTTCGCTGTGGCCGGTGTCAGTGTCACTGGCTTTGCTGTGGCCGGTGTCAGTGTCGCCGGTTTCGCTGTGGCCGGTGTCAGTGTCACTGGCTTTGCTGTGGCCAGTGTCAGTGTCGCCGGTTTCGCTGTGGCCGGTGTCAGTGTCACTGGCTTTGCTGTGGCCGGCTTCACTGCTGGCGTCAGAGTTGACTCCGCAGTTGGTTTTTTAGGCATCCCACAGTTTAAGGGTGCAGAGCTGTTCGGCGGATGAGCAACTCCTAGTTTAAGAAAGGCGCTGCCTCTCTGGATATTGTTTGTTATCCGCTTGTTCCTGCCTTTTCTGCTGCGTTTTGTGTTGCTGGATTCCATCTCGAAAATGTTTCTGGATGTCCACGTGTGTATCTCGTTGACTATTTCTCAGACAGCAAGCAACTGGTCTGCGTACTAGAGACTGTAAAAGCTTGGACCTCAACTCTGCCTTTTAAATGGTCCTAGAATGTTGTTTGTGTCTATATATAGATCAAAGGAATCAAAGGAGTCAAAGACTCAAAGTAACTGGTCTGCATTATTATTATTTTTTTTTAAATTTCAGTTCCATGCAAAAACATTTTTCCCCATACAACGTGGTATAGTATTTCAATATTTTGTAATGCTATTCGTTGTTTTTTACATAGTTAGATTTATTATTTACTTTCTGGTTTTGATAATCATCTGTTCAACCTTATGTGGCTTTAGAGTGTGTGTGATTACATTTGAATAACTTCATAGACAGTTTGCAGTTATTATCTTTGTTGCTATGGAAATAGTTGTACTCCTAGTTTCAGTCTTATCCATTACTCATGGACAGTTTGTACTTATTATCTTTATTTGTTATGAATAAAACGAATTAAAGGGAGTAGATAATCTCATAGTTCCTGTCTTGTCTGTATTTATCAGTTTTAGTGTGACCCAGTTCAAATTAATTTTTCATGATAGTAGGAAAAAAGAAACACACCTTAATGACAACATCCATATGTTTTATACTACATTTTGTAAGTTCACGTGAACAGTGGTTGGCCTGTTCATGCTAGAGATAATTGGTCAGTGAGACTCGGTCGCATACAAATCCAACCTCTGTACGGGGCAGGTCCCAGCCCAAGCAGTCTGGGCACCGCATGTGATATCCCATTCATATATTACTGTGTATGCCAGCGGACACTGCCGTGGACTCTCCCGCGTCCTAAAGCGCACACTGTCAGCTCAGTCCCCACGCTGCAGTCCCTCCCAGCAGGAAGATGTTACCCCCTCAGCGTCCAGGGTGTAAATGAATTGCGCATGTGCCACAACACGGCTCGCAGACACCGTCAGTAGTTCACACAGTACTTAACGTTTGTCCTGCTGTTCATTTATTGCTCGCCTACCTCGCCTTCAGAGTTTCAGTTACGTCAGCGATCTCTATTTGCCCCAGCTCTACCGCCTTCTAATACCTTTGCATCTCCTACCCGACTATTCAACATTCATCTCAGTCTACTTTGTACGTGTCCTCTGTTGTGTGTTGTGCTACGTGCAAGACGTAGCAAGACAGCTAGGTAGCAGCTACCTGCTTTTGGCTAACCCATTGGCTAGCCCAAACGTTAAAACCAGTCACATAAGCACTGTATAGTGAGAGAGAGAGATGCATATGGCTCATAAAGAAGCAAACAGCTTCCACTCCGCTAACTCTGCCAAAAACAAACAAACAAACAAAAAAAAAAAAACATCACCTGCATGTTCATAATGTTCAGTTATGGATGTGTTCTAAGTTAACCTTTGTGTTGTTACCTCCTCTTTCACCTTAAAAAAAACCATTATCACCTGCATGTTCATAATGTTCTATGAATTTAATTGACAGAGAAGAAAACAAAGCATGTTTTAAGGTGCAGTAGCCCTACACTGGATTTTGAGCTACTTGAGCATTGTAGTACTTTTGCCCCCCCAGGTAATACCAATGCCCACCCACACCTGGCATCCTGGTAACACCACTGTCTCTTATTCTTCATAGCCCTTTTGGAGTAAGCCCAGCATTTAGATGTTATCCAGGAGGAAACAATACACACACTTCGATGAGTGTTCTCCCAACATTTGCAAAATATTTGCCTTTATAGCATCTATAACAATATGTTGTTACAATATGATGTTAACAATAACTTCATTCTGACAGTCGTTTCAGCTGCTACAAGTCACAATGTAACCTCTAGTTAACCAATAAGAAACTGCTCGGAGCAATTTAGAGACACAGTGTCATAACAACACATCTCTCGTAGTGCAGGTTAATCACCCATTATCTTAAGGATGAGGCTTTTACTGAAGAAACATTTTCAGTGCAGGATTTGTACTTGTAGCAGAGTATTTTTACATCATAGTATTAGTACTTTTACTGCATTAAAGTATCTGGATATTTCCTCCACCTCTCACTATGTGTCTGATCATACCAATAGCCACCAGTTTTCATGAATGATCTCCCTTCACCTGTCTAATGAAGAAAAGCTCATGTGAGAATTTGAAGGGGCTGAAATACTAAAACGCTGTTGTATTCTTATAAGAAATCCTTATTTACAGCAGTGTCAACTTTTCAGCACCTTCAAATCAGTGAGTGCAGTTGAAACTGTTGTTGAACATAAACATTGTGGAATAACATGGACATAAAACCAAAGTAACCTAAGATCCACGCAGCTTGATCTGGGTTTTTTTCTTGTGACTTGCACAGCAGTACGACAAACACACAGAAACTAAGCAGAGGACTTTCCCAAATTCACTTGCAAGAATGAAACGCTCATTAAATCTTATAATCAACTTCATTTAAACATAAACCACTACTTACATCTTTGTCAAAAAGCCCCTTTATTTCCTTCCTCAGTCCTTTTTTATTAAAACTTATAGTACCTCTGTGGTCATCGCTGTCGTGTTTTAGATGGGAGTTAATAACACAGAAGTCAACTAAAGTCTCACCTGAAACTTCATCAAGTTCTTCACTTCAAGTTCATGGTGCTAATTTGTGATGTTTACATTACTTTTTGTTTTTTGTTTTTTTATCGTCCATCAGCTGCTGAGCTTTTGAGGGAGCCTCAAATCTTTTCTTGCATAAGCTGCTCCTCCATCTCTCTCAGCTGCCATTCCAGCCACTGAGCTTGTGAGCAAGCCTCAGACTCTTTCTCCAGGGCATGTTTTTTTCTGCTCCTGAAAAAACTTTTTTAACACATTACTCCCAACATTGGTAAAAACTGATATACATATATAAGCCACATATGATGCACATTTTAAAATATTTTTTCACTTCCCTTCAATGCACACTTTAATTCTAATTCATTTTAGTAATAATATTTAATTATTTAATTTAATTAAATTATAAAACTACTCCAATTTATTTCTGTAGGCAACATTTATCTTTTATCAGGATCATGTTTTCTTAATTCTCTGCTGATTTAAAATAATGTTTGGACTTCAAAACACCACTGCCGAACTACTACTCCATGCAGCCCCGCGGCCTGCCCGCCGGTATCCCATGATGCACCGGGGCGCCTGTGACCTCTCACAGCACGGGAAGAAGAAGCGGCGGTCGCTCACGCTGTTCAGTGGCGGTGCTGCTCGCTGCTAACTAGGCTACTGCTCGGGTTTGTACATCATGGCTGCTTCGAAGCCAGTCGAGCCGCAGACCGGGTCCGGACTCCCCCGCTGGCAGCTGGCTCTGTTGGTCGGGGCCCCCATCGTGCTGGGGGTGGGGGCTGTTTACCTGTGGAACCGCAGCAGGACGAAGGAGCGGAAGGGGACCGGGGAACGGAAGACACCTGAAGGCAGCGCCAGCCCCGTGCAGGGCCAAGACGGCGCAGCTCGATCCGGCCGGGAGCAGGAGAACATGGTACCGCTACAGGCTCCTGTTTACCCGGCGGCCAGTGCGCCACAACCTGCCCCACATTAGCATGATTAGCATCGGTGCACTTTACTGATCAAACATGTCATTGTGGTTAAAGTACAGTCAAGGACACCCAGCGTTAGTGAGCGACAGTGACAGCTTCCTCCAGGCCGATATCAAGCCGCTCATCGGTGCTGGATTAGCCTGTTAACTGCTAAGCTAACGACATCAGGACAGCTAGGTTAACTAGCAAACGTCCAACATCACAAGCCAGTAAAACAGACATGGTGGAAAAGAGGTTGAATGTTTAATACGTAGCGAAGTATGTGGGACCAACATGTGTTGAACTGTAGGTGCTAGCATAGCTTTTAGTTTCATTTTTTATCATGCTAGCTAACGTTGTTTCACTAAGTCAGGTGGGGCGGGGATGGTTGTCATTTCAATCACTGTTGTTTTCAGAGGTAGGTTTATGAGATAGTACGACAGGCTGTCACTCTTTCACTTTGCTGAATCACACATGGTCATGACTTATGTAACTAATGTTACTCAATGATCAGTTCCAGAGATCAACAATCTACCTTTTATGGAGTGTTTGTGCTCTTTGCCAGCATGTTTGACATTTTTAAAGCCTTTAGCGAAATTCAAGCTGCAGGATGGTTGTAGTATTTCAGTGAGCATGAGGTCAGTATGTCATCATTGTGAGTAAGAGGAAATGTAACAACCATAAATATTTGAAAGTCAGCCAGGATCAAATTGAGGGTTTTATTAATGTATAGTCATGTAGAGAGAATTTCCAGGAATATGCAGACTTTATAGAGGCATCATTGATCTGAAGAAACCTGAACTTTGATTTTGCGTTTATGCACTTCGATGACTGTTAAGCATTGCAGTTATCCTTAAATCTGTGTTCATGTTGCCATAATTGTTATAAATGGTTTCTTAGCAGCATGCCAATTTGATAGCATTCACTTACACAGGCTGTTGCAATTTAAGCTGCTAAGGAATCCTTAATTATGTAGAAAAACAGCCTTTAAACTCTTCAATCCTAAAACCAGTCCACTGAGTCCCAGGGGAAACTGTTTAATCAATAATTGTCTCATTTCTGTCTCTTTTAGAGTCCTTTGGATCGGGCCCAAGCAGCAAAGAACAAGGGCAACAAGTACTTCAAGGCTGGCAAGTATGAGAATGCCATCCAGTGCTACACAGAGGCCATCGGTCTCTGCCCCACAGAGCAGAAGACTGATTTATCAACGTTTTACCAGAACAGAGCAGCAGCCTACGAACAGCAGGTTGGCAACACCTTCTTTTAATGTGTGCAGAGATTGTTGTTGACAGAAAACAGCCACCTGGTGTGCAATGGTTTTTGTTTTGTTTTTAAAAAAAGCTACATCTTCATTATGAGTAATGTAAATAAGATAAGTGATAAGATATTCCTTTAGTCCCACAATGGGGAAATTTGCAATGTCCAAGGATTAAAGTGAACATGACATCATTTGCAGTTTTGACAGTGTGTTGTTGAGTTTTAATTGATTCTTTTGCAGAAATTTACAAGAAATTGTTATTGTTAATTCAATCAAACACTGCGGCTCTTTTTAGATTAGTGTCATTTGCAGTATGTCACACTTTATACTTGCTCTTCATTCAACTTAAAATATGCCTGTTGGATCCTCCTTTTCGTCTTCTCACAGCTTAAATCCTGTGGTTGCTCCTCTTTGTACAATGTGTAGTAGATTCTGTGTAAATTATCAGCTTTCTCAAATCTTTCCACCTTAATGTTTGACTGAAGTTTCCCTCACAGAGGTTAATGTAACCTTATGAGATCCTCTGCTCACACAGTCTCTCCAGCTAACAGTATAATGTTAAAACTTTGATCAGTCAGTGAAGAATATTTCATTCCAGCCACCAGTAGTGAAATGTTGGTGGTGTTTGGCTCATTTTGATTCGTTTTGTCAATGAAGAAATGTTAGTGCTGCTCTCTTTTCAGGATGTAGTTTCCCAGGCACGTTTGACTGAAGTTCTATTGCTTAGTTTATCTTGGTTACACATGCTGCTCTGTTTGAAAGATTTGTTTTATATATTGGTCTTCAGATATCATTGGCACTCTTGGTCCATGTTAAACAAACAGGTCTGTGTCTCCATTGTGCCTGTAAGCCTTCTCGGAGGAGTGGACAGGCCTTTGGAGCACTGTATATTCAGATGCAGATATGTTTTGGAAAATAACCAGCTCCTAACTGTTATTTTAGAGTAAATGGACAGAAGTGGTGCAGGACTGCTCTCAGGCCGTGGAACTGAATCCACGCTATGTCAAGGCTCTGTTCAGGAGGGCCAAAGCTCTGGAAAAATTAGACAACAAGAAGGAGTGCCTGGAGGGTGAGACACTCTTCTTTCTTCTAAAAAAATTCTGTTACGAGTTTAACTTGAAATGTCTGACTTTTATCTGGTTTTGTTCCCTGTGTATCGTCCAGACGTCACAGCGGTGTGTATTCTTGAGGCCTTCCAGAACCAACAGAGCATGCTGCTAGCTGACAAAGTGCTGAAACAGCTGGGGAAAGAGAAGGCCAAAGATAAATACAAAGTAATGTCCAATTTCAGAGGCATTTGTTTTAATTTCATTTCTCTGAATTGTCACAGAAAACTCATTCTTTTTTTCTAAACCCCTGTTCTGTAGAACCGTGAACCGATGATGCCCTCTCCTCAGTTCATCAAATCCTACTTTAGCTCGTTCACTGATGACATCATCTCACAGCCCCTGCAGAAGGGGGAGAAGAAAGATGAAGACAAGGACAAGGAGGGCGAGGCAGCTGAGGTCACTGGGAGGTTAGAGACTGTTTTCACTGAACTGGTACACTCAGGTTGTGGCGGGAGTTGTATGACAAGAAGGGCAGAGGTTGTACAAATGCTGAGCTGAATTAAAAACAGGCTGGTACTAGAGAATAGCTCACTGAATCATCAAATCCCAAACAATGCATCCTCTAGGGATCATGATTTGTTTATCTAATGTGGTATTCCACCTCAGATTTTGATCTGTATCTGGAAATGTTATCCTGATTTTTTTTGTCGAGAATTTCTACATAACTACTTGTAAAAATATTGACCTGTTGATGCAAGAGAAAAGAAATCAGGTTATCAACAATGTCATGTGAATACATCCATCAAACTGAGTGTTGTCTCAACAGATAAACTAAAGAATGAACCAGAATCATCTTAACTGGCCAAGTACATACCAAAAAAAATTCTTTACACAATAGGAGAAAAAGGAAACAGCAGCTTTGGACACTTCACAACTTTTCACAAGTTTGCAAACTGTGAATTATCACTTGATAGATTTCCACTCTTCCTCATCATTTTTTTCTTTAGCTCTGGATACCTGAAGGCCAAGCAGTACATGGAGGAGGAGAACTATGACAAAATCATCAGTGAATGCACCAAGGAGATCGAATCAGGTGGTCGATACACTGCCGAGGCCCTCCTGCTGCGTGCCACATTCTACCTGCTGATCGGAAACGCTACTGCTGCTCAGCCCGATTTGGACCGGGTGATCAACATGCAGGACGCTAATGTGAAGGTACGGACGGTTTATTTCATGGCCTGTTCTTAGTCCAGAATACTTGTTCAATTCAACTACTGGAATATTGGATTAGTGACTATAAGGGACTGAAAACTCTCTCTTTACTATCGTCTGCTTTTCACAGCTACGAGCCAATGCTCTGATCAAGCGTGGCAGCATGTACATGCAGCAGCAGCAGCCTCTGCTCTCTACACAGGACTTCAACATGGCAGCCGAGATTGACACACGCAACCCTGATGTCTATCACCATAGGGGTCAGGTAGGAATGTGGTTGAATGGGTTTCTTAAGTTTGGACAGCTGGCAGCTACTAACTTAATGTGTGAAATATCTTGCTTTATGCTGAAAGGCAGTGTATAAAGTCTCGGTTTCTTCTCAGCTGAAAATCCTGCTGGACCAGGTGGACGAGGCTGTGGGAGACTTTGATGAGTGCATCCTGCTCAGGCCTGACTCTGCTCTCGCCCAGGCACAGAAATGCTTTGCTCTTGTAAGTAATCAACTCAAGATCTGAAAAGCAAGTGTATCATTTAACAACTTACAGAATAAACAAATTGATTTTTTTATTTCAGTCGCTCCTGCTGCTTGTAGCAATAATTATATTACATTAGCATTCATGTTTTTTTTTGTTTCTTTTTCTTGTATTCTTTAGTACAGACAGGCATATACTGGAAACAACCCATCCCAAGTACAGACAGCCATGGATGGCTTTGAGGATGTGATCAGAAGGTTCCCCAAGTGTGCCGAGGGCTATGCTCTTTATGCTCAGGTACAGAATCAAAATTTATGAGAATGTGAATCACGTGGAAAATAGCAGCTAGAGGCCTTGTTGATAGGTTTGACATGTGCAAAATAACTTTATGTATCGATGAACAAAATATTTTTTCTTATTGTGCAGGCTTTGACTGATCAGCAGCAGTTTGGAAAAGCAGATGAGATGTACGACAAATGTATTGAACTGGAACCAGACAACGCTACCACATATGTCCACAAGGGGTAGGTATTTTTCCCCTTTATGTAGTATGCTGGTAAAATTACCTCTGATACATATTTGTTAGTTCGTCATCAGTTGTTAAGTGTCCTATATATGTCCAGTTTGTTACAGCTCCAGTGGAAGCAAGACCTTGACTTGGGTCTAGAACTCATCAGTAAGGCCATTGAAATTGACAACAAATGTGACTTTGCCTATGAAACTATGGGAACCATTGAAGTTCAGAGGTGAGATTAACAGTTTGGCTCCATCCACACATTGAAAAGACTTCTTGAAGTGCATGAAATAACCAGAGAACTTTCCTTTCAGGGGCAATCTGGACAAGGCGATAGAAATGTTCAACAAGGCCATTAATCTAGCCAAGTCAGAGATGGAGATGGCCCATTTATACTCATTGTGTGATGCAGCATACGCCCAGACAGAAGTGGCCAGGAAGTATGGGCTGAAACCTCCGACACTGTAACTTCTCCACCAACCGATCGCCAATCTCTCCATTGCTCAAGCTAACTGTTAAAAGTGCAACTGTCTGACTTAACTTTGATTTGTTTAAAAAAAATATGACTGGATTATATGAGGAAGAGCCCTGAATATATACCATGCTTACATCACATTAAAGGGGTTTGTTGTCTTTTCATTCACAATCAAGCCGAGGCTGAGATCCAGGCCTCTGGTTGATTTGGTGATCTGTCAGGGTGGGGGTCAGGTGGGGAGGGGGGGTCTTAACCAACACAGCCCTTAGCTGACACTTAATTGGACCAGGACATCATTATCAAACTTTTTTATTGGTCAGAAAAAAGAGAGATTGTGTCATGTAGAGAGAAAAACATACATGAATGGCCATGTATATCTGTCTAAAAGTAACTATGTCAAATGTCAGAGAATAGCAGTGTGCACAGTCTGTTGACTCACGTACTGACTTTAAGGCTTTTGTGACTCTTTTAAATCTACAGAAAATACTGTGAGAGCTTTATATAGTTCTGATTGACTGTTCACTTGTTAATTTATGCTGATCTAAAGTGGTTTTGTCCAGCTCCTTTCATTTTGTAACATACATTATCAGTTCTGAATGCAAGATTAAACTTATAGTCAAATGTGTAATGTCTGTGTTTGTAATGCTGGAATTGATCCCATGGACATGGGGCAACAGAGACGTTAGCATAGCATCCTGAAGTGTTTTTTTTTTAATTATGGGATTGCCTGTTTTCTTTTTTTATATACTTTGTGCAGCATGTTCACTTTATAAATAAATGTAAATGCAATGCACGTGCTGTCTTGAACACTAGAAAAACCCCAACTAAACAGACTATGGGCAAAACACTTTTGATTAGAAGAACTTAACCAACTTTATGTCTTTAGTTTTTTTGAAAATGTTAATTTTTTTTTTTTTTGAATTGCCTCTAGTGTCAGAAGATGTCACAAGGGATTGGACATGTTTTTTCTTAGCTCACATTAATTGAGGAACATGATTTATTTTCTATGTTATTGTAAAATGTTTATTTTTCATGCTGTATTTGGTTTCATCTTTTGACAGAGTAACCTAAAAACTGGTTTTATTTTCTCTCTCCTTTTCAAATTATATTCTTACAATTACAATATTCTTCAAGCCTTATTGTTTCCAACCCACATGCAGCCCTGAGAATCTCTTGTATGTGTCGTGTATGATTTGGTTCTCAAGTAGCATCTGCACATTGTAATATACAATTAGCCACCACTGCTGAATGTTTGTATTCTGGGAACAGTTTTTTGAAAAACTAAATTGAAATAGCTCTGTGACTTTGATTCAACAAGCAGCAGTAATGGCGAAATTGTTTATAATGTATGGTAATATCAAGGAACCAAATCATGTATTCCAAGCTGCAGCTGGTCAGGACTGCTCAAAAATATTCATCTGTCTTCAGGATCAAACACCTTTGAGAAATCGATGTAACGCCATCAGATTTTCTTGGCTGTTTTATTGAAATGACACTGACATTCTTCATCAACAACATGTATGGTGACCAAAGTGAAAGAGAATATGAATCCTAATAAAATTATAATTCCTGGAATGAATTTCAACTTTGCACGTTTTCTCTGACCTGAACAGACATTCTACAAAAATGCACTAAAATGCACTTTTTATATGTTTAATTTAAAAACCCCACATTGACCCTCAGTGGATATTTAACATTGAGATTAATATATAGAATATAGCTTTAGATTAGGTTCTTAGGCAGTTTATTATTTGACAAATTAATTAAATTTTATATCTTAGTAGATAAAGTACATGTGTGAATAATACAATTAATGACAACTGGATCTATCTGCTTCAGTTTCAGGGTCCTGATCTTGTTCTGGGACACCTGAATAAAACAAAGATATTATTAATGTCATTAGCAACACCTGTGCTTTTCCTATCATGACAAGCCCAATTGCTCTGAAAATGACTTATCAAATAGTATTTAAGAATTTTAAATGGTTTCAATAACATTCAATTTTATTTATTTTTTTTGCAATATATAAAGCCATATCTCATTCTGCATATGCTGTTACTGGCTTCATTTGACATCTACAACCCAAAACAAAACCCAATACACTAACATTTTGCAAGTTCAAGTGTAACATGTAACAAACTAAACACACAATATGAAGATAAAAAATGCAGTTGTATTGTCTGCAAGAGGCTGTCTGGAGTGTCTGGTATTGATGAATCTATATACAGTGTGATAAGGAACAATGATTGTTTAGTATACAGTCTCAGTCTTAATCCTGTCAACACTTATTAAAACCAATTTAAAAAACAACAATTTAAAAAAATTAATCACAAATATCACTTTCAGCCTTGTTAAATTTCTGAACCAACAGCTTCTATCATCAGTCTCAGCTGCTCATTATAATGAATGACAGCGCTTTGCGACACCTCGGCCGTGTTGACGGCACGTGACGTGTCTCCGTCAACACAACAATGGCGGACGCCGCGGAGGAAGCTCTTCAGGGCGGCTGGTGAGACGATTTATTAACGGACTGACATTACAAGAGACGTTTTTACTAGTGTCAAACAGTCGCTTCAGCTTCATCTGACAGAACTTGATGTGTAGTAACTAAGTATGTGTGTGCGGAGTGAATCTGTTCTGCTGACGATTGATGCTAATCTGAAAGCAGGTTGATACCGTTACTGCTCGGCAGCTCGCCAGCTAATGTTAATTAGCCAAGTTGGCTCTGATAAATTAGCAGAACATTCATCTTGATGAACACACATTACATAAAAGCTTTTCAGGAATATCCTTCAAAGTGTTTTTATTTTCATTACTTTCTTTCTCGCGTTGACAAGTTTCGAGGCAGAGCTTGTTAGCCAGCATGCTAACAATAACTAGCTAGATAGCCGGTGTTTGTCGACTTCTGCTTCCCTTTAACCAGAAATCAACCTTCGATTTGAACCCAGCTCTAGTTTGTTACTCTCATCTAATATGCTTAACTCCATTATAATCTCATGACAATAATATTATTAAAGTAATCGTGAAGTTGTCAGTAAAGTATCGGACCTGTCAAAAACTAGCTAACTTAGTTGAAGGCTGGGCGTTATGAGATAAATTCCATCATAAAGCGATTCTCATATCTTTGCCTGTCATGATATCTGCCTGCAATCACCCGTTAAATGCCCGAGCTCATGTTCAACACATTTCACGGCATAATAATGAAAAGACAAACCGAAATTAGCAGCTCACAATCTTGTAAACTAATTCCTTTGTAGTGGTAATTTATATAACAGCAACACATGGGACGGAACTAATGATTGTTTTGTGATTAATTTACCGATATCAGTAATCACTTTTATTATGGCAAACCTGATTACAAGAACTGATTACAAGTCGTCAGAGACCAAAGGTGATGTGAGCTTGTCAGTGTATCCAAATGTTTCATCGTTTTACTTGATTGATTAATTGATTATCAAAATAAGCTTTGTTATTTTTCGTCAAGCCACTAATCACTATCATGATTCTCAGTGAAATATATAAAATAAATTCTAAAAAATAGACATGACCACAATAGGTTATCATAGTGAAGGGTTATAAACATTTATGCATTGGCTGATATTTTCTGTGATCATAGAACATTATGGGAATTGATATGTGTCACTCATAAATATCTTATCGTAAAGATTAACTTTTATGAACATTTATACTTGGCTTGATCTGTTTAACTGTGTGCTGTTTGTGCTTCTTCAGGGACCAGGATCTAGCTGAGGCTCTGGACTCTGGCGGATCTGACATGGAGATGGAGAGAGGCATCATCCAGGTCCAGGAGCATTCAGCTCAGCACAGGGCCAAGATGTGGAAAGTGAGAAGCACACAGGAGTCGGTCCACACATGCTGAATATGACTGTCTATTACAAAACGCAGTTTAACTTTTGCTCCTGCGCTATGTATATAAACTGGAGCCAGTAATGCTCCACATGCTGTAAGGATGGGAACATCTCTCATCAGACACAAGTTAACAGACTGGAAAGACCAGCATGTCAGGCACAATTGATGTAAAGGCTGTCACCTCTTTATGACACACCCACAGTTAAGGCTTCACCTATGTTTGAAACCACATACCTGCAGCATATTTAACTGCCATTATGATGTGATATTTTCAGGTTGCCGGTGCACCTGGTTCATTCTCATGATAGTTAGTTAGTTAGTCCTTGACATGTGATTATCAAGTGTCTCTTTCACTCAGTAGCCACATGTTTTGCAGTGATTCCTTGTTTTTGTCTTGGCAGATCGCTCTAAATGTCTCTGGAAAAGGAGACAGCCTGTCGCCCTGGGATGGCGTCCTGGATTTACCAGAACAGACCCTCATTCACAACCGTAGTGAACAGCTGATTGGTGAGTAAAGTCCTTTGCACAACCCTGGATTTCGAATTTGTCACAATAGTGTTCATATGTGCTCTTGACATGTATTATTGAATGATTCAGGTCTGTCATACTGGTTAGCTTTCTATGTCAGTGCACATTCTGCGTTTCTCTACTTTCAGTTTTGAATGCCAAATGTAAATGATCGCATTTGAACGAGATGTTTGTAGAAAAACACGCCTAACATTTCCTGCTTTGGCATGTTTAGACCAGCTGGAAGTATCAGATGAAGAGAGAACTGAAATGGTGTCCGATGTTGAGTCGGTCATCACTTTCTACTGCAAGTCCCGTAACATCTCCTTCACCCCGGAGCTGAGCTGGCCACACCTCCTCAAACCACTACTGGGACTTCGGCTTCCCCGCAGCGACCTCTACAACTGCTTTTACGCTATCATGAACAAATACATCCCCAGGTGAGCTGTCTGAGTGCTGTTTTAATTCACATTCCACTCACAAATAGACAGGAAATAGAGACGTGTAACAGGTGTCGCATGTCCATTTCAGGGACTGTGTGCCAAACGGCCGACCTTTCCACCTGTATAGACTACTGCTTCAGTACCACGAGCCTGAGCTCTGCTCCTTCCTGGACACCAAAAAGATCACACCTGACTCCTACGCCTTCAACTGGGTGTGTATTTCTGTCTTTGCCCCATCACAGCTTGTCCAAGTTACTCTGACATGTTATTGCCCAGTGATTTCTACAGTTAATATATATATGTATGTGTGTGTGTTTGTATTTCTACATAGATGGGCAGTCTGTTTTCCAGCCACTGCCTTCCTGAAGTTACCCAGGTCTTGTGGGACTTCTACCTCCAGCAGGCTGACCCCTTCCTCATCTTCTTCCTCATGCTCATCATCCTTGTCAACGCCAAGTAGGCAGCCGCTAGTTAAACCTGTACAGAAACATGATTACAATTAAAAAAATCCTAAATGTAAATTTGATCCTGTCTTTGTTTGATTTGCTCTTAGAGAGACCATCCTTACACAAGAAGGAGACAGCAAAGAGGACATCATCAGTAAGTTTGACTTGTTGACATTTTGGGTTTGTTCAATATCATTTTAAATGCTGGACCTAAACACATCTGTCTTTGTCACAGAAATGCTTGAAGCGTCTCCTTCTCTCCTGGAATCTGAGGACATTGAAGATTTGTTTTCTCTTGCCCAGTATTACCAGAGCAAGACCCCTTTGTCACTCAGAAAGGTGAGGCACAATGTACAAATAGTCTTGTGTTTGATATAAATTGAGTAGTGCTGAGCCAGAACCAAGACTGTGATGAGAAAGCTAACAAAGAGCTGAAGGCAGCTGTATGAGAGAGCTCATTGTTTCAATTAATTATTGCGTGTTTGTTTTTTCTTCTGCCCCGCTAGATGAACCAAAATCTGTTTGGTAGCAGCCTGGTGGCTCTGAAAGAGGAGGACACTGACCTGAGTCAGGCGTTGTGTCTCTTAGTGTCTGTGCCTGAGATCCTGCAGGCCAACCAGCTGCAGCAGGTCAGTAACACTCAGACATTTACTGCTGCTCGTTACTGTTGTCATGTTTGCAGGCTACAATGCTGCATCTCATATGCTCAGGCTTAAGAGAATTACACAATTTTAGTTTTGTATCTTGTCAACATTTTCACCACTCTAGAGGCTGAAGGTTACTCTCAACTAAATTCAACCAAGAAAACTATTGTTAACCTTTTGAGATTTAGCCATGTGAGTAGACAGAAAGAGAAGAGAATGCATAAGACAGACAGACAGACAGAGTACTTTATTAATCCCTTTGGGAGGTTCCCTCCGGGAAATTGGCAATGTAATGGTAATGTGATGACAATGGATTTTATTTTCAGGATGGGGTGCGTTTCTTTGTGGTGGATTGTCGACCTGCAGAGCAGTACAACTCTGGTCACCTGTCCACGGCCTTCCACCTGGACTCCGACCTGGTGAGAGCAGAGTATTGATTTGATTTTAAAATGTATGTAGTGTATGAATATGCATGGAGTAATAAATGTTTTTTTTTTCCACAGATGCTCCAGAACCCCTCTGAGTTTGCTCTCTCAGTGAAGTCCCTCTTGGAGGCTCAGAAGCAGTCGTTGGAGTCTGGCTCCATCGCCAGTGGAGAGCACCTGTGTTTCATGGGCAGTGGGAGGGAGGAGGAGGACATGTACATGAACATGGTGCTGGCACATTTCCTGCAGGTGAGAAACACGAAAAGACAGTGAGAAGAGAGCTGAAGGGAACACAGTTTGCTACATGTGTTCTTCACTGACATGTTTGCTAATCAAAGATTTTCTGTTACAGAAAAACAAAGAATATGTCAGCATCGCTAAAGGAGGTTTTATGGGTAAGTAGATGAATATCTGGCTCTAGAAAACATGAATGCATGGTCTGAAGTGTGCGTTAGGTGCACACCCTCTCACCACACGTTCTCCTGTTAAATAGATCAGTTTATGTGTGGGGACATGGCATATGCATGTTTCTTGCTTACATGTGCAGTTTGGATATTTGCAAGAAGTGAAAACTCACTGAGATTTGTGTGATTCCAGCCCTCCAAAAGCATCTGGTAGACATGAATGTTGAGGGTCTCGACTCTTCATACGTCCACTGGATTGTCAGCACGTCAGGATCTCACAGCAGCCTCAGCTCTGCAGATGTAAGTGACCAGGAACATTTGTGAATGGACACATCAGGAGTTTGACTTTTAGAAAATCACTTAAGTGTTATGTTGCCAGTTTTTCTTTAGTTCCACTTTTTCTGTATATTTTACTTCTTTAAACAAATTGTCCCTTTTTTTACTGATACAGGGAGACCTAACTAGCCCTGGAGACAGCAAAGGCGTCAAGTCTTTGGTCAACAAAATGACTTTTGCTCTCAAGTCCAAGTCGGTAAATGTGAAGGAGAAGATGATCAGTTTCATTGAGAACACATCCACCCCTGTAGAGAGGTGAGCTCTAAAACATCACCAAGAAACCTTCCACCCTGAAACTCACACAACAGCACACTCTTACCCTTTGCTTCTTAAGGGTGAAAATCTTACATTTAGTGACAATTCCAAATTATCTTTCCTCTCAGAAACACAGAACAATGAAATCACTTTATCCAAAAAACAAATGTGGAGTTTCTTTTTCAACTGACAATAATTTCATAAAAGCGAGATTAATAGCAAACATTTAAAGACTGAAATATCAAACTTCATTGACGTTAACAGCAAGTGCTCAATCAAATCAGAGAACTGTGGTCATTTGATGACTGTAACTGACCTCTAGTTTTTGTATTTTAAGTTCACCAAACCTTGTGCCTTATTCCATGCTAGAATGTCTTTCAATCTGCCCTGGCCAGAGAAGGTGACTCCAGATCGGTAAGAGCTCCCGGACATCGAGCTGTTTGTCACCAGCATGCCCACTGGCTGTAGACCCGCACCAGTCCGCTGGGTTTTAGAAGACTTAGCCTGTGTCACATTAACGCATGCTTAGTGTCGGCATCTCTGCCCACAGCGCTCACTCAACACCACGTGTTCCCCGTGCAGTTTGGGCGGGCTGTGTACGAGATGTTTAGGGTCTGTCTTCATGCTTTCACTAACAACATTAAGCACTGCTGTTAAGTTTGCACCACTGAAGCTGCTGTGGCCTTTCAGGAAGCATTGAGTCATGTTTACGTCCACAGTTCACTCAGGCTGTCGTCTCTCTCTAGTCTGAATAAGTGAGGGGTTTTAAAGAGAACCTCCACTTCACTGCTGTCTGCTTTAAGATGCTCTTAACTGTCTGTCCTTCCATTTCATTGTTGTTCTTTAGATGATAGCCAGGGCTATGCAGAAACCTGAATCCATTATACACTATATAGCAACACTGTGATTTGCTGCAAATAGCCCTGAATATCATAGACTAACTAATCTGTAGCTCTCCTGCAGTATAAATGTCACATTAACCCCTTTCTTTATATTTAACAGAATAACCTGGCAGTAGTGGGCTAAGAATGTTTTATTGCAGCCTGGAGCTCGTCATGCCATTTCTGTTTGTGTGCAGCCTTGCTCTTAATGTGTGTCTTTAATATGACTTTTTAATCACAGGCGTTAATGTGTCCTTCCAAACTTCCCTGATGCTGGTTGCCCTGTTACTTTCTGTCTGTAGGCACGTGAGCAGCAGCGACCGCGTTGGCAAACCTTACCGCGGGGTGAAGCCCATTTTCAGTATTGGTGATGAAGAGGAGTATGATACAGGTAATTTCCAAATGAATGTGCAACCTCCAGTGTTGACCAAAAACAGTATTACAAAGTGTTCCATAGCCCTCGTAGTAATATCCTTGTATGCAATCACGTGTTCACAAAGTGTTGAACCTCTCTCCATCCTCACTCGTGAACGACTGAGTCTTTCCAGGGTGAACCTTTCATACCCAGTCATGATCCTCTCACCTTTTACCAATGAACCTGTTTACCTGTGGAAGGATCCAAACAGGTGTTTTTGGATCAGTCCACAACTTTCACAGTCTTTTCTTGCTTCCGTCCCAACTTGTCTGAATCATGCTGCTGCCATCAAATTCAGAACAAGCAGATATTTACAATAATCAATGAAGCTGATGATCAAACATTAAATATATTGTCTTTGTTCTGTTTTCATTTGTGTATATGTCCAAAAGGATTAGGATTAGCAAAATCTCTTTGGAATCATTGTTGGAAAATCTAATTACAAATATTTCAATAATTTTAGCTCTTTTATTTTGAAAAACAAAATAGTAACCTGCATCTAATTCCCTCTCAGATGAGATCGACAGCTCGTCCATGTCGGACGATGACAGGAAGGAAATTGTCAATATTCAGACCTGGATAAACAAACCAGATGTAAAGCATCACATTCCATGTAACGAGGTGAAAGAAACCGGTCACATGTTCCCCAGGTGAGTTGCTTCCTGAATGTGTGTAAAAATATTCCTCAGCTGACTCCCATCTTCTCCAGCTGTTGTAGGCGTGGAAGGTTGGATTGGGCAAGAAGTTGCATTTAAACATGAGTAATCTCCACTTCCTTAAACGTGAATGAACAAGAGGCATTCCATTAAGGCAGGAGTCCCTGAAACATAACACTGACTCATTTAATTTGTTTTTTTCCAGCCACTTGTTGATCACAGCGACTCACATGTACTGTCTGCGAGAGATCGGCTCCAGGAAAGGTTTCGCCTACATCCAGTCCAGACAAGCACTGAACTCTGTGGTGAAGATCACATCCAAAAAGAAGCACCCAGAACTGATTACATTCAAGTTCGGCAGCAACACCTCAGCTGCAGTGGAGATATCAGCAGTTGAGAGGTGACGATTTCAATTTTGAAATCCCAGAATGAGAAAAATGTGCCTCCCAGCACATCTTAAGACCAGTAATTAAAACATTATGTAATTTGTTTAACTGTACTCAAACAGGAAACACAACTGTTTGTGGTTTCACAGGAGACTACATGTTGTAGCTGTTTCTTAGTGCTTTCCATTTGTAATGCTAAGCTAATCATCTGCGCGATGTAGCGTCATAAACACAAGAGTGACATCAGTTTTCTAACTCTTGGTAAGAAACAAGCGGCAACCTCCGCCGCTGAAAAATGAAGCCAATGCGGAAGTGCAAAAAAGCTGCAATTCCTAGAATAACCACTAGAGCAGGCTGCAGAAGGGAGTCAATTTCATTTGAGCCCCATGTTAAAATGTCCGATTTTACGACAGAAAAAAAAACATATTTACAGCCTGGTTCAAAACATGGCTCTAGTCTCATAAGCTGTTTTTCTACTCCATGACAACTCTGGGGGGGGGGGCGAATTTTTTTATAAGGCGTTCGTTTAAAATATACAGCATACATCATTATGCACAATTCATAGCTGTCAATCTAAGTGGCGCCACTTTGATTGACAACTAGCCACTGACGGTCTAAAGGGCGTCACCCCGGCTAATTCTAGTCACTGAGTTTGGGAAAGAGATCGTCGTGGGGTTAGCCGGCTAGCAATGATATTTAGCATTTAACCTAGCTGGTTAGCCGTAGCTAGTTTGATTATTTCGAATAAAGCGGCTTTTTTCAGCCAATAGCGTTCATTCGACCCGCCTCAGCTCCGCCCTTGCTCCACCTCTTTGTCCATATTTGGAGCAACCGGAGGTAGGCTACCAAGATGGCTACGCACTACGATTTGCTTCATTTTTGCTCTTCAGAAACCTATGGGTGACGTCACGGACACTACGTCCATATTTTATACAGTCTATGGTAAGAAAGCAAATAATTGAACTTCCCAAAAATGTTGAAATATTCCTTTAACACATGTTCTAACTAAAAACCATCCTGGGAGATAAAGTACAAAAGGCTTAATTAGGCCAACATTAATTATTACAGAAGTTTGACAGAGAATATTTTCTGCTTATTGATGGTTATTTGTTTCTTCTCCTT
The DNA here is from genome assembly GCA_037975185.1 of Centropyge bicolor. Taxonomy (NCBI): domain Eukaryota; kingdom Metazoa; phylum Chordata; class Actinopteri; family Pomacanthidae; genus Centropyge; species Centropyge bicolor. The sequence continues at coordinate 222,950 of JBBMOC010000058.1, read as the reverse complement.
CCCATCAGATATTTGATACCCAACGCAGGCGACGCCACCAAGGTCATTAAGCAGCAGATCATGAAAGTCCTAGATGCTCTGGAGAGCTCGTAAAGAGAGACGACGGGGTCATGACGGCCAGCCGTGACACAAACTGTAAGAAGAGTCTCTGTCTGCCAAGAGTGAAACCTTTTCCTGCTCTCCCTCCTGGACAGATCCAGTGCAGTGTTGACTGTGAAGCCCTGTGTTGTCTGTGTTGACACGGGGCCACACTGCTGACTGCAGGCCTGTGAGGACAGGCTGTGTGTGTGTTGAAATACTTAGGTGCTCCGCAGTCATCCAACCATTCTCTTACACTAATTTGAACATTGGTTATACTGTATGTTTTTCTTTCTTATGGATAAAACATGGGATCTCATTACCGTGCAATTCCACTTTGGCGACTTCCCTCTGGCCTTAACGTAGCGTACTGACCAACCTGTTCAATCACTACATGACTGACTTTTTCCTTTGACTCAGTTCTGACCCTTTTTTGTTTTGTAGTGAACAGAACTGCAGCTCAGTCATGTCTCTTAGTTTTCAGATTTGTTGAGTCGATCATTGTCAGCCAGCTCAAACATTAAGACGCACATCCCAAAAGAGAAGCAGTGCTGGCACATGAGGCAGGTCTCCTACCGCAACAACTGTTTTAGAGAACTTTTATTTTCCAGCAGGCAGCCTTAAATAGAACTTATTTGAGGACGTTTATAAATATCTGATGTATATATTGTGTAAACTGCTCTATATCAGCACAGACCTTTGCAATGTCATTTTGAAAGCATATCCTGATAGTTAGAATATGCAGTGAAACTTCGACTGGCTTCTCAACCAGCTCCCCTTTCTTTCTAGAGTAAGAAGTGAGCCTTTTACAGAGTTTCTGGGAGATAATTTATTCTCTGCTTTTGCATATAATAATGAATTAACCTCATCTCATAGCAGTGTGATGTAGCTCTCAGAAAGTACCGTTCACAGGCCCTCTGGACTACATTCGTATTACAACAGGAGGTTCGGTGATTGTAGTTATTAAGAGCCTGAGCACCTCAGTATTTTTCCATCTATTCAGATTCAGTATGTAAATTATTTTTCCCTGTTAACCTTAATAAAACCTGTGCAGATGAAATAAATGGCTGTTTATGTTAGCATCCGGAAGGCTATTACTGTAATTGAAGCACCATGCTAACGTCTACATATTTAGAAAGAAAAGATGGCTGCAACAAGGACTGTGCTTCGGACTTTCGGGCACAGCTTTGAAAGGAATGAAAAGTCATCATATATCTATGTTTTCACGTCTGTCTGTCTTCTCCATTGTATTACTGCAAACCAAGCGGCTTCTGTCTGCTTGCCACGGTTGCCTTCGGCCTCATGCCTGTGATGGGTGATATTGGCACCAGCGGTGGCAACATATTACAGTACAGCGGTGTGTAAATGTTTGGGCATCCCGGTCAAAATTTCTTTTAATAGCTCAGTGAGTAAAAGAAGAAGTTAAGGATGATATAATTCTATATTTTGACCAAAATTACTTTTTTATTTCCACCTGTTCTTTCTTTAACGATGATTAACAAGCCAAAGACCTAACAAGCTAACTGAGGTCTGAGACTGCGGTAAAAGTTATGAGAGCTTAAATCTACGGGGGCCTTTCCTTTTTCACTCTAAAATTGTGCAAAATGATACACTGGTCTTACTCAAGCTGTATATGATATTTAATCTTTAACTGTATGCCTTTTGGAAATCAGGTCATCTTTTACTTATCTACTCACAGTAACAACTTTTGACCAAGGGTGCCCAAGCTTGTACATGTCACTGTATATTGCTGCTCCTCCTTTAATCTTAAACTCTGTTTTGGACTTTTCTTCGCTTTGTTCTCTCTTACTTATTCGTTTGCGTTGAAGTCTAGTTGTGTAGGCAGCCTGGGTTTAGAGTATCAAAGTCTCTAAAGTAATGCAGCACCTTCCTGACAGCTCTGGTTCAAACATTTGTCCAGAAACGGTTGATCCCCTTTATGGCACATTTAAAATACGGGCAATGAAAACCAAAACTTGAACTAAAGACTCATAAATCTGGTCTTTCTTCACTCCGGCCTTTCATAGCATTCCCATGTGATCCATGCATTGTGTTGTAATTTTGTGATATTCTTCAGTATTGACTGGAACATCCTTGATCGGGAGTCTTTGCATTATTCTGTAACATCACTGTCAAAGGATGTCACCACTAGATAAAATGCAACATGTCTCAAGTGTAATTTGCACCTTACTGTACTGCTATTATTTTCTAAGCGTTTCTGTTTTTAATAAATGGAGATTATTCGACTGCACCCGTGTGAGTAAAGTCATTCTAACACTGTTGTTTGTGTAGATTAATGTAGTGGATATATCTGACCTTTCACAGAGCATCCACATTGTGAAAATTGCTTTTTGCCTAAAAAGTTGGTGTCTTATTTCTGACTATTGTGAATGAGTCACAGTGGAACAGGAACATCATGCTTTCTGGGGTTTACTTGCTTTAGCACAAGATAATTTTTTCCTGAATGGTAACCATGTTGAATGACAAGTAGCCAAATATCCCCTGAAAGAAGCAGAACAACCAGTATGAATATTAAAAAGTCTGGCATGTCTGATTTTACTTTCAATTTAATGCAGAAATAAAAGGTCTAAATAATTAAAATATTAATTCATAGTTAATTCTAATATAAATATTCAGAATATATCAAAATGAGAACCTGTTCATAAAGATTAAACCCGATTAAAGTGTTAACTTTTCATAAATATGTTAATTTAAAGCTGGTATTTGCAGCTGATTTGTGTAACCACTCAGGAGAGATCTGTTTTATACAGTCTGTGGAAGAGACAGAAACGGGATTGGCAGATCAGACCCCGCCCCTTTGATGACGTACTTCCTTCTAAATTTCATATTAAAAGTTTAAAACTTTTCATACGCTTTAACATGTATCTTGGAATGACTTTTAATTAGAAGAACAATCGGTTTGAATCTGCAGATGTTCATTATCATCGTTTTGTATCCTGGTGTGTTGTTTTACTGGATCTACCAAAGGTCGTAAAACCGCGCCAGGACTATAGACGAACTGTCGACTCTTATTTTGAAAGTGTAATAGCGATCCGGAATCATGTGCTCTGTTTCTGGACTATGAAACAAAACAAGACTTTGCACACATGTCAAATTTAGCTAAAGCCATGTCCAGTAAGTACAAACGTCTCTGTTTAATCTATTGAAGTTGTCGCTGATTAATATTAATTCATCCGGAGTTTAACAACATCCGCAGCTGCTTCCTCCTCCAGGTGTAAACAGGTGTGGATTAAAACCGCAGTAACTGTGTGTTGTTTTGTCAGAGTTCCGTCTGGCTGTGATCCAGCTGCAGGTGACCGGGGTGAAGGCTGAGAACCTGAGCAGAGCCCGCAGACTGGTGAAGGAGGCCGCGGGGCAGGGAGGCCAGGTGGTTCTGCTTCCGGTGAGCAGGAGCAGGAGCAGGAGGGGGGTCCTGCCAAGTGTTTACCTTTATATTTATGAGGAAGGTTCTGACTTAATGGCCTCAGTGCATGAAACTCTCTCACCTGTCTTTTAATGCAGGAATGCTTCAATTCTCCATATGGAACCAGCTTCTTCTCCACATATGCTGAGAGGATCCCAGGAGAGTCCACACAGGTTCTGTCAGAGGCAGCCAAGGAGAACAAGGTTTACCTGGTGGGAGGTAGGAAACATCTGTACTGACAAACAGACCAGGGTTCATACACTGGAAGGATTTTATTACACAAACACAATTTATATTTGAACACTAAAACTCTGAAGTCCAGTGGATGTATTGAGAACATAGTAAAATATTGTGTTATAAATGTGGCAGCTTTGTGTTTATTCACTTTGTTTTCCTGAAAATATCTTGGGCTTGAAATGTCAAATACTGTGGCTCTAAATACAGAGCATTTCATTGTTTCAAGATCACGACTTCATCATCTTGTTTTCTTAGAATAACTAAATAATTTTCTCATGATTATGGTTTCAATCCGCTCTACAGCTTGAAAAAACAACAGGGTTTTGTTCTTGAGGTAACAAGAGCAGAATCAAAAGCCTGGAGTTAATAAGATAAGATAAACCTAAAGATAAGATGAACCTTTATTTGTCCCACAGTGGAGAAATTCACAATTTCACTCTATAATTTACTCTATATAATTATATGATATATTTCACTTTATATAATTACAATTTCACTCTACTCTCTAATTTTACTCTTGTTTTTGTGTCTATATAGGCATTAGGCCAATATTCCATTCTCTGTTTATAATATCAGTACTATTGGTTAAAGACTAACAGCAGCAGAGTTAATAAATGATCTCAGTTAAACCACATGAAATATTATGTTTTCAGTGGAGTAAACTCTGACTTTGTCTTAACTGGCTGTAACAGCTTTCAAACAATGACAATAGCAACTGTCGACACTGTCACTAATTCCTCCTCCATGTCATTTTTTAGATGCATTTAGAGCCACAAACAGCACAGTGTTAAATGTTTGATTAAATGTGTCCACAGAATATCCATTATCAAGGGATTTAGATCTTGGAACATATAACCCCAGTGCACCTTTTTAACAACAGAAAGTTTGCAGGAAGAAGCACAGGTGGAACTAAAATGAACAGTGTCCGTTTGACTGAGTGAAGCATGAAGTGAGCACAGCAGCAGGCTGACACACCTAGATATTATGCAGACATCGTTAATGTTATTGATCACACCTGTGCCTCTCTTGTTATGACGTGTCAAACTGCTCTCTCTGGGAGTCATGTGGCACATTAATAATGCTGTCATTAAATCATACCCTCATCACAAAATAGCATCACTTACCAAAATACACTACATCCAACAAGGACTTTTACACTAACAGGTGTATTCCATCGTCTGCTCTTCTGTCAGCAAACTTTGTATTTGTGTACTCAAACACAGATTGTTAATCAGGACATTTAGCAGACTAGCTTTTTAGGAAATGAGGCAGCAATAAACTCAGACAGAGGTGAAGCATTCCTGACACATGAGCCGGAAGTTTACTGAAGATTAACTGCACAGGTTCTTACCTGTCGGCTGGTTAGATTCACTAGTGCTAACGGAAGAGTTTCAGGGGTCATTACAGTGGAGGAAATGATGTAAAGGAACATGGAAAGTACACTAAAAATCAACAGGAAAATCATGCAAGAAGTTTAACCATGTGACCTTGTGTTTACCAGGATCCATCCCTGAAGAGGACGGTGGGAAGTTGTATAACAGCTGCACAGTGTTTGGGCCTGATGGAGAGCTGATTCTTAAACACAGGAAGGTTTGTATAGATCAACTGCAGTAACTTGTTTAAACTACTTAACGACCTCAGAGATTTTATAGGACATTTGCTACCTCGATGTGTTTCTCCTCATCTTTAAATGTTTCCTCCTTCAAGATTCACCTCTTTGACATCGACATCCCAGGGAAAATCCGCTTCCAGGAGTCTGAGACGCTGAGTCCAGGAAACAGTTTATCAGTGTTCGAAACACGTGAGTGACATCTCCCACCGTCCGTCTTCTTCCCTGCAGCTGGACGAGCTGCATTTTAATGCGTCTCCTCTGTGATTCCTCCTTTAGCCTTCTGTAAAGTCGGGGTGGGGATTTGCTACGACATGAGGTTTGCAGAGCTCGCTCAGCTCTACAGCAGGAAAGGTTAGTGGCTGATTGTTCAAGTGGCAGCAGCTGTTTTTGATAACTTGCAGGAGAGATGATCAGGTTGTCCTGTCGTCCTCAGGCTGTCAGCTGCTGGTCTATCCTGGAGCCTTCAACATGACGACTGGCCCCGCCCACTGGGAGCTGCTCCAGAGGGGAAGGTCAGACAGAGAGTCCCCAAAACAAATATCTACATGAGTGAACCAGATATCTCATATGGTCATAGGGTTAATCTAGAAGGGCTTTTTAAAGTACAGTCTACTTGTGCATAATTTGACACACATCATTCTGTTGTATCCTTTGCAGGGCGCTCGATAACCAAGTGTATGTGGCCACAGCGTCTCCTGCCAGAGATGAAACTGCCTCATACGTGGCCTGGGGTCACAGCACTGTTGTTAGCCCATGGTACAGTAACAACATGTTGCCTGTCATATCCTCTGACCAGCTCATACTAAAACCTTGAGTCCAAAAAAGCAAACTGTGTTTACTGACAACAGTTTTACTGAATGTTCCTCAGCCCATGTAGCTTCATACTATCTGAATATTGTTAAATGTTTCAGACTTGTGATGGTTTCTGTCTGTGGTTGCAGGGGAGAAGTCATCTCCAAGGCTGGACCAGAGGAGGCCATTATTTATGCTGATATCGGTGAGTGAGAAGAGCAGTTTGTTTGTTTCTGCAGACGATATGAATCAAGAGAGCTCCAGCTACAGGACTGAATGAAATGATGCATCTCAGCACTGTTATCAGGAGGTTTCGATACAAATCTGATTCCACAGAAGGGAAGTGAGGTTTGTACGGGTGTTGTTGTTTCTGTGTATATTGAATCTCTCTGTGTCCACGTGTCATCTGTTCCCAGACCTGCAGTATTTAGCCGACATCCGGCAGCAGATCCCGACCACAGTTCAGCGTCGGAACGACATCTACAGAGTCACGTCCGTGCAGGAAGGATCGAGCTGAACACTGTGATCCTGAGAAACAAGGTGCGAAGGTACCGACACAAACTATGCAACAGAGTCCTCTTCTCCCTGAAGCACAAGACTTCATTGTCTTAACTATGGAAACCAGAGCTGCTTGGATGGTCACTAATTCACTAGGCTGCTCACTTCTCCATCACAGGATGGAGCTGGGATTTGTTTTGTGTATGAAATGTGACAGCCAATGACAGTTTTGGTCATTCATCAGGTAAAAATAAGCATGTTCTGGTTAGAGCTCCTCTAATGTAGAGAAATTGAGCTTTTGGTGTTTCTTGAAAAATGCATTAAAAAAAATTTTTCTTCTTTTTTTGTCTCTGAAAGATTGTATCCCGAAAATACCCAGTTTTTCATTGCCATATTTTCTGTCATGATGGAAAAACATTAACAGATCTGTAAAAAAAAAACTGAAATAAAAGTTCAATGAAAGTGTCTGAGCATCTTTATTCACACTTGAAACAACTCCTCCCAACGACTCTGAGAGAAACAGAAAGTGCAGTAAACACAGAAGAATGAAGTGGTGAGATGCTTTAACTCACAGTGTCTTGAATTGTACATTAATTGTCTTGTATTGAATATTAAAGCGTTGAAGCCAGCGGTCACAAATACATATTTACAATCAGTGCCCTGTTGTCTCAGATCAACAGACGTGGGAATTAGTCGACTCAGATTTTCACACATCTGTCTCCTTTCGCTCCGGCTTCATCGCCTCTGTCTCCTCCTTGTACGGACTTCTCCTTTTGTATCCTGATGACAGCAAACATTCATTTCAATGAGGTTATCAGCGGTTGCACGAGATCTTAATGAACATAACTGAATGTTTAATGCACATCTTATTGACAATCTCTTCAAGCTGGATTCCACATGGCCACTGAATAAAACAAGCATGTGATAAAACAGGTTGTTTGGCGTCATCAACAGTATTTATGAGGCCGGCTCTGATTGGCTCATCGCGCCCTCCTCTGTTAACAGAAACAACGGCTGCTCAGGATCAAACAGACAAAAGACAGTCTCGTCTGACTCACGCCCAGTTGGGAACAATTATGTTGAATATTATTTCTCTCAGTGTGACATCAAACTGAATGTTGGGAGTTAGTTCAGCTTGTGCTTCAGATAACATGATAGTAAACTCCACACCAGGATCAGACAATGAGATCCACAAGACTTCTTAAAGCAGCTTTAAGGATGGGAAATTCTGTTAATGAAAACTAAAGCAGAAGTTTCCAGCCAGAAGCTCAAGGTTCCTCAATGAGTTAAAAAACTTGAATTATTTTATTGGTATTATTTCTCTTATTATTATTACTATTATCTGGTAATTTGGATTGTCAAATTTTAATTAATTTGAATATTAAGCCAAGTTGGATCCTTAAGTAGATGACTATTTGACCCCGTTATTTGTTGTGTTGTTTTTGTTGTTGTTTTTAGACATTATCAGTGTTGTCCTTTGCTCTTTTTTTTGTTTTGTTTGTTTGTCTGTTTTATTTAGTCTTGTTTTTTTTGTTTTTGTTTTTTTTCTTCCGTAATGGTGTGGTATGTTTTGTTTTGGTCTGGACAGTTTGTGCAGTGATGTCTTTGTTTATGATTGTGTTGTCTTTGGTCCTGTTTGATGTTTGCTAATAAAAAAAACAAACAAAAAAAAACTTGGAAGGGTCATCAGATACTACAGTTACACAAAATTATGTTTATTGTTAAAAAGTATTTTCTCTATTTTTTCTTGTAAAATAGTTTCACCTCTTCAGTCCTATAAGAAAAGAGGAGGGAAATAACTCTATGGTTGAGCTGCTCATAACTCACAACCACACTAAAGTCATAACCTGTGATGAAGCTTCACAAGTACATGAACCTTCATTGAAGAGGTCACAGGCAAAAAAGGCCAAGAAACACACACACTTATGGCTACACATTTTGATTTATATCACAGAAGTTTGACCATTAGGGTTTTAAGACACTTCTGAGAAGCTTCTGAGGATTGACGTGTAATTTTATGTTGGAAAAGTGGATCATATGAAGTATTGTGATCTGAATTAAAACAGTGTATTGAAACCCAGAGACAGCAGCGACGATGTGATGATGTCACAGATGCCCACCTCTGTTTGCGTGTTGGCTTTGGTATTCCTTTTTCTTCCTCTTGCTGATCCTGTCCAGGTGAATCTGGTAGGCCACTCCCACGACCACCATGGCGCCGACCACCGCGCACAGGGCCGTGCTGAAGATCCACATGGCCTCTGATGCTCGACCCACCACCGGGCTGCCCTGCACTCCATCTGAGCTCCAACGACAAGCAGAGATTAGTGAACAGGTGGTGAGACTTTTAGGCCTGGTGACTGAATGAATGGATCACTCACAGTTTGTGGAGGTCAGGGTTTCGTTGAGGGGCTGGTTGGCTATGGTGCAGGACACACTGGACACTGTGGAGACGTTGACCGTCAGGTGGCTGGTGATGTTGTACAGATGGGAGTCTGGGAGAGATGCTGCCTGGGTCTTCACCGAGCCTTCGGGCGGCTCCTCGTCGTAGTTGATGAGCCAGTAAACTGCAGGTTCAGGAAATCCTCCGCTGGACTGACAGAAGAAGGCCGCCTTGTCTCCCTGAGCGGCTTCCTCCCTCTGCAGGTGTGGGGGGCTGAAACTGGCTGCAAACAGAGAGGAGTTAGCGCCTTTAAATATTCTCCAGATTACCTCCTGTGTGTCTGACACTGACCTGCTATCCTGAGACACACCGTGCACACGGCAGCAGTTTGATTCTCCTGTGACATGATGAACAGACTGTAATTCATCCTGTGCTCTCTGGGATCAACTGTGGGCAGCTGCAGAGAGAAGTTTCCAGTCTGTGCAGCCTCAGCTGAGACCGAGGCGCCGTTAGCTCCCTCTTCCTGCACCTCTCCATTCTCTCCCCACGCTGATCTGAACACCACCTCTCTGCCTCTCCTCCACTCAATGGAAACATTCACAAAGCTGGTGAGTTCAGGGGAGAAGCAGGGCAGGGTCACCGGCTGTCCCACTACCCCGAGGACACACTCCTCCTCTGGGGGGGAAGAAGTGAAACAGCACAGGTAAAACATCAGAGAGTGAACGTAGGTGTGTTGTTTATAACCTGCATGACCAGACAGACTCATCTCACCCAAACAGGCGCACAAACTGAGGAAGCAGAGCAGCAGTCCCGTCCGCCACATCTCCCTCTGACAATCCACAAAACAATCCAAAAATATGATCCTCTTCAAGCTGGAGTCCATGATGAACTTAAATTCCAGTCTGTCTTTTCTCTGCTGTCTCCTGATCTTCCTCTTTAAGGCTCCACTCACCGGTTACGCACAGCCTCCCTCAGTCCACATGAAGTCTGTCATGTTGGGGCTTGTTGTGTCAGACCTGAGTTCTCTCGTCTNAGGTGAGCTTATCTGAAAATCGCTTTCTAGCTGCTCACAGAAGGGCTTTGTGCAATGATGGACATTTTTCATCCATATAGAGGGAGCTGGAGGAAGCCTGGGGGGTTAAAGTCTTTGACAGATACTCAGTCGTCCTCCACATCTTCCGCTGCAACGCCAGGACTAAAGAGGCCAAGTTACAGATCTCTCTGGCAGAGATCCCCTTGTTGAGGTAACTTTGTCCACTCACACTGTCCCATCACTGATTTCTTTCCCCAATTTAGGCTAAATTATATTTGTGCTATGACCCACTGGGATTTTAAAATGTCCTCATCTGATGGTGGCAGATCTCGTCTGAAAAATGAAGTGTCAAACTTGGACCAGCAGGGTGGAGGGTCGAGATATATCGGAGGCTCAGGTAACATCCCGACACCTGAGTGATGAGCAGCAGAGCATGTGTGTCTGGGTGTTGGTAAATGAGCTGGCTCTGTGATTTTTCATTACAGGTGAGACACTACTGGAGGTCCAGCAGAGACTGCTGAAGGAGCGGGAGCTGAAGATTCGCTCAGCGCTGGAAAAGCTGCGGAAAAAGAGGCACCTCCTGCGATCTCAGCGTAAACACAAAGAGTTCCCCATCGTCTCTGTGCTGGGATATACAAACTGTGGTGAGAGACTGGAAACAGTGCTGATACAGTGGTTTGATATTGCAATATTCACAGCTTCAGTTTGATGACACTTGTCCATTGTCTGTCCAGGAAAAACCACTCTGATCAAAGCACTGACTGGTGACAGTGGTCTTCAACCTAGAAACCAGCTTTTTGCCACCCTGGATGTCACCGTCCATGCCGGCCAGTTGCCCAGTCACATGACAGTTCTGTATGTGGACACCATCGGCTTCCTGTCCCAGCTGCCCCACCAGCTCATTGACTCCTTCTCTGCCACTCTGGAAGATATTAAGCACTCAGTGGGTACCTAATATCAGTGCTGTTTGTAATGAAATGCAGGTTATTTGGCTCATGACTGATCCAGAGTGGACTGTTTCAGAGTCGTGTTGTTGACTCTGTATCTGGTCTTTCTCGTCCCTCCAGGATCTGCTGGTTCACGTCAGAGACATCAGCCATCCAGAGACGGTGAATCAGAAGGTGAACGTACTGAATGTCCTCAAGAACCTGCAAATCCCTGACAGGCTGCTGAGCTCCATGATAGAAGTCCACAATAAAATTGACCTCATTGACAAGTAAGTAAAGAATACCTGTGTTCATCATAGAGTTCAAGGCTTTCTTAAAAACAAGAACAAAATTACCATTGTGGAAAAAAAAACAAAAAAACAAAACGTAGGCATCTTTTGAGCAGCTTTAAAGATCTAGAAGGTAAACTATGATTGGTTGTCTCAACACAGCTTAACTTATGCAACTGAATGTAAGTCAAAAAATGCCATATTTAACAGCATTCAAAATCATATCAGACATTTCTGAATCTTTGCCAATGTGTAACACCAATATATCATCTGAGCGCGATCAAAAACTGGTTGATCATTTCTGATTAGTAACACCTGTGATTACTGGCAGTGACTTCCAGGCCAGCCTTGGCCTTTATCTTACACCCGCGAGTGCTCGGAGGAGTAATACACTTAAACACAAATCAAATATATGGCTCCTACAGACATAATACTGAGTTGTAATCATTTTCCAAGATGCATGATAATGGGTATTATTCTGGCATCATTTATTTTATTACCCTTTTGTGTGCACTAAGCCAGAACTTGGTTTAGCCTTTATAAGAGAAAACTGTATTTTCTGTTGTCCCTCTCAGCTATCAGTTTACAGAGCACGCTCTGCCCATATCTGCCTTGGAAGAACGAGGCCTGGATGAGCTGAAGACGGCAGTGGAAGACGAGATCGTGAACTCTACAGGAAAACACATTTTAGATCTCAAAGTCGACCTCAGCACCTCTCAGTTAAGGTGAGAGCTGTTTTTTCCTCAATATGTTTTTAAGCTTAGATGAAGTGACCATCCATAATAAATGTGTAATTTCCATCCACAGCTGGCTGTACAAGGAAGCCACGGTCAAGGACGTGGAGGTGGATGCAGATGAAGGCTCAGCTGTTGTCAAGGTCATCATCAGCACGGCTGCTTATGGACGCTACAAGAAACTGTTTGCATGCAGATAACAAAGTACAGAGGAGAGAATCCTTCCTGCTGCTTGTCCAAAGAAATAACTGCAAACTGTACCACAAAATCTTAAAAAGACTGTGTATGAATTGTACAGTATATTAAAATATTTAAAAATATAATTTTGTAGAAGAAAAATGTCTGTGCTTATAAACATGTTTTTTGGTGGGGAAATAAAGAAATACAAAAACTCAGATTTGTCAACACTGTTTTTTCCAAAACATTTCTTTCAGGTAAAACTCTTCATGTAGACAAAAATGTATATAAATTGACAGAAATATAGAAAAGAGGAAATGAGGTATATTGTGCCAATATTCAGTTCATGTGGAATAAAATCACACCGAAATATGATGTCTTTTATCTGACAGCATTTTTCCGTAGAAGTTTTTGATTCAGTGCAATGACCAGAGAGCAGAGTGGAAGTGGACCCACGAAGTCTCCTGCAATGATGTTGAGGCTCGAAGGGTCCGACCCAGGTTTCTGCTCCTCCAACCATTTCCTCAAACACTCCCAGTTACTGAAGGTCAGCGTCCGCAGGGACTGCTTCGGGTTCTCGGTGATGTAAAGCCGATCAGCTGTCAGGTTCAGGCCGGAGACGAAGAAGCCGTCTGGAATAATAAACAGATGTTGCAAACAGCAGGATGACAGAAAAGACACGAGCCAAAGTGTAACAGACTCACCTGGACGTCCCAGGTCTTTGTTCCAGTCCAGGTAGCTGATCACTCCCTGTGCTGTGCGCTGGTTGGCCCACCAGTAGGGGATGGCCGGCCACAGCTCGTCGTGTCTCACTGCAGTCTGGGAGTCGTAGGACAGGACGACCTGGTAACCGGACGCCCACAGACTCCGCAAGGTCAGGACTGCTTCCTGTGGAGGGCAGGTTAGGTTGTGTCAGGCGCTGTGCTGTTTCTTCTTCAATCAGCTGTGCAGGAGAGAACTAACCTGAGGGCAGAGTTTAGAGCCGAACAGCTTCTTCAGGGAGAAAATGAAGGCATGATGGAGTTTGTCATCGAGTCCCTCAAAATGGCTGCAGGCAAGTATGACAATCTCCTTTGGGTGAGACTCCAGCCAGGAGGCAACAGACAACAGTGTTTCCTGTGGAGGACAGACATGTACTATAAACATACTACATTACAGACAAAAACACTTTCTATTGAGATGATTGTACTCACCATAACAGTTAAATGTGTGTATATGACGTGTGTGAAGTACAGGTAGCTGGATGAGTCGTTGGGTTTGTGTGCAATGCGGAGGTCGAAGAACCGAATCCCCATCGAAAGTTGCTCCTCGATGCTTTTGTCCTGCAAGAAGAGCGATTCATAAAGCATGAGCAAAAATACTTTTACCACCATTGTTACATGAGACACATTTGGAAACTACATATAGAGTGATATGACAATTACATATTATTATTTTACAATAATCAGCACAAACAGATGTTGCTTTTAGAAAATGTGATGCAAGCATTTTCTTTTTTTTTCTTGTCTTTTTTTTCTTGCAACTTCACAGATTGGTTCACTCTCTGACTCATATTAGCCTTGTTTCAGCAGGCAGCAGTTTACAATAAAACAAGCTCTGACTAACAAAGGCAAGATTTGACTGTCAAACTGTGTGCCCGTGCCCTGTTAGGCAGCCAAATGACTTCTGGGAAGCTGAGTGCAAAAACAACACAGCAACACCTTCTAAATACCTTAAAAATCTTCTCACCATTTTGACATACACAGTCATTTTGATCAGCATAAGTTACCTGTTACTTCATACATATATACCAAACACACCTGTGTCGTCGCCCATTTAAAAATGGCAGGTCTGGTGAAGCAGTAGAAAAGTTTGTCCAGGAGCCTGAAATAGTCCGATTCAGATGGGACCAGGGGAGAGTTTATGTCCAGACAGTAACTCATGGCATCGTGGCTTCCTGGACAAACAGGAGAGAACATTCATATTAAAGATTTACAAGTTCCTCATACCAATATAATAATACATAATAAAATAATAATAAACCAGACAGATGGAGGAGGCAAAAGGGCTGGAAAGAAAATACATGCATAATTAACATTAGGGAACATAAACAGTCCAAAGCTGTTCAGTTTTTTGTCATAGGAGAAAAACAGCAGATACACACATTCACATTAGAGGCTGTAATAATAAAGGACTCCTTTGTGAATGTGTATTTCTGCTGTTTCAGTAAGACTACATTACAGCTACATTACAGCAGACAGAGTGTCAGGTTTACCAGGTATGGCCAGGTGAGTCAGAGGAAGGTCCCACAGCTCCTCAGGTAAAGCTGACATCCAGTCCTGGCAGCTGAGCTCCATGTTCCTCTGTCAGTCACTGAAACCAGGTCTGAACTGTGGATCTGAGGTCTGAGCTGCTCATCATGTGATCGACCCTCTATCTGATTCCTTTAAACAATCGACCTCAAACTGCACAACAAAAGGAGGAGGATATGAAACTTTGAATTTCCTGATTCTCCGGTGTTGAATAACAGGAACGTAAACGCCTCATCTAACATGAGAACCCTGGTCTTAAGGGAAACGAGTCCACTTATTTTCCTATCTAATAAACGTCTCTGAAAACATTATATAACTAAGTGTGCATACATACTCTTTTATCGCAGCACCTCCTGTTTCAATGTGATGACGTTTACAAGGGGGCGGGGCAAACACCAACCCGGAAGTAGCGCTCCACATGAAGAAAAGGCTGAAACTAAGTCCTGAACATGAAACCTGAACGTGAAACTCCGGCATTTACAAGCAGAAAATACGACAGCTTCTGGTAAAGCCACTACACTTTTGTAAACGGTTTAATTTTGTAAAATAGGCGTGATTTTTTAAAGATTTTTTTGTTCTTTTTTTGTTTCTTTCTTTTTTGTTCTTTTCCTTTTCTCCTCATAGAGCCATGAAATCCAAAAGGATAATTGTTTTTATGTATTAGCTGTATCAATATATGTTTTAAATCTGATTATCTGATATTTAGACTAAACGTAAACTGAACTTTAAAATAGATCTAAGAGAATATCTAAATTAGAAAATTGAGCTGTATGGGATTTCCAAAGCTTACATGACATGGTGTATTTGCTCTATTGTGTTTTAAATTTTAGGGAGCGAATGAGTCATGACAAAGAGAAAATTATTTACACATCCCTAGCAGCCTTTACTAGATCTAACTCATCAACATGTCATTCATCCATCTCTCAAAGAAGCAGCCAAGAGAAAGGAAAGAACAAGGAAGCAGAACAAAATAAAGTCCCTGATGAATTAATAAATAAAAAGCATTACCATGTACATTCAAAACCATAAGAACAATGAGAAAGTAGAACATGATTTATTCATTAAATGTCAGTGTAGTGTAATAAAATACAGATGGCAGCAGCAGGAGCTCTGATTGGCTAAACCCCTGCAGACTCACAACAGCCGGCCAATCAGTGCTCCTGCTGGTGCTCTGTGGGTGGGACTCCATTTAATTTGCAGGGATTATACTGTCTTTAAATAAAACAGCCTCTTTAAGTGATAAAGATCACAAATAGGAGCAGTGAAAATGAGTGATTGGAACACACGAGTAAATCAAATCTTTTTAAGATGAATATTTTTATTCAATTTTTAAATTCAAATACTAATTGATCATTTAGACACAGGAAAAGGACACAGAATTGTAAATTGGCAAATTTTAGAATATTTTTAGTTTTAAAATTCAATTTATCAATTTGAATGTTAAAAAATTAGCAATTTCATTTAACATATGAAAAGTTGATAATAATCCCAGTGGCACACTAAAGTGTCAATACTAACTGCATAATTTAATGACCATTACCCACCATTATGATTACACTGTAAACAGTTTTAGACCCCAGGGGAACAGTTGAAGCCATTATCTGATAAGAATTATTTTCTTATTTCACAATTCACAATGTTTCATCATGAGATCATCTGAATAATAGAGCTTTACATTAATCGTTTGCCTGTTTTCCTCATGTTGGCTACTATGACAGAAATGTTTGGACTGAGCGGACTGAACAGATCCCAAAAATAGCAGAGTTTCAGATGATGTAATACAAACTATTGTGCGGGAAGGTAAAAGCATTGAAAAGGAACACAAACTGCAGAAGGAACACAAAAGCTTTTTTGCCCACTGTGGCCCTTTGGGGACTGAAAGCACCACAGACGCAGTCACTTCTTTTGTGTCAAAGGAACAAATGCCTGGGTGAGTCGAGGTTGTGCCACTCCAGCACAGGCATCTTGGAAGGAGACGTTTTAACATGGATTCGTACATCAGTGATGATTTGCTTAAAAATGCTCATGTTTATTGTAAAAGCTCATCTCCACAGGCACAGCGGTGCAGCATTATCTTAAATCAAGGCCGAACCTTTTGGCTAAAGTATATTAGAAGTAAAACAGTCAAGGTTGGGTTCATGCAAATAAGTTCTCCATGCACTTTGCATAAGTTTCAAGTCTTCTCTACATTCTCTAAGGATAAATACATGGTATTGTAGGTGATACAGTTTAGCTACTTCTTAAACTTGCTGCCCACATGTCACAATTATAAAAGTCTGTGGCCTACGTTACAGTCATATGTGCTCATTGAATACAGTGTTTGTGCTTACTCATCTAAAATGCCGACATTAAGGTGAGATTAGTTGTATTGTTATTGCTTTGGTCACCGGAACATGAAACTGGCCACCTCGCTGACTCGTGAAAACCGATACAGTACATTGCATAAATAGTGAACTGAATGTAAACAAACAAGTGCAGGTCAAAATACCAAAAATTCTGTTTTCAAGCAGCAGTCAGACTGAACTGTACATTTCACTGCCTCCAACAAGTGCATTTATATGTAGATGAATAATTCAAGTACTTGAGTGTTTTTCTGTCACTCTTAACAAAACAAGCTTGTGTGTGTTTCATGCATTGATTCACATCTTTTAGTAGAATAATGCAAATTGGTGAAAAGTCATGACGACCATTTCAGCAGTTTCTCATTCAGTGTAACAACGGTCGGTACGAACTGGCTCTCTGTGATAAAGTCCCCAGCAATGATATTGAGCGAGCCGACTTTGGAGCCGGGAGTCTGCTCCTTGACCCAGCTGAGCAGCGTGGGATACGTGGACATCACCAGGTCCTTCAGGGACTCTGTGGGGTGTGTGCAGATGTATTTCAGATCCTCTGTCAGGTTAATTCCTGTGACGAAGAATCCTCCTGAAACACAAAACACACACATGATATTTTATTATATATATATAGGAGTGTGTGTAGCATATATTACACTTCCATACTGTTATACATGTAGGTTATATACTTATTATATATATATACATTATATATTACTATTTTGTTATTATTATCACTATTGCTACTATTACTGTACTACTACTAGTATTTCTGTCACTGCTGTTGTTGATATTGATGCTATATAGTACAGGGCAGTATAATAATATATTATTATTATACCACATATTAATATTATTATTAGTAGTAGTATATTATTACTACTATTATAATTATATGTAGTTGAGTGTAGTATATATAACATTACATTACTATATCATTATATCATACATGTACATGTATGTCATACAATGTATATGCTATATTATATTATACTACTACTATTTGCTATATTGTATTATTTTATATTGTGTTATTATTATAGTACTGTAGTACCATATTACTAGATTATATTTACCATAATGCACTATAGTATTAGCATTACCACTGCTGCTATTGTACCTTGTACACACTCAGGTATACACATTCAAACTTCTGTTATCTCTACTGCCTAATTTATTGTGTCTATTCTTAGATTTTTTTTTCTGCTTTTTATATTCTACTTTATATTTTGTATTCCAAACAGTGCAATATAAGAGAAACGATGGAGATGTCAATTTCCCGGAGGGAACCTCCCAAAGGGATTAATAAAGTACTCTGTCTGTCTGTCTGTCTTATTATTGGTGGAAGCCAAAGTAACAGATCATCAGTTTTATTCCCAACCTGTCTGACGATAAAGATCAGCAGCGGATTACCTGGTCGGCCATGTTGTTTCCTGTGTTCAAAGGCCTCGATAAGAGCCTCGGCTTTGCATTTGTTGGCCCACCAGTAGGGAATGTGGGGCCACAGGTCGCTGTGACAGCTGGCCATGTTGTGTTCATAGGACACAATCACCGAGCAGCCTAAAGCCCACAGGTTCCGAAGAGTTAACGCTTCCTGAAATCAACAAGATAACAGGCTTAGTTTGCTTTAATGTTAGTGAAAAGATAAGGCTGGAGTTACTCTGTATTTTTATTATCCAATGAAAAGACTAAAACCAGCAACGTGTTAGTGTGTCTCTCAACAGGGAGCTGAAGTCCTGAATAAAACTGAAGCACGTTCCTGGAAATTGAATTTAACTACAGCAGTTGCTAGAAACCAACCTTTCCTGTTTTAACAAAGTTGACATTTACAACATTTACTCAGAAAAAAAACAGGCACATCATCCTAACTAGTTTCATCCAAATCCATAAAAGTCAACAACGCTCTCTTCTAACATCGCTTCCTTTTTTCAACCTTCAAGTTGTAATCTATGTGGTTTAAAAACTGGAACAGAACCCGGAAGGTCTGGGTCCACTTCTGCTCTCTATACTTAGACTTAACTATGCTGTCAGCCCCGAGCCCATTGGTTTCTACAGGAGTCAAATCTTTAAATATATGAGTCACAGATTTATAGTTTTAACAGGTGGGAACTGTAGAAAATATCATTCCAACAGGAGGAAAAAAAATTGTTGTGGACCATCTGGAGGACTTAGGAGCTACACGGTTCAGTTCATTGCTGGTTTTGGTCTGTTCATTGACGATAAGAAAAATGTAGATTGTTGGCAGCCTTATTCTCTAAGTCCTCATTCAGAGCTGGAGGAGGAGTTGTACCGTTTTGGGACAGAGTTTGGAGGTGAACACGTTGCGTATGGTGGTGAGCAGCAGCGCATGGAGCTCCGGGTTCAGGCCCAGGAAGTGGCTGAAGGAGAGGATGACCACCTCTTTGGGATGAGCATCCAGCCACTCTCTGATCTCCATCAGGACGGTCTGCCAGGAAAACACACGTCACCATTTAGTCTGCTTCAATAATTTAAGGCACCGTTCGCAGCCGTGTTTAAAAGCTCAGGTGAAACGTTGCCAGGTTCCGTTATCTGGTAGGACACGGTTTTTGACATTCACACATGAATCAACAATTCGATGGACGTCTGCAACAACCTGCCAGAACACTTCTGGATGGATGAGATTTTCTTTTTTCCATCTCACCACCTGGCAACTCTGCTGGAGCTGATTTATCATACAGGCTGCCTGACAGACCTTCAATCTTATTCTGCAGCCGAACAGGCTCGTGGACATGTTGAGTGCTACAGGAGGATCATGGAAATGCTCGCTGGTTGATTTAACACCTCATTTCCACTGTAATGTCGTAGCTAAAGATCTGTTGGGTTGGCTGCAAATTCCACATTAATACCTGGAAATGTTTCTGCTTTTGATCCCACTTGGTGAAAAGGTGTTCAGAAACCTGATTAGGTCCTGAGCTGGAAAACAGCCAGAGCATCTAATATATAACACATAATTGACTCTTACTTTGAAAACTGTTTCCTGTTTGAGTTACAGCACATGTGAGAAAGGGAATTAAAGTGAGGCTATGTAACTTTAAAAAGAAGAAATGACACCTTGTTCCTCATAAAAAACTGAATTCAATATACTCTGTGGTTTTGGTACTACAGCCTTTATTGGTCTGCTGTGACCAATAGACTTAACTGTGTCACAGACTTTATGAATCTTCTGCACTTGTGCCACTGTTACACCACATTTACTATAGTTTTGCTTTAGGAGTAGGATTCTAAATAAAAATGCTGTTCCTACTACGATAACCACAAAACATCCAGAATGACCATAATGTTGATTTCAGAGTGTAAAACATTCATAACAAATCCAATTACACTCATACAAAAGCAAAGACAGGATGATTTAGTGTCTCACTATAATGTTTGCTGAGCACGGCTCTTCTCTGTGGTTATCGTTTGTCGATGCAAATGGCTTTTACACAAGCATAAATTTGCCTGCGGCAACAAGCCTGTGAACATCTGTGTCGGCGTGCTGTCAGCTCACCTCCACAGTGAGCGTGGTGTAGACGCCGTGGTAGAAGTAGAGGTCGGTGGAGCTGTCGTTGGGCCGGTGTGCGATCCTCAGGTCGCAGTATCTGACCCCACAGTCCAGCTGCTGCTTTATGGTGAACTCCTGCGAGACGAGGGCACAGTTCATTACATGAGACAGACAGACAGACAGACAGAGTACTTTATTAATCCCTTTGGGAGGTTCCCTCCGGGAAATTGGCATCTCCATCACTTCTCGTATATTGCACTGTTTAAATATAGAATACAAAATATAAAATAGAATATAAAATAGAAAAATAAAAAATAGAAAATAGAAAAATAGACACAATAAATTAGGCAATAGATGTGAGCTTTAAGATAAGATAAGATAAGATAAGATAAGATAAGATAAGCCTTTATTCGTCCCACAGTGGGGAAATTCACAACATTACTAACATTAATTAACATTATAACAACTTTATGAACAGTGAGGAACAACCAGTTGGTCCTTCCATGCTTTATTACCTGGGTTATGGCCCACTTGTACACAAAGGGCCGAATGAGGGGCTTCATGTATTTGTCCAGCTTCTGAAGCATGTCCGGCTGGGTGAGGTCCACAGGGGATCTGTCATTCATGTCCAGACAGTAGGTTATTGCATTGTGGCTGCCTGAGTGGGGGGAAAGATAAAAACATAGAGACACCTGATGGCTCCATTCTACGGTGGCCCTGAGAGGTCAACATACTGCAGCTGAAGAAAACACAAAGCAAAGGAAGAGTGTGTGTTTTGTATGGTTGAATTTAAACTGTGTTTCTGTATTTGTTGTGTTGTTAGAATTAAAATCATGTTTCCATATTTGGTCATGTTGTCTGAATTAAAAGCCTGTTTCTTTTTGTTGTGTTATCTGAATTAAAATCATGCTTCTGTATTTGTTGTGTTGTTAGAATTAAAATCATGTTTCCATATTTGGTCATGTTGTCTGAATTAAAATCATGCTTCTGTATTTGTTGTGTTGTCTGAGTTTGCAGTGCATCTCTGTATCTGTGTCAAACTGGAGAAGATGTTTTATTAATTTGCTTGTGCTTCCTCATGTGTTTTAAGTTACAGCACATTCAGATCTCAGGGCCAGTCGACATAGCAGCAAGATAGTCTTACAACAACACAAATAACAGTCAGATCCGGAGCGGCTCCATCACGCCTGCAGTGTGCTGTTTGTGGTGTGTCAGCCTACCTGGGATGGCCAGGTGGTACAGGGGGGTGTCCCACAGAGCACATGGCAGGTGAGACATCCAGCTCTCCATGGGCAGCTCCCCCAGCCTCTGCTCCCTCAGCCCGGACTCAGAGGACATGCTGAGCTGCAGCCATCAGTGAACACACACTCAATGCATCAACATCAGCCGCGGTGCATTACTGAGGTAAACATCAGATGAATGATGTGCGGAAAACTCGCAGCGTGTCCTCTATCACAGAGCAGCTGTCAGCCCTGTTTACCTCACACTTACTTGATCACACTGCTTCCTGCAAACCAGCTGAACCAGCCCGGCCACCGCACAGGGGAAACACGAGGACCGAAAGGAAAGGTGTGTCCCAGATCAGGTCGTCCATCCCACAGCATCACAGAACATCATGGCTGTGCGGGGGACACGCGTGACGAGCCTGGTTACCTTCCGCACCTGCAGACACCAGGATGTAGGGGACGACAGGCCCGGTGCATTCTGGCCTCTGATCATCGATGATCCATGCTGCACGGAGGGTCCAGGTGCAGGCTGCTGGCAGGTGCACGGATCCGGGCTGCGGGTCTCCGGCTCGTTTTGTCGGAGCCGTGAGGCGCAGCGGCGGCAGCAGAGTGCGGGGAGGGCGGCACCGCAGATCAGCAGATCCACGCAGGCTCTGCTCTTAAAGAGACCACCGAGCTGTGGGATCAGACCGGGAGGCTGAGAGCCGCCAGACCAGGCTGTAGCCCCGCCCACATCCGCGCAGGTGACACCACACAGCTGCTCAGAACACCTGGGGAGACGTCACCGGTGGGACGTCACTGAGCACTGGGCGTGGTTACAGGTGCAGCTACTGTCATCACATTATTCATATCAGACTGAGCTGCTCGTGTTTGATATATTAAAGGTTTATGCTTGTAAACCTCCAGGGGTCAAATGATAAGTCACAGTGGTTGTGATTATAAGTGTAAACAGATTATTACACTTTAAAAACACATCAGGCAACATCTGGATATACAGATGTTATTTCAGTTGAATCCTGCTTCTGCACATCTTTACTCATAATTTGCAGATTCCAGTGTTTTCGAACTCGTGTTATCAAGCAGGTCAGCACATTTTTGGCTTTTGACCCTTCAAACAAAAACACTATCGAGCCGTGACCTCTTGACACAGTTTGCATGTGTCTGAGCAGCTCAACAAAAATGTGATGTTTCCTCTTAAGTCAGTTTCATTTTGATGGTGACAATAAAAACACGAGGGAAGTATAAAAAAAAATGAATGTATGTTTTGAAGGTGCTTGGTGGAGTTTTGACCTCTGGTGCTATGGAGCAATCCAGCTGTTATTTGAACATTTCCTTCCTCATAAATCATTTGCAGAATTAAAAAATTAAATTTGAAATTGTTCGTCCATGTTTGCCTTTGTTGGCTAGTTTTTCTTTGCCTGTCACTGATGCCGAAACAAATGTATTTATCTCAGAAGAAATGTGGATCCTTTATGTGTGATACCTATAAAATATACATTTGTTTATTTTTTGATTCGTCTCTCATGTTTTCATTTTGGACAGTTTTACTTCTTCAGGCCTTTAAAAGCCTTTGAATTGAAACAAGCTGAAGAGAAAACAGCCAGTGTCAAGAGGTCACCACTCGATGTTGCTTTTGTTTGAAGGGTCAAAAGTCAAAAATGTTGGCAACTGCTGACCCAGGTGATCACATCTGTGTTAGAAAACAGTGAAGTCTCCTTTCAGCAAAACATGAGTAAGATGTGTACGAGCAGGATTTCTCTTTATAATTATACATACAGTCTACAGATGTTGTTAAATGTGTTCTCGAAGTGTAAATGTCAAATATAAGAGTTTGGCTCACAGATGTTCATATGTCCCTATCTAACTTACCTAAACAGGTCAAGATTTTATAACACTGACCTTTGTGCTAAAATGTGCTTCTCTAGAGGAAATTGATTAAGTTGTCTGTTTGTTTGGGATAATTTGGTCAGTCAGGCCTTCATCAGCTTCTTCAGCAGGTCAATAAAGCCTGAAACAGCACTGACCAGCGAGGTGAAGCAAACCACACCAACTGATTCATCAACATGTGAATTGATGGAGTCCGACCTCGCTGACTTCAGGTCAAACCACACCCGAGTTTCCACTTCTCTATGTTAGATCCTTTTTCACAGCAGATGTGTTGACATGTCTTCAGTGAAGACACATGTGACATTAATTATGACTGATTCATTTAGTCTAGTTAGTTACAAGGTGTCGTTATTGACACACCTGAACTGAACACTCTTCACTCATTAATGTCATTAGTAACACCTGTGTGAAACAGACCTACACACAAACACTAAACACAGCCTCCACCTCCACTTTAAAACAGTTGTGGTGGTGGTAGCTGATTAGTGTGGTGATGCTGCCATCTAGCGTTCATCCACAGAACTGCTACAACTCATGACAGAAAAACAAAGACACTGTTGTAAATATCCCACTGATGTTCTGCCAGCAGTGAATCATTCATTCTTTCTTCCTTACATTTACCTTCTCATGATCATTTGTACTTGCACTTCCATATGATGAGGTCTTATAATATCAGCTATAAATCTGCACAAAGAACACTTTTATTTGAAAAATAAAAAATAAAAATGCACTTTCCAAAATAGAAACGTAACACAGCGTGTGAAAATGTTTATGCACTTCCCTACTGTTTCACTGAAAAATGAAGGATTCTGAATGTGTTAGTGTTAAACAGAGCACCTGTTTTTGTCATTTACAATCCACTTCAGTCACAGCAGGTCGTTTCTTGGCCGCTTGCAGACTCACACACTATAATAAGGCCAAAAGAACAAATATGCATTTAGGCAGTTTTCATAATTTTCACAATCCTTTATCCCAGTTAATGGAGTAAGCACTCAGTAAATCCTCCACCACACTATGTATAATGTAGAGAGTGCAGCTGTAAAGTTAGTGATGTGGCTGACAACTGAAAGCCCTGTTCACACCAGTTTGTTGTGATCCCACTTTTTTCCCCTCACAGCTCTAATCTCCACTCTTCTTTATACGTCTTACAAATGAGATTACATTTCCTGTTTTCTTTTATCTCATATGAAAAGGTTATTTTTCTTGGCCACGTTCATCAGCGCAGGTTCAGGGTCTTTCAAGCCTTTAAAATCTTTGACATTTTTTCTGTAACATTTGCACAACTGTCAATTATTATTAAGTTAATACGAAGGCTAAAAATTACTGACAGTTGACACCACTTGCTTAGTCTGACTATTTATTCTTTGATCATATAGCCGGATTTAAATTCTGATTTTTGTTCTTATGTTTGTATTAAGACGCTATTAAATACAGATGTATTTGGAAAATTTGACCTCTTAAAATTATTTTAGCTTTTTTGTGGTTCAAAATAACAACTAAAAGCTGAACTGGCATCTTTAATAAAAATCCTAACAATATCCCGTCCTAGTAAAAGTTACACCAGGTAATTTATTATCAAAACAAAGTGACACAAGTAAGAGAAAAGACGGCGAATACGCCAAGTTCCAAAGTCTGATGGAGGCAGAACATGTGATGATCTGAGACCAGCAATAAAACCAATCAATTACACTTCTGTCGTCAGTCTTTGCTTTTATGCATCCAGTTTCAACAAGGTCACTGAGGAACACATCAGGGAATGTGATTATACTCCAGACATTTCTTTCTATTTTGAGAAAAGAACTTGACTGATTTTCTTGATCCTTTTATCTGACCAGGACGTGATTGAAGGTACTAATAGTGGGAAACTGCTTTCCTACACACAAAAGGCATTTGTGTTCATTAAAAAGGCTCCACCTCTTTGACAAATATAAAATGTCACCAAGTCAGCTGATCACCTGCAACAGACACTGTGCAAGAAAACAGGTGCAGCAGATTCTAGAACTCATAACTAAACTCACATCAGTTTTCATTTCTGCAGCAAATTTTGATTCAATTTTCGAAGAATCAATTATGTGTGATTGAGTTAAACATTATTTACATCCCAATTCAAACATCTTATGTACAGCAGTTTCAGTCAAAGGCAAATGGAACCTGTTTGTGGGGCTGCAGGAGTGTTTAATACAAAGTCGAGTATAAAATGGAATCCTAACCACAACGAAAGGCAACATGACAATCTCAGAATACTGACGCACTTGTTCCTCTCAAACACTAAACACAAGGCTACGTTTCATTATGAAGCCCACTGAGTGATATTCTCGACGACCCTTCATGCATCTCCTGCTTGACGTGTGCAGCACCATGAGCACTGGGTCCCGGGTCTGCTCCCTGACGGAGGTGTGTTTGCAGAGACGGCCTGGCACTTGGGAAGAAGGTCAGGAGGCGGTGGCGGCAGTGAGCGGAGCGAGCCAACAGCTGTCACCTTTGCATGGGGTGTCTGGAGCTCAGCGACTTTCCTTTCCGGGGGGCGTCTGGCTGAGGCAGACCCACCTGCCGCCTGTGCATCCCTTTGGCCTCCGGCTCCGAGTCGCTGAGCTCCAGGTCAGGACAGTATCCGTCACTGTCCTGGTACGACCGCCCGCTTTTCACTTTGTGTTCAGAGGCGGGTTTCGCCCACAGTGTCTCCTTGGCTGAGCCCTTTCGGGACAGTTTGTCAGAGGTCTGCAGGTCCTTTGTGGTCCGTACCAAGTTAATGGTGGCCTCCTTGAAGGACCTGCCAAAGTGCTCCATGGCAGACTTGCGAAAGCTGCTCTTGTCCATAGCCTGATTGGCAGCGTCCTGGTCGCTGGGCGTCTGGCAGGAACTGTCCTTCTGAGCCACAAACTTGTCATAGAGGCCGTTAGATTTAGACAGGCACGCTCTGTCCTGGTCCAGTTTGCTGAGGCTGTTGGAGGAGTGGCCGTGGAGCGCAGCGTGCAGGGCCAAAGGTTTGCCCGTGGGTTTAACAGGCAGCATCAAGCCGCTGGAGGAGGATAGCCGCCCGTTGGAGCGCTCGTCTCTCCGACCGCGTCCGTGCAGCTGAGGCTTCCCCTGACCCAGCCCCTCACCTGCATGCTCAGTAACATTGACGCTATTGTCCGGGCAGAGCGGCCCATTGCCAGATTTAGAACTGGGATTGCCATTTCCAAGACTGGAGGATTTGGGCATTTTCAGCTTCAGGGTTATTCTCGGAGGAGGACAGAACAGCAGAGTCTCCGCTGGGTATGAAGAAGGAAGACCTGACGACAAGGAAACACGTTCAAGACTTAGCTATGATTCAAATATCACAATTAAATATTAGCAAAAAAAAAGCAAGATTATTATTGGAATCAATGGTTATGAATTCTAAAACGTGTGTTCACTGTGACATTATCAAGGACGACAGATGGCTCACCAGCAGAGACCTCCTGGTTGACGAGCTTCACATGCAGGTTGAACATCTGCTCCTGGGCTTTGCTCTGCAGCAGCTTCAGCTTCTCCCGCCGACTCACCATGTAACACAGATTCCTCACCTGCACAATGAGGACAAATCAAACACTGTCCATTTAACTCTTCTCTGCTTTTGTTGCATATACAGATTCATCCTTGTAGACTTTCACAGTTGATTCGTTTAAACAGAAATAACAGTTCACAACAGTTTTTATTATTTTGAGAAAGACATGTAAATGTTCACCTCTGAAGCTGGAGGCACTAATTACAGCCTTGTAGGACTTTACCTCCATTTTTTTCCAACTTGAACTGCAATTTTCAAGTCACATGCCACAAATTCTGCATTGGCTTGTGTCTGGACCAGGACACTAACAATCCTGTATTCAAGCCATTTCTGTGTCCCTTTGGCTTTATGTTTTGTTTTGTGGCTGTTCTCTCGCAGACTGTGGCATGTTTTCCTCCAGGATCTCCCAAATGTATCTGTTTTATCTCTACTCTCACGTCTTCCAGGGGCTGCTGCACAGCGTTTCTGCTGATGTGTGCAGATCGATTTGTAGAGATTTGATTTAAACATATAGCAAAACAAGAAAACACAGAGAAAGACACTGAAGAAGTGAAAGTGAAGTGAACTGACTTACACATTGATTTTTTGTAAGATCAGCTCAGGAAATTCAACCTCAAATATATTTTTGTATCATAGGTCAGTGTGGTGTTGCTCAGTATTAAGGTCTCGACCACACATGACACATGACAGAGTGCTCATCAGCTACCACAATGAGCTCACTACAAACCTGAATTCTAGCATTTAACTATATATATATATGTGCTAGAATTGATATAACATAACTGTCTGGCCTAATAAAGAACTAAGCAAAAGAAAATGAATAAATACAGCGTATACTGACAAATGCTCTGGATTTGCTCCGTAACCAGAAATACCAAGACTCAGCACTAAAGATTTTGCTGCTGTGTAAAAAAAGCACCCACCCTCTCCAGATCCTGCCGCAGGTGCATGAACATCCGCATGCGTGTGTGGATGCTGTCCTCCTGGGGCTGCAGCACCAGGTTCTCCTCCTCCTCTTTAGGGGGCAGCAGAGCTTTGTTGAAGTTAGCTTTCCTCTTCAGCTTCCAGTACTGATAGATGAAGTCGGCCAGGCGCTGGGAGAGGCCCAGGGCCTGGGCCAGCTCCTCCAGCGGGATTAGAGTGTAGAACTCCTCCTCCAGCTCCTGCAGTCTCTGCGCCCGCTGGCCAACCTTCTCCGCCTCAGCGGGGGCTTTAGAGCGAGCTGGGCTCAGGCCAGACTCCCCGGTTTTAGACTTGCTGTGCTTGAGGCAGTAAGACTTGAACTTGACTTCGTCCCCTTCATCCAGGATGGTCTTCATCTCCAGGCTGTGCTCAAAGGCACATGTCACATGGAAAGGAGTGGTGCAGTTCTTTACCGAGCACTGTGAGACAGGGGGGACAGGTTGTTATGTTTACATGCACTATAACCCAGTTACTGAGGATAACAATATTATAGTCATAGACTGTATAAAATATGGACGTAGTGTCCGTGACGTCACCCATAGGTTTCTGAAGAGCAAAAATGAAGCAAATCGTAGTGCGTAGCCATCTTGGTAGCCTACCTCCGGTTACTCCAAATATGGACAAAGAGGTGGAGCGAGGGCGGAGCTGAGGCGGGTCGAATGAACGCTATTGGCTGAAAAAAGCCGCTTTATTCGAAATAATCAAACTAACTACGGCTAACCAGCTAGGTTAAATGCTAAATATCGTTGCTAGCCGGCTAACCCCACGACGATCTCTTTCCCAAACTCAGTGACTAGAATTAGCCAGGGTGACGCCCTTTAGACCGTCAGTGGCTAGTTGTCAATCAAAGTGATGCCACTTAGATTGACAGCTATGAATTGTGCATAATGATGTATGCTGTATATTTTAAACGAACGCCTTATAAAAAAATTCCCCCCCCCAGAGTTGTCATGGAGTATAAAAACAGTTTATGAGACTAGAGCCATGTTTTGAACCAGGCTGTAAATATGTTTTTTTCTGTCGTAAAATCGGACATTTTAACATGGGGCTCAAATGTAATTGACTCCCTTCTGCGGCCTGCTCTAGCGGTTATTCGAGGAACTGCAGCTTTTTTGCACTTCCGCATTGGCTTCATTTTTCAGCGCCGGAGGTTGCCACTTGATTATAGTAAGAGTCACATTTAAGAATTTACATATTTTGCATTAACCCAATTTCCCCAGTAACTTGTGTTTACACGATTTGTTTCGTAACAGGATTACTGTCTGGTCGGTTGTGTCCTCTCTCATTGGTGAGGCAGAAGGACAGTGAGGTGGTTACAGAGGTTATTTGTCAGCCTGATGAATTTACACAGCAGCTTTAAAGACTTTGACATTTTGGGAAATACATTTATTCAGCTTCTTGCCAAATGTTGGATGAGAAGATTGATATCACCGTCGTCTCTGTCTGCTAAACATAAAGCGACAGCCAGCAGTCGATCGGCTGAGCTCAGCACAAACACTGGAAACAGCAGCCACAGCTAAACCTTCTACTGTCTGTTATTTACAACCTTCTACTATATACTGATAATAAAATTGACCTCATCATTTTAAAGAACAATTATTTTTCACTGCGAAACATATATATAATACTGTAATCTACTGAAACTGTAATGAAGCCAAAGGGTGAATGTTTGATAATCAAAGGAGAGAATTTTGTTCAACAAAAACAACCAGATAAAAGTGTTTACATGAACATTAATCTGGTTATAACAGAATAAATGGTGATTTATTGAATGCCCTCCATAGGGATATAGATCCACACTCACCTGGATACATGCGCCTGTCTTCAGTTTGCACAGACTGCAGATGAGAGACCAGCGGCTGGGTGGGATGTGGGAGACTTTGGTGATGGGCTCCATCCTCTCAGGACAAGCGATGCTCACCTGCAGAGGAGGAAAACGTGTGGTGTGATGTTATTTAACATTTATTTACAACCATAAAAAGGGGCCAAGAGCAAAGCAGAGGATGGAAGTGTTTGTTACCTCTGGTATCCACAGGGCACAGCTGACATGTGCCCACTTGGTGCCTGCACGTGTGGCCTTCATGGCACCTCCCTTCTTAGGACACAGAAGGCACTGAGGGTCGATGCCGAGGACACACGTCCGACACAGCCAGTTTCCAACAGGCACTTTGACGATGCCATAACAGGCCTGTGGGGGGAGCAGCAACATTTTGTGAGGTTTCACTAGTGACCAGTGACCGAAATTCATTTTTGACTCACTGGCCAAGTTGACTGGTGGACGGAAAAAAAAAAACTACTAGTCTAGAATATTTTTTTACAGGCCAACATGAAGGCATATTAGGTAAGATTCAGTATTTAATTCTATATCTAATCGTATCGTGGTGGAGTCGGCTGGTAACATTTGATAAAAAAAAAAAAATTATAATATTTTTAAAACCTGCCCATAATGGGATATTGGGTTAGGATTAGTCCTTGTATAGCACCAAAATCAGGTTTGTTACATTTTCTATATATAATAGGAATGCACCGAAATGAAAATTCTTGGCCGAAACCGAAAACCGAAAATGAAGAAACCAAGGCCGAAAACCGAAACACCGAAATAAATTATTATGCCAATTATTACCATTGCATTTGTGGCTATGACTGTGTACTAACCTCATTAAAATCAAGGCATTGCAATTGCATAAATTAATATTAATGCTTCAAAGAATAAATCAATTACAAAATTATGAAAATATTTATTAACACTGACATTTAAACTAGCTATTAGCTATCCGTGGGTCTTTCTCGGATATAGTGAAATGCATCCACACCGCAGACATGTTGGCAACTATCCAGACGTGCGCGTGCCGGTAGGGTTGCCAAACATCCTGAAAAACACGGAATTGTCCGAAAACCGAAAATGCACTTTTGAGCCAGGTTCGGCCGAAAATTTTCGGTGGCCGAATTTTCGGTGCATCCCTAATATATAACTAATCAGGTGATGGACTAACTACCAACATGCTGCCTGTCTGATGAGGTGTGCTCCTGCTTACCTGGTGCACACAGATGTTGCACTTGTCACAGAACACCATGTCGTTCCCCTCTTCGCTGTCTGGGGAGCGGCACACATCGCAGATGACATCCTCGTCGTATTCAATCCCCAGGCCCTCCACCGTCTCGATGGCGTGGTTCATGTTGTCATGGCACTGCCTCTCCAGGGCTTCCATGGCACGCTCCATTGTCAGCTCGTCTATGGGCTCCTCCCCTGGAAGACAAACAAGAACAAAACCTCACGTGGTGAGAGAAACCCCAGCAGACTGTTGGGACATCACGACTCCAAATCTTAATGCTCTTATTTGCAGCTTAGGGAGACTTTACTGTCCAACAAACAGCACAATGTGAATTTTATGGTGGATTATCCCCTTATGATCCAGTTCCTTACCCATGCGGGCGAGCTCTCTGTTGAGCGTGTGCAGCCAGTACAGGTCCACGTCGTCCAGATCGTAGCGACACATGGCCTCCGCCAGCTCTTTGATGTTGACATAACCTGGTTCTGTTGACTCCAGGCTGGAGCACTGGATGTACTTCCTCTGGTGGGAGTAAAGCACCTCCTTGGGCTTCTCCACAATGACCCTGAACACAGAAATCTGTCAGCACTGTAGCACATTTAGGCCGCTTTGTTCGCAGCAGACCTCTGGGAATCCGACAGCGTTACCTGACTGACGCCTCGGGGATGGTGTCTGGACTTGCCAGCACCTGGACTCCCTTCTCCCACTCTTGCTTCCAGGTGTCTGCCAGCAGGTAGTAGTCCTCTGAGGAGACATGGT
This sequence comes from Centropyge bicolor, assembly GCA_037975185.1. Taxonomy (NCBI): domain Eukaryota; kingdom Metazoa; phylum Chordata; class Actinopteri; family Pomacanthidae; genus Centropyge; species Centropyge bicolor. The sequence goes on along the minus strand of JBBMOC010000058.1, from coordinate 191,226 downwards.
GGGAGTCAGGCAGCTTCATGGCACTGATCAGGTCTTTTCTGAACACCTGCAGGAGAGACCATGGCACACAGTCAGTTACACCTCGGTCATCAAGCTTAACAACACTCAGCACAAAGCCAGGACAAGGATGAGGACTTACTTCAGCCGGTTTCTTCGGGTTGGAGGCGGGGGTTCCAGGTTTACTGCCATACTTGTTCGAGGAGCAGAAGGAGGTAGAGGGACCTGAATAAAGACAGAGGGGGTGAATAAAAGAACAGCAGAGAAAATGAAACCGTCTGGTTCAGGTTATGATAGATGACTCACTCTCATTGTCAGAACTGTTGCTGCTGCTTGAGGACCTGAGACGTTTCATCCTGTTACATCCTGCAGGAGAGGAGAGAACAGACGTTAAAACATTTAAAGCTAAAAAAAACAAAAACAAAAAACAGTGTGTGTTTAATCAAACTTTTCAAAAATCTTTTTCACTGGACCAGCTGAGATATAAATGCACACACAGGAAATAGTTACTCACCATAAATTTTAAGTTGAAGAGCATGCTAGTAGATTCCTTTGATAAATCCTTAACCACTTAATTTTGTGCCTGCAAACAAGAAAGATACTTTTTGTCAACCTAAGCAAAATACATTGATGTAAACGAAAGAGCACATTAAAGAAGCAAAAGATTTATTGTGACTTTGCATAGCTGGATTTTCATTTGCTAATTATGGTTTGGTTGGAAACCTTACTGTGAAATATTTAGTATATTAACAGTATCAAAACATTGCATGCAGCATATAAAACATTAGTGCAACATTAAGTTCATAATCTTTCTGGTGTATTTTTTAAATGCTGACAGTTTAAAGTGAAGTAATACGGAGCAGACAGACACCACAGGCTCACAGTGTGTGCCTTTAACCCACTGAACCACTGGGACAACTCATTAAAAGGTTTCTAAATACTGAGGGGCTCAAACCCACAGTAGCCCCAAATACAGTACGCTGTTTCAACAGACAGGACATGCCTCACATTCCCCATGAGGACAGGAGGGGTAGGAGGGGCACGAAGCCAAGTCCACTCCATACCATAGTATGAGTAAAATACACTGATGCCAACTTTTACAATCTGTTACTGGTTACAATCTCCGAACCAGGGCTATAAACATAATTCAGTCTGATCACTGTGACTCCTCAGTAAATCACAGTAAACACAAACTGAACCGTCTGAAACAAGGCGACCGTCAGCCGTCACTTCTCGACTAAATCTCAGCACCATTTGTGAGATAAAATCACTCAAACACACCACAGTTCAGTGTGTGTTCACCTCCACAGCAGAGTCTGTCGCAGCCGCACTCCAAACTCCTGCCTTCTGCTTGTGACAGGAGAGTTTCCATGTCTGAACACAGCAGACACTGTGTGTGCACTTACTGATAGATCAGACAAGGATAAAGGGTGGATAAGTGAAGTTTAGGCCTGTTTAGGTTTGAAGCTACAATTCTGACTGGATGAACCTTACTTACAGTTTACAGTCAGATACATATGTTACCCATAACCAATGTGGTTCCATTCAGTGTTTTCAGTTCTATTAAAAGAGCATGATTTTGTTTCTCATTTTCTTGTTTATCATTCATTTTTGTGCGTTTAAAATAGTTTAACAACAAAGCGATCAGATGACAAACAGAAAAGAATTAAAAATTCTTGATAATCCACTGAATTTAAAAGGGAAAAATGCCAGAAAAGTGCTGGATCCAAGTCAATAAATGTATAGATTTGGTACTTTTCTCTCTTTTATATGATTATAATTTTAGATATTTTTGTGGTTTAGACCAGTGTCAAATAAAACCTCACCATGGACTCATCATGGGAATTGGTGTCAACCTGGTTTCCACATTTTCTGACATTTTATGGACTCAACATTCAATCAACAATGAAAATAATCATTATTATAATGTCCTTTTGTTTGTCAGATTAGCTTACAGATTCATGTCAGACTACAAACATGGACAAACTGAGTGAGGGATGTTTTAACATCCAGTTCATCCAACAAGGAGTTTGTGGCAGAAAACAAGCATCATTGATCTCCAGAGTTATTGATATTAATATTAGCATTGATTACAGTTGAGGATCAGACAGCTCCAGCTTGTTTCTGAAACACAGTCAGACAGTCACAGGAGAAAATATAAGAGTGACTTTACTATCAGTCACAAACAGTATGATGAGTTAACGGGCAGTGATTTAACAGGAAACAATGAGCTGAGCTGAGCTTTTCCGCCTTGTTTACACACTTTACTCTCATGGTCTGATGTCCTGGTTATAATAAGAAGACTGGGGTGTTTTTTAGAGAAATAAACCCTTTAATAACTCAGCTGTGTCCTGATCTCAGAGCCTCGTTGGCGCCAAACACATCCAGGCCTCCAGCGGGCGGAGAAATCAAACATGGCGCCACCGTCGTACAAAGATGTCACTTCCTATAGCCATTAAAGCCAATATTCACACAGCCCACACAGATTTATCAATCAATGTGTGTGTCAGAGGACGATCGCACACGTTTGGTTTGATAGTGGTGAAGAAATAGAGGCAGAGGAGGCAGAAAAAAGGAGCAGGGCCTGGGTGAACCATCAGGGCAAATCCTGACCTGAACAGCCGAACATATTGTTCACATTCCTGCCGTTTTTACCTCCAGTGTCCGCTCGGCTGTCCGCTTCGCTCCGGCCACCATCCGTCCACACACACAAGCCGGCACACACCTGGAAAAACCGGGGATCTGGCTCCGGTTTTAGGGTGAATTTAGTGTTTTTGTGGGTCCCACCATCACAGCGAGAAGCTCCAGGGCTGCGATCCGTCCAGTAGCACCGCACAACGGCTCTATTGTACCGCGCGTCCCGCCGGGTCCCAAACCCCGCCGGCTTCCCTGCAGCCGGGGTGCGCTCGATTTGTCTGCTGGAGTCCTCAATTATAACACATGCATATTAAATGAGCACTCACTCATCATTGTGTTGGCAGCATTCTGCAGCTTTTAATGTGGCTCTTTCGTTTTTATAAACATTTAACTGTACAACAAATCCATAAAGACAAACTGATCTACTCAAGTATAAAAGATTTACAAATACAAAATCACAAGTTCCTATGTATTTTTTTCTTCAAGGCAACTGTACAAAACTGTGATACATCAGGCTACATTGAACTCAATCTGCCCTGTGTTGCATGCTGATAAATGACTGAACGGCGGGCCACAGCTGAGGCTGAGGTCAAGCTGTTAGGCATCGACTGCAACGATCAATAGTGAGACAAACGATGAAAATGCTGTTTAAGTAGGTGGAAGTCGAACAGCTGTGAAAGTGAAAGCTGCTAAGTGCGATTCACTGAGGAAGACAGCACGTTCACAAATGAGCTCCACGACTCGAAGCCCGTGATTCACTCGGCTTCACAAAGTGAGTATGTTTCCATTCCAGAAACGAAACTCATCCCTAACATTCAACCACAAAGGAAAATAAATGACTAATCTGATGAGTGATACTCACAACTTTTCACCATATAAACACAAAATACCTACAGACAGATGTGAGTATTTACATGTACATCTTGTTTACAAATGTCAAATAGCTCAAATTGAACTTCAGGAGCTTGTTATTTTTTAAAAAAGGACGAGTTGATCAGGTTACAAAAAGGGAAACAGAGGGTTCCTCATACAAATATAATCTTATCTTTGTAAATGACTACCTGAAACCCAAGCAGTTTCACTGATGATAGTGACCAGAAGTAAAACTCCACCAGGAAGGATTATTTACCATATTGTGATTATTAAGTGTTGTTACCTGCATCAGTATCACTGTGACACACTGCTTTGTTTCACTTTTAGAATCAACATGTGAAAAGCCTGACGACAAAAAGAAGTCACACAATGAATCATGTACTAAAAATGACAATGCCGAACATGGATTTGTGTCTATACAAAAACATTCAGTTGAGAGTATAAAACAAATATTACAAAATAAAAAAAATGTTGCCTACATCAAAAACCCAGCAAGCGTTTACACCGTTCAGCGTAAACAGATCAGTTAATCTGAATTAACAACTTTCACCACTTTGGCCAAACAGATCAATAAAGATGTAGTTATCGTCTACACAGCATATCTCAAATATACACATTTTAAACAAGTCCATTATCTAAACCACATACACAAATAAATCCTCATGAGAAATAAAAATATGATTTATATATAGAAAATATTTTCCCTCAGGCATTCTTGTGCTTTTTTTTCCACTGCGACGACGGTTTCAGACAGGAAAGAAAAACAAAGCTTTAAATTAAAATGAATTATGTTTACAGCAAAGAGCTACATTCACAATCGATAAAAGCAACAGAATTACAGGATACATTCATAGAAATATAAATATTCACAGCACTCTTAGTAACTAGTGGATGTTAAGTGGTTTACAGCAAATGGTTTTGGATGATAAGGGGCTGAACTGAGTCTGCAGAATCATAGCTGATTGTTTTATCCAAGTTTTTATAAAAACACAGTCCTTAATGTTTTTCTTTTCTACCTAAATTTTGAAGACAAAAACAGCCAAATAATCAAACGCTAACCATATTCAAAGGGTTTAGAAAATCTGATTCAATGTCTGATGAACAGTTTGAACACTTGATCATTCACAGGCCCATCTGCATGTCGGCGAAGTTGAAGAAGTTGTCCACGTCTCGAGAGGACGTATTTTTGTTATCAGAGACAAAAACCTGTGGAAGAAAAGACATGAGATGTATATTTAGACAAATGTTTTGCTGGAAAAAGAATTGATCTGTGGCAACACACAACTACAGTACAATTACCTTGGTCCCACTGAACACTTCATTAGCGATGTTCTTGCAGGCCTCAACAACTCCATCACCGTTCAGCTCGAGGGCAATGACAGGACCTTTAACAGCAAGACATGACAGTCACCACAGCAGTTCTGACTTTGGTGATTTCTGCTGTACGACTGCACAGTTACATGTACACTAGAGCTGAATACAGCTCTTCCTCCTCAGTGCAAAATCCTGTTACTTTAACGCACACTTTGATTATGAAACAGTAAGTGAAATGGGGATCCTGACACTTTCCAGTATTCACCACCAAATCTGCAACGTGTACCGGATCGACGCTGGAAAAACAGCAGTCAGCGATTTTGTCGTAATAAAAATCATGTGAGCATGTGGACCGAGTCATTGTTTTAGCTTCTGAAAAGTAGCAGAAAGCGACAGCAAACTGTTCAGGCAGTGAAGCATTTGGGTGGAAGAAGGAACCCAAAATAAATAGAACCTAATGAGGTGTTGATATAATAGCTTAAGGAAATCATTATTTATGCTTATTAAAAGATCATAACGGAGCCTCTTTGTCAGTTTTGACATTCTGAGACACACAGTCCTCGTTTCACTCTGCTCTGCTGTACTATGTACAACACAGCTTGGTAGTTTCAGTACTGTGAATGCAAATGAACATGCTGTAGCTGTACGCTCCTGAAACTACTAAGATCTTATCTAACAAACCCGGCTGAGTTCCTGAGCAGCTAATATTTTCGAGATATTTTAAAGCAACAATAACGGAACAAAAAAAGACCACAGAAATGAAAAAAATAGACAGAGAGAAAGAGAAAATGTACCTTTGGTGATCCACTCCACAAGATCCTCCGCATTGTTCTGAAACACTCTCTTCACATCCTCAGGTCGCATCGAGACTTCCTTTGTCTGGATCAGCACAAAACCTTTAGCGGTCGCCTGTGTAAATGAGATGGAAATAGTTAAACGATACAAAACCAAGGTTTGCAGTGAACCATCATGTAGAAGAACGCGAAGAATCATCACATCAAAGATGAGCCTTGCAACAAGATGCCGTTACTGTTTCACATGTGGATCCAGTCTCATACTTGTGTGATAGTGTCATGCATATTTTGGCAACAAGGCAAACATCACTGGAATATTTAAGTAGTAACAGATTAACGTGGTGGCTTGGCATTTCAAACAAATTCTTCAAAGTCAGCTAAACAAAAGAGAGCAAAAACAGATTATTTGGCATACTTAGAGAAAACTGGGCATATAAAAGATTTAAATATGTAAATGTAAGAACTAATTAATGGAATATATAAGTATCACACAAAGTAATGCTGATGTGTATTTTGAAAAAAACACTTTCAGCACATTAAGTGCAACAGCCTAAATTAGAGAAGCCAGCATTAAAAACTCTCAAGTCACGTTTATATTCGGAAGAAACAACTGGGTGGTTTGATAAGACTTGTTATCTTATTCCCTCTTTCTTGGATGACAGAAATATAGTCTCTGTGATTTATGCAACTCATTTAATTAGGCTGATAACCAGTTTCAGATTGCTCTAATTTTGTTGTGCAAGGATGGTGGATACTACTGAGTTCCTCAATATTTAGCTTCATTGAGGATCCTCTGTTAAACTTCTGTTCCCTTTATAAAATGGTGCTGGCTGTGACAGTTAATATGAGTTTTGCTTGTCTTTCAATTCAATTCTTATTCCTCTCACCTCATCAATCATTTTGCGGGCATTTGCAGTGGTGTACTCTCCAGCGAAGAAAACAAAGAGGCAGGACTCTTCACTGTCCTTACGCCTCCCTCCCTTTGTCAAAGGCACAATGCTGCGCGCGGGGTCAGTGGAGACTCGAACAGACTTGAATTCAGACTCTGCATCCGGGGCCGGTACAAAATCCTGAACCGCTGAAGCCTCTGGCAACAAGCTCCAATTGTTCTCTCCAGACACCGGCGTGAAGTCATGGATGTTGCTCCAGTTGTTGTTGAATATGCTGAGCCCGGCGTCCTTGAAGTGGAAGGCCAGCTCGGGGTAGAAGTACTGAAAACAGCCAAACTTCATCCCTGTAGAAGACTCGATGATGGGCTGAGTGGCGCAGCACAAGAACACCTCCATCTTTTTACAGTCCCTTGTGCGAAACTGCTGACAGGTCACCACACACCTGATGTCCTTACAGTCTCTGAAAAACACACTGCCCTTGACAGGTCCCAGAACAATGCGGCAGTTGACACAGTCATCTATGGTGATAGTCGCTGAGTGGTCGAACACGTAGATGTTGCAGTTCTCACACTCTTGGATGACAAACTGTTGCCCGTTCAGTTTGCCAGGCAGACGACCCACCGTGACATCTTTGAGCCCCGTCAGCATGTAATCTTTGGGATCAACCTGTGCAAAGAGAAAGATGACTTGATGAGTATTAAAACAATATATTTAGGCAAGCACTAAATGACTTTTTCTGAACATCTGTATCTGATACCACCTTCATCAACCAATAGCAATGCTGATATTTTTATAAGAGTCTTAACTCCCAGATTGCTGCAGAACATATCATTTTATTCAAACAAAGGTTGAATCATTGGCTTTGACAGAACTGAAGAAGCTTCTTGGAAGTGAAACATCTTCAATCAAGTCCAACTGCCGTCGGTTCAACCCTCATTTTGACACCTTGACCTGGGTGACTGCGAATATAAAGCATTTCAGATATGCTTAAACCAATCATCATCTTTTTTCATTCTGTTCTACTAAGATTACAGTTATCTGACTTTTCCATGCTTAAGTGCTATTTGATAACTTGTTACCTTACACTGTATAAAATGCACTTATGTACCAAATTATATTCTGAATCCACAACCGGATACTGCGTGAGGTTGTTTTATTTGGTGAACCACAATTAAGATGCAACATCCCATGAGTTAAAACGGAAGTTGACTCGCCGGTGCGTTAACGCCCATAATGTCTGAATAGGCCATGTTAAATGCGGTCAGCTGTGGAGCTGTGAACTCCAAGTAATCCGATAATGAGATAACAGTGGATACATGAAGTGAGAGAGAGAGAGAGAGGGGCTTTGTACCTCGAGAGTGTTTTTAACTTTTAATTAGCATTGCATGCATCCTCTGCCGACTTATCTCACAGTTAACATGAATTTTGTTGCATTTAAAATAGCTGCTGCGCAATGAATCTTTTCAAGTAAACTGTACATTTACCTTTGCAGCTTCAGGAAATCAGGTTAGAAAGAAAAATATAGACAAAAGATAACGTTGCTCTTTTGATATAACAAAGAGAGCAGCTAAGCATTTATGTTTCTGCTCCACAAATGTTAGCTGCATTTTTAAGCTAACGTTATAAATTTATGGTGTACATGAAGCTACCTGCACCTTTTAGAGCTACCTGGAAGCGACTCAAGACACATATGTAAATCAGTGATATTTAGCCAGTTAAGAGCTGCATTTATCAACAGGTATGAAATTATTTTGTCACTTTATTTGTTGTGTTTCAGGCACCTTTTCTCTCTTGTCCCAGCTGTACTGCTTCGGAGCCTCGTCGGTGTTGTTGCCAAGGGGAACCGCGTTGCTGGTCGTCGTAGTCTCGACAGTCGTTGTTGTCGGTGTCCGATCCTCTTTTTCAGGTGACTTTCTTTTGGATTTTTTCGAAAAGAAACACCCCATTTTGTTTCGACCAGCTCAGACCAATTTTATAACCGCAACGTGGTTTGGAGAAGACGAGAAAATGTGAGGCAGAAGCTTACGAGCACTTTAGTTGACAAGATTTTTTTTTAGCTTCCTGTTTCCCAGCTTGGTTTCGCAACCAATCGGTAATGCGGTAGTTGTTACAATAGCCAATCAGAGAGCTGAATAGAGTGACGTATCCATTCAGAAGAGGTGTGTACTCAAGAGGCGTTTGTGTACATCTAGAAAAGAGAAGTTCGAAACCAGATTTTATTTCAAACATATTCTAGTGCGTTTTAATGTGCATGAAATAAGCACATGCGTACAAGATATTATTATTTTTCAAGTTCAATTTAAAATGTCACCTTAATCTACTGTTTATAAACACATAATAGCTGCACTTGTGAAATGCAATTAATTTTCATAGATGATGTAATGAATTTATCCCCTGTTTTTTCCGTGGAAAAATACAAATCATCATCATAATATAAAGTGCTCTCACATCAGATTGGCCTCGCCACTTTCATAAATGGCCAGTGAGGAGAGCCACGCTAGTATAATAAAATAATCTAAATTTACCAAACTACCGTGAACGCACTATCTTCTCTCCATTGGGCACACTTCTCTGGGTGTTGTCTTCATGGTCTTTACCACATAAAGCTACTTACACCAACTTACTACCTCATTCAAAATACCTCATAAAAATGATGATATGACCGATGAAATAAAATGAGTGACAAGTGTTAACAATCCAATCATGCAAAATAATGCAAATGTGCCTTTTTACGAAGCATGGTTTATATGTTTGCAGTGTGAGCTCTATAAAAAGAACACAATCATGCACCACAAACCACAAACAACGTGTAAACCATGTCCAACCAGACATCAGATTAGCTCGCAACTTAAGCCACTAGGCCACTCTAATAATAGGTAATCCCCCATCATGCCTCTGTGAAAGATGCTCTGAAGCCTTTCTGTACGTCCCCTTTTCATTCTCTGTAACCACACGGTCATTAAGGAGCTGATTGCAATACAAAATGCAATTCTGCTGAACTCGTGGAGTAGGTGGTGTGTGGTAAAGACTCTATTAAAGGAGCATCTGAGTATTAGATTTCATGCTGTGATTCACAAAGGTTGCTGGGTGAGAAAGCAAAATAGCCCACTGACAGAATTAAACTCAAATCACTGCTGAGGTTTTATGAATATTTCACCAGACTTCAACCAAAATCTCCACATTAAATGTATTCTTAGGAGCTACTATTGCACCAGTGTTACATTCATTAGTAGAAATTCACCCTCTTTTCACTCCCACAGTGCTTATTTTGTCAACAGCATGTCCGTTAAATCAATGTGAAACCAGCAACACCTCTGTTATAGCACATGATGGCACAAAGCCTGGCTGGATTAACCTGTTAGGTGCCCCGGGGCTGCTGAACCCCCCACCCACCCCTCCCACTATCAATACTCTATCATTACAACATCACACACACATACACAGACTGTGCTTTGTGTCTGCATCTTATCGCCTCTGAGTTTCCATCAATCACAGTCAGTCACTGATTAAATACATCTTTATTGGCAGAAATGCACCATATGAGCACAATATGATCTGAAATAATTTGCATGGAGGCCGTCCAACACAAGCAGTGTCTGCTGAGGAGGCACAGCATCGACAGGGCCACCTCTCACCCAGGACAGACTGTTTACCCTCCTCCCCTCTGGTAGGCGCTACAGGACTCTCCAGGACCAGCAGGCTCAGGAACAGACTTTTCCCTTCAGCTGTCACCTTGCTTAACCCTTCACCACATACTCATATTTATATGGCTGTCTATACTGTACTTAGGACTTGCAGTGTTTACTCAGTTTTCATGCCCAGATATTTATTCTGTGTGTAATACCTTTGAATAGCATTAATGATTCTTACACCCACACTGTATATTTACACTGATACCTGCAATTGTCTATTGTAACTGCTGCACGTGCTGTACTTCTTTTTGTGTATTCTGTTCATATTGTATCATTTTACATATTCCCCTCATTGATATATCTCTATACATTTACATTACTCTGCAGTACCTTTTTGCACTTGTGGTTAGATGCTAAACTGCATTTCGATGTACTTGTGCAACGACACTAAAGCTGAATCTAATCTAATCTAATGGGGGGGGGTTTTGCCACTTGGGAGCAGTGTAACTCACTGTGAACATCACAGACATATTGTGGCCTAAAGTGGCTACAACTAATGTGTTAGCAGACAGTTGTCTCGTTACACATCCAACAGATATGGGGCGCCATTAGCATTAATTTGGAGTTGTGTTTCTGTATACTTTAGAAATGTGAGTCCTAAATGTTCTGTTTTTTTGTCTCCACCAACATATGCTGATAAATGCTCCACCATGTTCACCACCAAGTCACTAAAATTGAGAGATTTTAAATTGAAAACAGCTGCCTGATATTGATAAATAGTTTGATGAGGGTGGTAAAGTTGCAGACCAAAACAATGAGCTGAAAGAAGCTAAAATGCTCTGCAGAACTGAGATGAACTGCAGTCACGTGATGTGTGTGTTCATCCCTACAATCAACACCTGTCACGTGCTTATTGGTCCATTATTAATTAACAATGATGGATTAGTGCAGGTGTGGACATGTTGCTGTGGTTGGGCCCCTGCAGCTGTGGCCCCTGGTGTCATCATCATCATTCCTGCTTCTGCTTCTCTTGCAACAGCCTCAGTTTGGTGTACTTCCTGTTTTGAGGACATTCATCAGACTGGACACTGACTCAGAGACATGAACCGAGGGGGGACACGTGTGACACCGAGCTTTGGTCTCCTCCAGCAGCAGCGCAGTCTCTCTCTCTCTCGTCGGGCTGTGTCGCTTTAAAAGGCTGAACTGTGAGCAAACACCGGACCGTTTCTCTTCTCCGGCTCAGGCTCAGCTGCGCGTCCCTTCCAGCGGGGACATGGAGGCGTAGATCCGTCCGCAGCATCCCGCAGCAGGGACGCTCTCCCCGGACACGATGCTGCCGCTGTGGATGCTTCTTATCTGGGCGTCGGGGCTGAAGGCGGAGGACGACGGCATGGAGGAACTTGCCACCGAGAAGGAGGCTGAGGAAAGTCACCGACAGGACAGCGTTAATTTGCTGACATTCATTTTGCTGCTGACCTTAACCATCCTCACCATATGGCTCTTCAAGCACCGACGGGTCCGGTTCCTGCACGAAACCGGTCTGGCGATGATTTACGGTAAAGCTTGAATGCACACGCACACACACACACACGCATGCACATACACACACATGCACACACTCCCAAACTGGCAGCACCTTCCTGCAGGCTTTGCATGATTCAGTGTTATGGTGCACATGAAGCCGGACGTGCAGAGGTGATTGAAGTCTGAGCGAACGCACCGATGCGCCTCCGCATTTCCAGCAGCTCCCGTCGCTCCTGCTCTTTTCTAGAAGGTGCTTTCAGCTGCTCAGCCTCGTCTGAAGTCTCCGGCAGGCTGCTGTATGTGCAGCTTCATCCCTGACTGACTGACCGGGGATCAGCGCCCTGACACATCTGAGGACACTCAAGAGTCTGAGCTGTGATACATTACAGTGACCTTCATGTGTGTTGCTGTCTCTCCTGATGCCATCCGGAATATTTAACAGAGCAATGAGGACAGGAGAGGATGCATGACAGGAAAAGGTTTAAACTACACGGTCTGCATGTGTTGTGTGTATTCAGCCTCCACGTTCATCAGCTGCTCACATTTCTAACCAGCAGAATCATGCATCTTCAACAGAGGGAGATTAGGTTGATAAAGGCAACACATTAAAGGCAGTGAAAGCAGAGTTCTGTATAATAATCAGTTGAAAAGGCCGTCATCAGCTGGATCTGGATGTATTTCTGTGCCAGTGATTTTGTGTTTACTCCAACTTGGACGTACACCCAAGAACAGAATATTCATGAAATAGATGAAATGCTATGTAGAAAAACTGCAAATGCTTAGTTGGGAACTCGATATAGATTCGTCTTTCCCAGCAGCTGAATGGTTGCAGTTACATTTCAAACAAGAAACTATTTAATGAGCAAAAATCATCAACATTCAACATCTGTATTTATCGTCTGACTTGATCAAATTACATGATCAGAGCCAGCAACCTTTTTTGTTTATTGAGTAATGAATGAACTATTTCAGTTGTAACGTCTGAGAACGCAGCTGGTCCCAAAAAACACATCTGTATTTTGTTTTTCATAGTTTATCAGAATGATCCCAGCGAGTCTCTGCTGCGAATGTCACTCATTAACCAGAGATCTCACATGAAAAAGACAGACTTTGACTCGTGTTTTAATGCTTAAAAAGTAAACTGTGCCTTGGCATTCTCCCTGTTGAGCTGCCTTTGTAGTTTCAGCTCCACAAATATGAGCCAGGTCCTGACAGCAGGTCTAAAACAAACTGACAATGTTATAGATGAGAATTTCCAGAGGTGTTAACATCATTAACATCAAGGCTTATGTGCAAACACATTATGTGTTATATGCATAATAAACACATGGAACCGGTTTGTTAAAGTCATATCGTTATCTCTGTCCAGCTCTGCCTCCAAAAATACCACTTTTCCTCCATTCACTTTGACAAGAGGAAGTTAAAACATATGTCGTGTTAGAACAAGCTGTTTGTATTTTTTGGACTGTCACCGGGATAAAAATGCTGCCAAGCAGAAACCCTGTCACACTATTGATTTGCTGTTTAAAGAGCAGAATTCACAGAAAACTTCCTGTTTCCAGTTGGTATATTCAGGTGCTTTTTGTGACACAGTACAAGACAAAGACCATCAGATCATAATATGATAATAACAAATGGGGGCTGACATTTCAGTTCCTGTCGAGGAACTTCCCTTCGGCTGGAAAGACCCTAAAGTTTGTGAACTCTGTCATTTGAGTGTATTTTGCAAGAAAGTGAGACAACAGGCGGTTTAATACTCAGCGATCATTTAAAGCCACCCCCTATTGCAAAACTGTGTGTGTGTGTGAGTGTGTGTGTGTGTGTGTGTGTGTGTGAGCGTGTGTGTGTGTGTCTGTGTGTGTGTGTGTGTGTGAGTGAGTGTGAGTGTGTGTGTGTGTGTGTGTGTGTGTGTGTGTGTGTGTGTGAGAGTGTGTGTGAGTGTGTGTGCGTATTTGTGAGCATGTGTGTGTGTGAGTGTATGTGTGTGTGTGTGTGTGTGAGTGTGTGTATGTGTGTGTGTGTGTGTGCGTATTTGTGAGCATGTGTGTGTGTGAGTGTATGTGTGTGTGTGTGTGTGTGTGTGTGTGTGTGTGTGTGTGTGTGTGTGTGTGTGAGCGTGCGGTTAGGCCAAAGCCAGGGTGTGATGTCTGGGGTTAACCCTCTGGTAGGACGAGCGAGCGCAGTGCTGGCAGCTTTGCTTTGCCGTGTCTCTCCTGCAGATAACCGCTGTCTGATCGCAGGATTTATTTTCTCTAACTGGCTGCCTCATTCCTTTCTTCCCGGCTTTAGCTCTCCCCACAAGCCTCCGCTCACCATCTCCTCCTCATTTTTCTTCCTTTGCTCCGCCGCTCTCTGTGTGTCACGGCCTGATCCCGGAGGCTTGTGAAGCAGAAGCACCTGGAACATTATGTGGCACTGAGCAATTGACTGGATGAGTTTGATTTTGGTGACATTTCCTTGCTTAGCTGATTAATTGAAGGCTGAGGAAAATGTCTAAATGAATATAGTTCACATGCATTTTTTCTCTCTCTGGTTTCCTCAGGTTTGCTGGTAGGTGTGATCCTGCGGTACGGCATCCCCGCCACCAGCTACCACAACAAGACCCCCCCGAGCTGCTCGCTGAAGGAAGGGCCCGTCAGCACCCTGCTGCTTAATGTCAGTGGCAAGTTCTTTGAGTACACGCTCAAAGGGGAGATCAACTCCAGAGAGATTCACAATGTGGAGCAGAATGATATGCTGCGCAAGGTAACAGAGAAAAACACCAGTTCTTCAGTTCTGCATTTGCCAGATTCCCCATGTTAACTCCTTTAATTTATGATCTTTTACAGGTGACATTCGACCCTGAGGTTTTCTTCAACATTTTGCTGCCTCCAATCATTTTCCATGCTGGCTACAGTCTGAAGAAGGTGAGATGTTACATGTAAAATGATGCAGAGTAACGGGAGATGATGTCGTCGAGTGGGACAGGTGGTCTGTCACAAACTGCCGTCTCATTGGACAGATGGTTTGCTGAGAAAACCCCTCATTGGCCGCCTTGAGGGAGTTCGGTGTTTACCCAACATAAGTGGCCTTTTTCAGGGGAAGTCCGGGGCAGATGTCTTTCGTTTCCTCTCTGGCATTTAAAGAAAAAAAAAAGAGTGGCAATGACAGTAGTACTTCCTGCTTTCTTTTGTTGTTATAGAGCAACAGATTTGTTTTATTTGGGGAAACCTTGGCGTGACTCTGCACTTTGAATTATTGCTCCATCACTACATTTACCGGCGTGAGATTTTCAGCTCCGGCAGGTTGGTGCTTTTCACCCATGAGAATTATGGGATGTGAAATGTTCAGTGCCCCGACCTTGAAATAATGGAGAGTGAAATGTGTGTAAACAGCTGATGACATCTGATATATGTTCTCATTGTGAGGGCGCACCTCAGCCTTTTCCAATTACACAGTGACAGATGATATCGAGGAGAAGTCAGACGAACGAGGGGAAGTATCCCGGTGCTTTGCTCCTGTGCCGAGCTCAGAAGGATCTGACCATGAGTTATGGTGCTGTGGTCGAGTTTTAATTCTGCTTTCAGATGTGCTGGCGGTGCGGCTCGAGGGATGGCACAGTGTCGGTCTGATGGTTCGCCGCTTTGGCCCAGACTGAAATATCTCAGCAATTTGACGGGTTGACATGAAATGATGCTGACATTCATGGTCCCCAGAGGAAAATGACTTTGGAGATCCCCTGACTTTTCATCTAACACCATCATCAGGTCTAAATTTAAATCGAGCACTTTGGTTTAATGAATAAAAGTGCAGAACTTTTCCCATCATCCTCAGCTGTATTTAGCATTTAGCTTAAAGAAGTACATATCCTACACACTGATTCTATACACACTACATACTAATTGTTATAGTATATGGTTTAAACAGTTATTATACAAAAAGTCAACATACTTAATTTTTTTTTTTGTTCAATATTTTTATTGAGAAATATGGCAAATATGAAGGACATTGTCACAAAAATAAATTGTAAGTTCAACAATATAAGAATAAGAGGCACAATTACTACAGAAATATTAATACAACAGTGTCAACAAAATACTGTGTATCAAAATAGATGAAGGAAATCTTAAGCCATTCCTAACATTTTTTAAATAAAGGAATACAAAAATGATAACGCCAAACAAACGAAAAACAAGACAATAACAATAATTCAAATAAATAACTGATTAAATAAAGGAGGAAGGAAAGAAAGGTTGGGGGGAGGAAGATATTAACCTGGAGAAAGAGACTGAAGAGAGTTGAAGAAACTTATAAATGGTTGCCACTTGTTAAAAAACTTTTCTGAATCTTCTCTAGTTTCAAAAAGGACATGACATCCTGAAGCCACTGAGAACTGGAAGGAGCCTTAGTGGACTTCCAATGGAAAAGGAAATGGCGTCTTGCCAGGAAGGAAGTAAAAGCTAGAACATCCAATTGTCTGGAAGTATAATGGTTATAGTCTTCTGGACAGCCAAATATGGCTACATGCAGAGAGATGGTTATCGATAGTGAGAGTATTTTAGACATGATGTCAAAGTAGCTCTGCCAAAAGTTAGTGATGAAAGGACAGAAATAAAACATATGGGATAGATTGCATGATGAAGCATGACATTTGTCAACTGTCTGTAATACTGGGCTAAATTTGTGACAAACAAGCTTTGGAAAAGTGAATCCTGAACAGCACCTTAAATTGTATGAGTGTGAAGCGAAAAACGTTTATTTAAATTTTTTTCCCAGCTGTTACAAGCTCCTCCATTTCCTTTGTGTATTTCATTGTGAAAGAATATCATCCGTCACCAGCAAACTCAAAAACAGACCATATGTAGTCGGAGTATAGCTTTGCCACTTTTCCAATGCCAACACTCTATATATTAAAAGCCTGCTCAGAATTAGTATGAAGTATAGATTTGGGACATTAGTCTTGTTAATATGCAGTGTCGGGCTGCAGCTAATGATAAGCGTCATCATAGATTTATTTTTTAGTCCCAAACCCAAAGGTGTTTAATTTACAGTGACACAGAATATCAGCACATCTCACATGATTGGAGTCACCAAATGTTTTTGTTTGATTAATGACTTCAATACTTCACCAGTTATATCCAACTGTAGGTTAATGTTCTGTTCCATTTATCATCTGATTGATTATTGATTGTCTCAGCGTTAATATCCTGTGCGTCCTTGTTAAATCTTGTCTGTGCTCACTGTTAGTTTTCTAACAGTACAAGATGCCTCTGTGACGCTTTACAGCTTCTGCAAAGATGTATGTTAATAGGCTGTTTTGTTTTTCTTGTGACACTGTGGCTCAAGATGGAATTTGCTGAATCAAACAAAAGACTTCAGGAAACAGGAAACAGAGGGTCATGTTAATCATCCTCTGCAGTGAGAGTTGATTCGAAGCACAGTGTGAAGAGCTTCAGGGTGAAACAGAGAAAGATTCATCACGTGGATCGAATGTTTGTGTCTTTCCTTCATCTAATCATCTGCTTTAAATCACTGCAGCAAAACACACGCCGGACTGTAACCGATGTACAAATGTTGGCGTAATAAGCTGTGTGTCATCTAACAGAAGATCTGCCATGTATATCCTCAACATAATCGTTTTTTTTTCTTCCATTTTCGCCTGATTCTTTGATGCTTTATTTTACAAGAATCACTCCTGACAGCCGCTAAGGAAAAGGCTCATTTCCTGGAGAAGTCTGAATCGGCAGTTTTGTCTGTGGCTGTGCAGTGCGTTGGGGGAAGCTCGGCTTTGGAAGTGATCCGGGGAGGCGTTGTGCCGCTTGTTTGTCTTACAACCAGTCAAACTGCTCAATCTGTATTTGTCTTTCTAGTCCTGTTTGACAGGGAGTCGCTCGCCCACCGGCGGCCGTTACTGACCTGAAGCCATTGTTGAATCCTTAAGCTTTCATGAAGAATAAAATATGTTTAGAGTGAAAATGCACTGAGAATGAAACAGCAAACAGAACTTGAAACACTTTTGCAAAACTTGTATTTGAAGCATGTTTTTACCTTTCCTTCCTTTATTCTCCGTGCAGAGACACTTCTTCAGGAACCTGGGCTCCTGGGAACCTGGGAACCTGGGAAACGTTTGCTCTTATAACCTCATTTTGACTTTGAGTTTGGTTTTGGTTTTTGATTGTATAAACTAGAAACGGCTCCATTTTTCAAAAGGAGAATTGAGGTGTGTTTGCAGCTAAAATGATGAACAGTTGAAACATTTAAAATAGCTAAAATACTGAAAGGAGTTGAAGTGGTTTACAAAATGGTGGAAGAAGTTAACAAAGTAGATAAAATGGAAGAGCTGAAAGAAGGTGAAATACTGAAAGGAGTTGAAGTGGTAATCATTAGACCAGTTGGAATGGGTGTGTCAGAAGAAGCACTGAACGAAGGTGAAGTGTTGGCGCTGAGTGAAGCTGATGGAAGTGAAAGTGTTGAAAGGAGTTAACAACTCATTGGAGAGGAACTGAATTCAAGTGAAAGAAGGATAAAATATGTTTAGTGTGAAAATGCACTGAGAATGAAACAGCAAACAGAACTTTAAACACTTTTGCAAAACTTGTATATGAAGCATGTTTTAACCTCTCCTTCCTTTATTCTCCCTGCAGAGACACTTCTTCAGGAACCTGGGCTCCATCATCACCTATGCCTTTCTCGGCACGGCCATCTCATGTTTCGTGATTGGGTGAGTGTGTCAGTTCAAAATCAGGAGCTGCTGTTTTGACGATAACACACTGAATCTTTCATTCATTCATTCATTCATTCATTCATTCAGAAATCTGATGTACGGCGTGGTCAAGCTGATGAAAGTGGTCGGACAGCTGAGCGACAAGTTCTACTACACTGACTGCCTTTTCTTCGGTGCCATTATCTCGGCCACAGACCCAGGTACGACACATGCCGACCAGGATGATGCACTTCAAGGCTGCATATGTGAAACTAAATGTGTTGTCTCAATCTGTGTGCAGTGACGGTGTTGGCCATCTTTAACGAGCTCCATGCAGACGGGGATCTGTACGCTCTGCTGTTTGGAGAAAGTGTCATGAATGATGCAGTGGCCATCGTGCTTTCATCGTAAGTTGTCGGAAATGTGCCAAACTCAACACTTTGAATCCTTTTACACAAGATAAAGTCTCAGATTTTCTTCCTTCCTGATGTTGAAATTCAGCTCTGACATGTGACACAGAGCAGCAGAGCGCCTGCTAACAGACAGACGGGACTCTGTCTCCCCCTGCTGGAAAAGTACAAATCACCCACAACTAGAGATTTTTATGACCTATTATTTTATTCCATTTTGACAGATTAAAAAAAAACGATGGACAGATTATTTTCTAAAATGTGTCCTCAATTATAAGGAAGTGAATTAATTCAAAACACAATTGGAAAATTGGTTAATTAAAGAGAAATACTGCCTGTTTGTTTGTGTTCCAGGTCTATTGTGGCCTACCAGCCCAGTGGAGCAAACACACACATGTTCGACGCCTCAGCCTTTTTTAAGTCAGTCGGGGTTTTCCTGGGTATTTTCAGCGGCTCCTTCGTGATGGGTGCAGCCACAGGAGTGGTCACCGCTCTCATATCCTTTCACCAACTTTGAACTGGAGCTCTAATATTCACATTGATTTCAGTGATTGATAAAGATGTTGTGTCTTTAACTCCACCCCCACGTCACCAAGTTCACCAAGCTGCACTGCTTCCCGCTGCTGGAGACGGCGCTCTTCTTCCTCATGTCCTGGAGCACCTTCCTGCTGGCTGAGGCCTGCGGGTTCACAGGTGAGCTGGATCAGGCCGCGAAGGAGCTGGAAGCAATTTGGTAGGCACCAGACAGCTGTGGTCAGGATGGTAGAAGAGACCTGCATACTCAGCATCTGTCTGACTTACATGAGTCATGGTCATCAGACATGTAGAGTCTAAAACAACTGGACCTAGATTCTTGAAATTCTTCAATCTAAAGTTGCTTGTTGCTTTAGACTTCCTTGGTGCTTCTAGATATGAATCAAGGATGTAGAAAACCCCACAACTAACAAACAACAAACAACAAAATTAGAAAAAAAGTGAATATTTTCTTCTGACCATCATCAGCACAAACTTTATTCAGCTATTTTATTCTTTTTCACCCTTTTTCAAATTTTGGATTTGCACTAAATTTCTTGCATCTAATTTCTAATTTCCTTTCCTAATAATTTGTTAGCATGTGGGCTTTTCTTCTTCTCTATGACAGAACATTAAAGGGGCATTGATTTAGGATTGCATTCTATAAAGTTGCCCCCAAAAGAAATAATAAGAAAATCAAAATTAAAGCAGCAGATGCTGATATATCTTTAGCTTTTGTCCTTAGTCTGGGTCAGATCCAAAAACACTGACTCCTACATTCCTATAATGCAGCTGTGCCTCCTTGTTAGATGCCCTAATTTTGAAACTCATGCCACCAGTTTATGATACAGGTTTTCTGTCCCTGTAAGTGTGTGCTACTTCAAAAAAAAAATAAAAAAATTGGTTGTTAAATATTTCTAAATCTACTAAACTAAAACTAATTTGATGATCACTCACTACTTCATTTGATCTAGATGGAGCCTTTTAGTTCCAAGCTCACACATGTTGTTGATTATGCTGAATAACATAATTACGAGCTGTTTGAACTAACTGCTGGTAAACCGTCCTCCGAGAGCTGAATCTGCCCGTTACACAAATGAAATGTGACAGGGACTTAAATACAGATTATGCAGCAGATGTGCAGCAGATGAAATGAACAGTAGTAAAGCAATAACCGGACTGAAAGACTTGTCTTTGCTTCTAAATAGGTAAATTACATATCTAAATCACACAGCCCATCCTGTGCATTACACCCTGTCTGTTTGAGTGACTGTGTGTTTGCATGTGTGTGTTGTCCTACAGGCGTCGTGGCCGTGCTGTTCTGCGGCATCACGCAGGCTCACTACACCCACAACAACCTGTCTGAGGAGTCCACCAAGCGAACCAAGCAGGTAACAGTTAACCACTTCCTGCACTTCCTGCCCACTTGTTTTGGAGTGTTTTGAACCTCCTGGTCGTCTGAACAGGGTGCCGGGCCCCGGTGCCAGATGGCCCCAATGATCAGCCTGCTGTGACCTTAATCGGGGTTGTCTGAGGACATCCCTCCTGACGCGACTGTTTAGTTTCCCAGAGGGGGTTCGGTCTTGAGGACAGGGTGCAGATTAGCACGTAGACGACTCGCAGCGTGACACTTTTGGGATCAGCATCCTGGCAGACTCTTGTTATTTGGTTTCAAAGAACGATAGACATGCATATTACAAAGGTTGAAGTGCTTGCGTTTGGCCCTTCTCAGAGCGACACAGACGCAGTCAGCTCTGTAATCATCATGACAGCCCGGCAGAGAGAAAAGAAAAACAACTCCCAAAGCTTTTCTGGAATCTGAGGGAAAAGACGAGAAAAGCTCAGAAAACCAGAGAGGACGTTTTTAAAGCAATGTGGGAAACTTTGTGTGAACCTGAACATTCCTTTATTTCAGTGCATTTTTACATGTGTTATTTCTGTGTGTTCCTACATTTCCAAACTGAATTCATGATGAATGTCACATATGTCCACACAGCTCTTTGAGGTCCTTCACTTCCTGGCTGAGAATTTCATCTTCTCCTACATGGGTTTGGCTCTGTTCACCTTCCAGAATCACATTTTCAGCCCCATCTTCATCATAGGGGCTTTTGTATCCTTTGGGAGCAGAACAAACAAACATGCATTTTAATATTTTTGTTTTTGGACTAACCCTCTCATGGTATTAACATTTTTCCACAGCTGTAGAATTGGGTCATAGTTAAGGTCCCTTGTGGAGGATTTTTATGCTATTTATGCTCAGATCACTCTAAGAAAGATTAAGCTGCTTCGCTATGAAGTTCGCTTTCATGTATTATTTTAATCAGGTCTCCCTCCTCTCCCTGAATCCATCCCTCATTAAATCTTTTAGTCAACGATTCCTTGACCTGCCTGTCAGATCGCCATATTCATTGGAAGAGCTTTCAACATTTACCCGCTGTCCTTCCTCCTCAACCTCGGCAGAAGGCACAAGATCAAGGGAAACTTCCAGCATATGATGATGTTTGCAGGTATGGAAAAGCAGCTTCGACTGAATAAATGAATATTCTGAATAAATGGCATTCACAGATTTTCAGAGGCCGTGTTAATGTCTTCAATTGGCTTGATTTGTCTGACTAACATATATTCAACTGACTGTCACATGAGAAAGAAAAATAGTAAATCTTCACCATTGGAAGCTGAAACCAGAGAATGTTTGCTAGTTTTACTTGAAAAAAATATCCAAAAAATATTTTATTTATTATCAAAATAGCAAATTTTCTCTTATTCAACTAATCAACTAATCGCTCAGCTCTAAAGTGATTGGACAATTTGTGTTTGTGACCCTCTGCAGGTCTGCGCGGGGCGATGGCGTTCGCCTTGGCCATCCGAGACACGGCCACCTACGCTCGCCAGATGATGTTCACCACCACGCTGCTCATCGTCTTCTTCACTGTTTGGGTGTTTGGTGGAGGGACGACGCCCATGCTGTCCTGGTTACACATCCGGTAACTGAACTGTTTTGTACTGCACTTTTCAGAATCTGCTCTGCACCTGGATAAATCTATCTTTAAAATATTTGTTAGTTTTGCCCCTCTGGAATTAATTTCTCTAATAGTTAAAAATTATGATAAATGACCAAAGAATAAATTAATCTTTTTAAAATTAAATCTAAACTTTTCCTTCCAAGATAACAAAACACACTTCCTTTCAAAGCAATCATAATTAGTATTTTGCATATTTTATTATCTAAAGAGAGACCAGACATGCTGTTTAAAAGATAAATTATCGACAAAATTAACCTTGAAAAATATCAATGATGATGAAATTACATCTTGCTAATTAAGTTAGTTCCACAGACAGTATCTAAATCCAATCATAAGGAGAAAACAGCTCATCTCCTGCTGCATTCATGGAGAAGCAACGACCAAAATCTCAACTCTCAAGTCACAGCAGAAAAACAGAGGTATATTAAATTCCTATTGAGTGGAAATAATCAAAACAAAGTGTAAAAAGATCACATTCATCCCTCACATTCAGTGAAGACTGTTCAAAGGAAGCTGCAATATCTGCATTTTATATTTATCTAGATTCTTTTGCAGTTAATTTTAGGATAAGATAATCAGCATTAAAAGACATAAAACTACATTTTTTTTAATCTGTTATTGAGTTTGAGGTTGCATCAAGATGAGAAATACTTGTTATCTTCATTCAGTGCTTCTGTGGTTTTCTGTCTCTGTGGAACAGTTATTGGTTTGCTCTGTTTTTGCACCAGTTGTAACTAAGCTTCACGTTTCTCCTGCAGCATGAATTCACTCTCTAGTTGACATGAGTAAACTGGTCCTGTGCTGCCTGGTGTTTCTGTCCAGGAGATGGGGCCAGAGTCCTCTCCTGCTGCTCAGTTCCTCTCTCCATCTTTTTTACATCCAGGCCTTTCAAGTCACAGAAACGTTGCTGCATCTTTAAAGCAATCCTGGCAGGAAGTTCTTTAGATTCTCAGAGTGAACATTTGCAAACATTCAAATTCGAGATTGCTCTTTATCACCAAGCCGCCACATCACCGTCCGTCCCACCGAGAGACGTTATCAGCTGCTGTGGCGTTTCGCCTGCCCTCGCTTATTTTTTGCCTGACCATGATGCACCGGGAGCGTCTGTTTGTCATGACAAAGCGGATTAAGGGCTGCTGATGTGTGTGTGTGTGTGACAGCAGCAGAGGCGGCCCGAGCGAACTGTTTAATATGAGTAATGCCTCCTCGGACCGAGCGGGAACTATTGTGTTTGGTGTGTTTGGAGGTTTAGAGCGAAGCCAAAATCTCCCCCATGAACTCATTGCTATGGTAACAGGGACATGTGGTACACGGCAGGCGGAAATCAGCTCCATGATCCTGGTGTCATCCTTTGAATGTGTGCATACATTTACACATTTTGACTCTTTCATGGGTTCAAAGCCCTGAGGAGCAGTGGGACATCACACAACATGAGGTATTAGAAAAATATGGCTGCAGTCTGTTGAATATTTTTTTCGTCTGTTTTTAATTCTGAAGGTTAAATTTTTAAGGCCTTATTTACTATTTTTACGACACCATCCTCTGGCTGTGGATTCAAATAGAAGCAGCTGTGGTGAGGCCGGTCGGCGAGCAGGATGTGATGGAGGACTGGTGCTGGGATGGCAAACGTCTGCAGCGAGCGGAGACGCTGCCGCTCTCTGTTATTGGCTTTTGATGGATGGTTTGTAAGCAGGCGGGCGTGCGGCTTATCGCAGAGCCCCGGCCGTGCAGCCATCGAGAGAGAAAGAGCTCCCTGTGTGAACCTGCTGGGCCAGGGACGAGCTGCTAATCTGTCAGCTCCACTGCTGCAAATGTTGTGTGCATCTGTAGCATCTACATTTACGTTTGTTGGGTTTGTTCCAATGCAAGTGTTTTGATATAACAGAGGAAACGTTTGCTCTTATAACCTCATTTTGACTTTGAGTTTGGTTTTTGATTATATAAACTAGAAACAGCTCCATTTTTCAGAAGGAGAATTGAAGTGTGTTTGCAGCTGAAATGATCAACAGTTGAAACATTTAAAGCTAAAATACTGAAAGAAGTTGAAGTGGTTTACAAAATAGTGGAAGAAGTTGACATTGCAGATAAAATGGAAGAACTGAAAGAAGGTGAAATACTGAAAGGAGTGGAAGTGGTAATCATTAGACCAGTTGGAATGGGTGTGTCAGAAGAAGCACTGAACGAAGGTGAAGTGTTGGCACTGAGTGAAGCTGATGGAAGTGAAAGTGCTGAAAGGAGTTAACAACTCTTTTGAGAGGAACTGAATTCAAGTGGAAGTGGAATAAATTGAGATGGGGTCGTTAAGAAGAGACGAAAGCAGTGGAAGTGTTGTCGACATACACGTGCTGAAAGCAGTTGAATTGTCAGTTTTAGAGTTCCAGTTCTTTCATCCGCTGCTTTTTTGTTTTGTTTTTATTTTTAATGTGTAGGCCTGAACATCTGCTGAGCCTCTGCGCCAAGTCCGGGGATTAGTGCATGTCCTGGAAACAGAGGATCATATTTGGCCGAGACTGTTGCCAATTTACTGTTTTTAAAACACTGGGCGGTCGCTGTTATCGGCTTAAACTATCAGTTCTGTCTCGTCCTCCATTAAACACTGACTGTGATTTTTATCGTGTGTATGAAAAACAATTTCACTTAAAAAAAAAGCAACTTTGATTCTGGAGTCATATTATAATCCTCATCTGTTTTTAATGTCAAGATCAAACTTTGAGAGATTCGTCTTATGAGCATCTATCATACGAGATTTAGCTCAAAATGCCACCTAATAACTGTGATGTGCTGGATACTGAGTGTGTGTGTTTATGATGTGACAGCGGAGGATTGCAGGAAGAGCGACGTCAGCACGGAAAGCGGGACTATGTCAGGTGCCGTATCTGGATGTGTGGAAACTCTTTGACAGTAAGCGGTGTTGGGAAAGTGTGTGGTTGCTACAGACGCTCTTTCTTTTCACTGTTTACTTCTGTGTTTTTGGTGAAGGGGAACACTGGGTACCTATAAAGGGAACAGTTGAGACTTCTAATAACACATGATGTGATATGTGAGAAAATCAGATTTGAAAGCCACCGAGCAGAAGTGTGAGTGTGTCGCCGGCCCAGCTGTGATCAAGTGCTTCGTTCCAGGCTTTCTCGCTCTGGTGTGAAAACCCGAGTGTGTTTCTTTGTTTGTGTCTCTGCGGACTGTCCCCCCAGCTTTTCACAAAGCGGCGCAAAGAACAAATCACACAGCCTGTTGCTCAGAAGCAGCTCGACAGATACGTGTGAGCTGATCTGAAAGGCAAAAGAGGAAGGTAAGAAAGAAACTGAGAGCTGTGTCATGATGGTGACTCCTGCTCTGCTCAGGGTGCCGTGTCATCGCTAGAGGACGAAATTGCTTGTGAGGAATATCTGATGGATTTAAGGAGGAGGGGGGGGTCAGTGTTTTCAGGATTAGGATTAAAGGTCAGAGGGTGAACTGAAGTCAGTGGGACGCCCTCTTATGTAAGTCTGTGTGTGTGTGTGTATGAACACATGTGCTGTCTATACTGTTTCTTATCAGAGGAAATGGTGGCAGGGCGGGGCCCCCAGCTTCTGGGCCCCCAACAGTTGTGTCCTAATCTCACAGATCCTTCCTGATGCAGCACCAGCGGCGGCTTTGCACCTCCTTGTTGTTGCAGGTTCTTTGACCTCCGTGCAGCCTCCACCCCCCCGAACATCCTCAGTGTGTGTGTGTGTGTGTGTGTGTATGCGTGTGTGTGTGTGTGTGTGCGTGTGTGTGTGTGTGTGTGTGTGTTTGTGTGTGTGTGTGTGTGTGTGTGTGTATGTGTGCGTGTGTGTGCGTGTGTGTGCGTGTGTGTGTGTGTGTGTGCGTGTTTGCGTGTGTGTGTGTGTGTGTGTGTGTAGTCGTGAGAAGGCTGCTGGATCCTCATGGCTCCTTCTCAATCTGTTAAGGCGGAAAGCAGAAAGAAAAATGCCTTAACTCGCTCACAGTCATGGAAAAGTCTAAAGATAACCACAGGCATTAGTTTCACCTCCTGTGCAGCGTCAGTAGTAGATCTCTCACCATGAAGGGCTGCACATGTCCGCCTTGGCCTCTGTCCACCAGGATTAGACTCAGCAACTCCAGAGCTTACGTGAATTAAAAGTGCCCCTTTAAAATCTGCTTGTGTTCAGTTTAATCCCTCTCTCTTGGTAAGAGACACCATGGGGAAATTATTTATGTCCGCCTATGAAGACTGGAAACACGTGCTTCAAAAGAGTTTGAGAAATCTTATTTTCATTTTTTAAACATGAGAAGATACAACTCTTGTGTCTGGGTGGTAAAAATGAGACGACTGTCAACAGCACAAAGAATGGAAACAGAGCAAATCTGTGCTGTAGCTTCATCATCTCTTCGATCTCTGCAAGAAAATGAACTTTCACAAAATGTATAAATATGTAAAAAAAAATTACTGAGTGAAATTTGACAAATTTTTGGTCAATTGTCAACAATAGATTGTCTTATTTTTATATTTCTTCTTACCAAACTAAAATATGATATTGCATCCGTTACAATCTACTTAAACTCTTTTTTGACCTACAAGTCACTTTACAGTTTTAATGTCATGTGCACATTGTTTTCTTACACTAATAATGAATTGAATAGCTTCAAGGTAAAACCGCACTTGTGTCTAACTCTGAGTGAAAATGATCATATTTTGGTTTTAGTTAACAACCCAACAGTAGTGATACAGAAAACATCCCAGTCCCATAGCTGCTGGCTACAGAGAGTATTGTGTCCTAATTAATGAATCTTGACTTGGGGATTTTTTGATGTGTCATGGTTGAAGATAAACACAGTCACACTTAACTATTTCAGTCACATGATCTTGCATCTGAAATGTCTCTCTGTTTCGGGGTCAGAGGTGATTCGACCGTGTCTTTCAGTTTCGGTGAAAGGTTCGCTTGTTTTTCAGTTTGCGGTTTTGTGTTTCGGATCATGAGTCAAAGTCAATGTACTCGTGCTCTGGACTTTTATGTGTGTGACATCTTTCTTCTCACTGCTGTTTGTTCCGTTTGTGCTCGGGCCGAATGCTAATTTGCAGCGTTTTTCAGCCACTTCAAGCTCTGACAATCGACACTTTGATGTGTGCGCTTTCAGAGCAACTTCTGACTCATCGCACAGCCGCAAAGAGACAGATCTGCATCCTGCAGGTGCAGCGGTCACAAAGAGACGCAGGATTATTTCTGTGACAAAGAGAACAATCCACAAAATCATGTCGAATTCAAATTGCATGGAGGAAGAAGATCAGAGGTCACCAGCAGAGAAATTACTCACATGTAGTATTAGGCTGACAAATACTGCTGATTGGCACCTGACCAAATATGAAATGACTTCAGAGTAATTTGCATTTTCATGGCTTCTTCTGTCTCCCTGTGTTTCAGGGTGGGTGTGGACCCAGACCAGGACCTGCAGCCCTGTGGCGACAGCTTCCAGGTCTTACAGGGGGTGAGCATCTCACTGACAACTGATTTATTATTGCTTCACGTCGCTTCTGCTCTCACTGCTCTGCTTCTGCTATTTTCTGGTGACACAGAGCGCAGTCAGCACGTCCCAACACTCGGAAATAGTTCCGTTTGTCGAGGGACGTGGAAGTGAATTCGCACCAGCAGAAGCAGAACAGCACGTTTAGCTGTGATGTGCAATGTGCTCTGACTTTTCACATTTTCACTTATGATGATGAATCCTGTGGGTTGGAGGAGTGCAGGTCATCATGGAGCAAGCATGTGATGTTAGTGGTTACACTGATAAGTTTGTCAAAGACTCACTAGAAAATTTGGGAGTTGGGGCCCATGTATAAACAGATTTCAGATAAAACTAGAAAAGCACTTGGACAGCGCAGACCTCCGCCAAGCAGCACAGTTCCCCCAGCTTATTGTGATTTACACGCCAAAATATTAGTCCTACCTTTGATGTATCTATTTCAATGGATTCCTGGACCATAAAAACATAAACTTAGCAATTGGAATCACATTGATATCCTTTTTAGTTTAATGGTTAGATGCGAAAATCCACATTTCCGTAATGGCGGTTTTCCGGATCACCTCCAAAATTTAATAATTTGTCCCTTGTCCCAGAAAAGACATTTCCTGAAAATTTCATCAAAATCTGTTCATAACTTTTTGAGTTATGTTGCAAACAAACAAACAAACCAACGCCGGCAAAAACAGAACCTCCTTGGCTGAGGTAATGACTCATTCTCTTAAAGCGATGATGAAATATGTTGACGTAAGTGTGATTTATGAGAAGAAAGCAAAGTTATCAGACCACTGGAACGAAATATTTGTGGCCTGTATCTACAATGATCAGGAGGAGGTTTATGAGATGTGCTTTAATCATAAATACAGATGATATATATAGCTTTCTTTAGTGTTTGTGCTAATAAAACAGCTGCCATGTTCACCATTTCTCAACTGCTTTCTGTTATGTGCAATATTTTCTGTATATTATGCTAGATATCTATATTCACTTTTACAGTCAATACAACTACTTAGTGCAATAATTCAACTTGCTGCTACTTGCTCTGTGCAATAACCTGTATATAACTCTTGTCCATTTACATATGTCTATACATAGCTCATAGCACCATATTTATATATAGTATATATTTATATCTCTTTTTCATATTTTTATATTTCCTCCGACTGACAATATTGTTGCTGACTCTTTTCGTTACCCAACTTGCACTGCTGTGTATATTGTGTAATGACAACAAAGAAAGTCTAAGTCTAATAAAACATGCACTCATAGTCGAACTGCATTCACTCATAGAACCATATAACAAGTTTGGCAAAAATGTGGAGCACATTATAAAATAGACTTTTACTTTATCCACAATTTACAAGTGGATCACACACTCACTGAGTTTGAGGAACCAAAGTAGCTGCATGAGAAAGTTCCAGAATCTTTTTATGCATCTAATCTTTCTTCTCCATGTGATTGTGCAGGATGGCCCCCAGGCTGAAGGGCAGAGTAAAACCAAACAGGAGAGCGCCTGGCTCTTCCGACTGTGGTACACCTTCGATCACAAGTATCCTTCCCCAGCTCTGCTTCACACAACAGAAGCTCTGTGTGGCAGCATCAGACGTCATATCCCAAAGTCACAATCACAATCAGGCTTTATCGTCTCATCCTGGGATTTGAGATCAGAAGAGCACACACAAATCCATGAAGTGTTTTCTCTCCCGGCTCAGACTGGCTGCAAAAACACACTCAAGAAAATGTGTTCAGCAGCTCATCCTGCCGTTCCCTCCCTCCTGGCCTCGCAGCTCCACACTCGCCTCCCCAGGTGGCTGATTGTGAAGCTGCTTTTGAGGCGAGCAGCTGTGGAGACTTTCACCCTGGTGACACATGCAGCTGAAGTGAGTAGGAGGGGAGGGGGGGGGTTCTTTCATGTCCCAGTGCTGCAGAGGTTGAGGTAAACATACATGACGCAGGGCTTCGGAGGGGGAAGTTCAGTGACTTATTTCTGGACTGGTGAGTTGAGTTTCTGTTTAAACGTACGTGTTCCAACAGCCTCTGTCCCCAAAGGCAGCTGAGACTTGACCAGTCGAACAGTCTATACATAGCTCATAGCACCGTATTTATATATAGTATATATTTATATCTCTCTTTTTTTTTTTTTTTTTACTTATTTTTTTACTCCACCGACTGACACTATTGTTGCTGACTCTTTGTTGGAAGCCATTGCATCGAAATTTCGTTACCCAACTTGCACTGCTGTGTATATTGTGTAATGACAATAAAGAAAGTCTAAGTCTAACAGGGAATTGGGTTTTTCCCACAGTGCAATGCAGCCTGACTAATTACACACAAGAGGGAGAACTGGTTCACTCTCTGCTGCACCGCTGCCAAGCATCACAACTTTACTTTACTTTACCCTCAGCTGTTCAAAATCCCACACAGATATAACCTACAAATGTAAAAACATCCTCAATGTTATTAAACCATAGTTCATCTTTTGAAATGTTTTATGGTTTGTTGCTGCAGAGAGAAAGACCTTCTGGAGGAAATGAAAGACTGTAATGTCTGCTTTTATCAAAGTAGACTGTTTAAACTGTTCCCTGTTTGAATTAGCTCCTGTGAACTTGATCAAATCGTTGGGTTCCGCTTTCCGGATGAATTAGTTCGCCAGTGTGCCACAGATCAGTGTGTGTTTAAATAACAGTAAATTCTGGGTTGCCAGTTTGAGGAACATCCTCCTGTGTCTGCTGCTGCTCTTTAATTAATCAGAACGACCCAATAATCGACTGTTCGACCACTTAGCTCCTGGAAAAAGGCCTCAGGGCATCTGGACAAAAATCCATTTATAATCGGCTTATTAACATTTGCTGAGGTTGAAAAAACAAGTCTCAAGCTGGACTTTGATTTTGGATTTGGGGAATTTTTCTGTTCTTTTTGCAGAACTATAACTGATAACGCTGAATGATTTAACCTTTGATAAAGGCAGTAATTAAAATGTGTAAATCCTTCATGAAGGGTGTCATGTTATAATGTGACACAGATATGGGATATTAACTTTATTATTAACTGAACTCCATACATAACTGTTGAACTCTTCAGGTCAGTTTCCTTAATCCCTGCCCAGTTACCTGAAGCCCATCCTGACACACAGCGGCCCGCCTCTCACCTCCACTCTGCCGGCCTACTGCGGACCGCTGGCAAGCTGTCTGACCAGCCCCCAGGCGTACGAGGTGAGTGTCCACACGCACTGAACAAACTGTGTGCACACAGCAAATACACAGTGACACTCCTGCATGACCAGCCAACTGTAACAAATGCATGTTCACAATGTCGGAACAGGAGGGAAATGTATTCATTGCCTGTCAGGATTTAAAGAGATGAGAGTACGTTTTGGTGCAGCTAAAATCAAAATGCTTGATTTTAGATGTTTTTTTCTTATTAGTTATAAATTAAATGTTCTGTGACATCACTAAAGAAGTGGTGGTTTTCCGCCTCTTTGTTCCACACTGAGGCTGCTGCCTGAGGAAAGCTCTCTGTGAATACTGAAGGTTCCTCTCTCAGGAGAATTGTAATACCGTCAAAGTATTCTCAGTGCCTGCCAGTAAACAAACAAAGCCCAGAGAAAATGGACAGTCAAGAAGCCTTTTTGCATTCGAACGGCACAAAGGGCCCTTTTCAGCACGGCCTCAATGATGATCACTGTTCTGGAAGACACTGCGCTCCAATATTTTAAACACAGAAACACCCATTGACCGGGCGGTCACACTCGGATTCACTCTGGCAAATTCTCCCTTTCATTACATTCTTGTGAAATACTTTCATGTGAGGGCTTTTGGCTGTTAACACCCTCCTCTCTGAGTGACCCCCAAGGGCCTGTCGCCGTCGACTTACTAAATCTAAATTGCATGTATTCCTGCACAGTAGACCTGGATTGTGTGTCATTTAAATTTAATTCCCTGAAAGTTTAGTTCTGCTCTGCATCCCTAAATGTTTCCCTCCCCCTGGTTCGCTGCTGTGGCTTTGCCAGCACGAGGCTGCCTGCCAGGCGGGCCATGAATTTGGGTGGTTGCTCATATAATCAGGACCGTCCAGGGCTCTGTGTTGCCAAGTGGGGAGAGACCGGATTAAGTAAAGCTCCTTGCCTGGTTCCTGTTTGGTTATGGATATTATGAAATGCGGAGGGAATGAAAGGTTTTGGTCCCCACTGACCTCAAATTATATTACATTTAAAATATTGTTGTTGGACATACTTTTCAGACTAGATCGCTTCTTCTTATTATCTTAATGAAGACTTAAATCTTTAAAAACAGTTCACACATGTGTTGTTTTGTTTTCTAAAAAGACTAATCAGTTTCCTTAAACAGCTGGACTCTAGTTTTTTTTAGCAAATTGTACTTAAACTGGAGTAAATAGAGCATTTGTTGGGGACTATTTTCAGATGACTAATACTCATTTGTTGACAGGACTGTTTATGTGGAACCAGTTTGAAATAAACTACACTGCTCGCATTCATGTGTAATGAGGGGAACTAACCCAGTGCAGTGCTGTGGCTCACTGACGTGTCTGACGTGAAGAGTTTGGAGATCTATGGCTTTGATTACAGAAGCAAGACGTGTGATCAATTCATTCATGGTTTTCTCCTTTTGAGAGATCAGAAATAAAAAAAATGGAATCTTACCAGATGCATCATTAAATTACTAAATTGCTTGCTACTAATTTTCCCTCCCTTGTCTTTTTTAATACAGTTTTTTTTTACATTTATATTTTTAACTACAGAAAATGCCTTTTCATTCTGAGTGCCCCCTCCCATTCCCCCTCCTGGTTAATTGTTGGAGAGAAGGCGTTATGTAATCCCTTTTTTTCTTTTTTGATCCCTTCATCTGACTAATCCCTGTTGACCCGACGTTAACTCGTCCTGTTCCCCCCCCGCGGACATGGGCAGCCTATTGATTGTCAGCCAGTCAATTACAGCTGTGAGAACCTCATGCTACACTTTCACAGCTATCCTTTACTTACCCAGCATGCAATGGGACATACACACACACACTAGTTCATTGTTGGGTTGGTTTCGGTGCAGCCTGTGGTTTCCTCTGTTGTTTTGTCTTATCTTTAATTCACTTGCTGCTGCAGCTCAGGCCACTAAGTCAAAGTCTTCTCCTCCCTTTCTTCTGTTAATCCATAGTGCCCCTTATGAGCCTTTGCACTGTTGCTGTCAGTCTGTTCACACCATGAGCACCCACTCTGTGTGTCCTACATCTGTGTGTGTGTGTCACCCCTCCATCCCTCCCCTCATGTTCCTCTGTGGATGTGTTTTTTTAGAACCACGAGCAGCTGAGAGACCACGACTCCGACCTCCTCCGGAACGACGGCGACCTGACCTTCATGTTCGGCGACACCGCCATCACAGCCAACGGGGCGTCGGGCAGCGGGGCGGACGCGGCCGGAGGCTCGGGCTGGAGCGCCAATGGCAAAAGGAGCGGCAGCACCTCAGAGGAGGCGCTGGAGCGTGAGCTGGACTCCCGCGAGCAGGAGCTGCTGAGCCGCGGCACGCGCCTGGTTTTCCCCATCGAAGATCACGTCTGACCCTCCCTCTCCTCTGCCTGCACCGTCAAACCTCCCTGACCTGACCCCCGGACCGCCTCACCCTCAGCCCCCTCCACATCCTGCGGGCAGAGCTTCAGAGATTAGACAGAGTGGAGATATGGGAGCAGACAAGAGGGGAGGGTTCAGAGCGAATGTGAGCGCCCCCCCCCCCCCCCCCCCGGCCTGGGAACAGAGCTCAAGGAGCATTTCATCCTCATTACAGAGCTGGAGTGTATTCTCCAGGAGACATGTGTCCTCTAGCGCATCAGGAGATGAACTCTCCACGTGATTCACTTTTACTTTTCCTCTGCATAAACTGGAGGGAAGCCTTTATGCAGGATATATGAGGACAACACAAGGTCCTCATGCAAGATTCAGTCTGCACTTTTGAACATGTGACACTGTGTATGTTCAGCCTCGCAGCCTTTTTTCTGGCATCATGTGATCTGGCCACTTTGTCCTCACTTTGTCACACCAGTGAGCAAATGTGGCTTCTTTGTAATCGCACCCCCATGTAGATGCTGACATGAGGCTACAATCCCCAAACTTTCATCAAAAAAAAAAAAAAAAAAAGAGTTCTCTGATAAATGTGCTCCATCCATCCGAAGCTGCTAACAGAACAGTGTTTGTGACGATGCCCTTTGTTTCACACAAAAGCATCAGTGTGGAGGCGAGTGTGACATGTGAGGAGAGGGACGGTGAATGAGCTCCCCTCCCGGCCGACACGGCCCATCATGGCTGAAGTAACGGGCGAAGAATGTGAGCATGTAAATAGCGACAATGCTGAGCTTTGTTCCTCTTTAGTTGGACTGCTTTCTCTCACATCTCAGCACTGTGACAAACAGCACCTGTGTATCTTGTCTCTGAGCTGATCTGGATCTTTTTCTGCGCCTCCAGCTGATTTTCACAACAATAACCTGAATAAGGAAGTTTTTTAATGCTACTTATGTTATTTCCTATAATATAATGCTGATTTCCCAAAACTGTATAAACTGACATGCAGTGTAGCGTCAGTGAGCAAGTTCAGCCCTTCAAAATAAGAGGCAGGTCTTCGTCATTATCTGGCATCCTTTGCAAAAATTCCAGTCTCCTGATTGTGAAAAAGTTATCAGATGTATCCATTGATGTCGGGCTGCAACTGACAGTTATCTCCAGTATCTGCTGAAGGTTTTCTGGATTAATTGATTTGTGCTTTTGTCCATAAAATGTCAGTGAAAAATTCCCATTACAGCCCAAATTGATTTTTGTTGAAATCCGATCAGTTGTCCAAAGTTCAAAGAATTTCAGTTAACAATTATATACAAGAAAGAACAGCAGTGAATCATCACATTGGAGAAGCCGGAACCAGTTTGATATTTTGGCTTTTTTTTAGTTTAGTTTAGATTGACTTTCAGATCTACATTCATGTGAAACTTTGTTTGAGTCTGTGCCAGTTCAGCACAGACTCAGAAAGGACGCAAAGTGGTTCCTCAGACTCTGCCAGTCTGCTTTACACTCAAGTGTTAAAATTTTGTGAAGTGAAACCCAACATCTCAAATTAAAAGCAGCGACAATAAAAAGAAAAAGGAAGTGCTTGCTCTAAGCCTCACAGAACAGTTCTCCTCCCCTGCCTGCATCAACAGTGTCTCTGCTCTCAAACAATGTGTCTCTGGACCAATATTTTGACCTCAAATACCTGAAATTGTTAGTCACAGAATGAGCTGAGCTGGTCTCTTAACACACCAACACACAGGTTATTTATGGCTTATTTTGTAAATCTACTGTCTCACTTGTTGCTAAGCGTCAGTTCCTGGGTTAACTCTCACATAAACTCCTCATTTGATTTGTTCTGTTCATGTCTGAAGCCTTGATTTTTTTTTTTTTAGTTCATATTTGTCAGCATACATTTTCATTTTCAGTAGATGGATTTTGTAGAACATGCAATGCTTTTAAACATCTTTCAGATTATGGAAAGAAGTTGTTCAACATTCTGGGAAAGAGGCTTCAGATACTTCAAATATGCTTCAATTATGCTTCATTTTTGTCACATACTCTGCTGACTGCAGCTTCATATTCACCACACTGACAAGAGAGTGATGTCAGTCTTCTTCTCTAACGCTCTGCTGGAAACCTAATAAGGTTAATTCCCAAAGTGTTGAACTGTCACTTTAAACTCAATGTGCCGCTACAGTACTTCATTTATTTGACTGTCACTGCACATAAATAATAATAATATAGAGACTTCCTGAAACCTGAGCACCATTGCAGTGTACCGATAATAATTGAAAACACTTGTTCTCTTTAACTCTTTAACGAGAGAACAATGTGAACCTCGTGCAGATTCTGTTTTAGAGCCAAATTAAAGCTGGTTTCTTCTTCCCATTGACAGCAGGTGTGACATCCAGTGTAGCTTACAGTATACACACTGAGATCAAGTTTCAGACCCGTGGCCCTGTTCCTCCCCGCTGTACCGTTTGAAAAGAGATAACTCCAACATGCAAATCCTCGACACGAGACGCTGACTTTGTGTTGCTCACTGCATTAGAGTCTGTGTGACATTTTCCACAACAGACCACCGACCTGCATTGTTTTCCTACAGGTGGATTTCGCCCCATGTGAACTATAAGAATGTTTAATTTTTTACATCAGTTACTCTGCGGTGACCTTCTAACCACTGCTCCTCCTACGCAGCATGATTATAACGGAAATATTTTCATTTGCATATTTTCCCCTCAAGATGATCGAGCTCTTATCCTATAAATGTAAATAGTAGCATATTAACTGTCAGACTGGCTTTACAGAGCTGCACCCAGGCTGGTGGAGCAGCTGCTGGAAGTCTCTCTGGGAGAAGGAGGAGGTTTCTCTCGTGTCTCTTTTTTTACAAGGCCCGACGCATTTTGTGTTCAATCTACCACGTCTAGACATCCGAACTGCTCCCTGTTTTAAATTCACCACACAGCACGCGTCGCCTTGTGTTCTCTCCCTCGACTGCTCACAGCATTGATGTATGAGTACACGAGGGCAGGTGTGAAAGGCCTGAATGAACAACCCTGATTCCAAAAAAGTTGGGCCGCTGTGTAAAAGATAACAGAGTGCAATCATTTACAAACTGGGTTTACTGAGTTTTACAAAGTGTTCTTGTAATCTCCTTTATACAGTCATGTGTTCACAAAGTGTTGAACCTCTCTCCACCCTCGCTCTGAGTCATTCCAGGATGAACCTTTCATACCCAATCATGATCCTATCACCTGTTACCAATGAGCCTGTTTACCTGTGGAAGGATCCAAACAGGTGTTTCTGGATCAGTCCACAACTTTCACAGTCTTTTGTTGCTCCTGTCCGACTTTGTTTGAAATTAAATTAAAAAAAAAAAAAAAAAATCAATGAATTGAGTCTGTCAAAAAGAAACTTTATCACACTCAGTTTGATTTGTGTTGGGTAAAGTTTTTTGGAATCCGGGTTGTAAGTTGAGTATTTCACACGAGGGAGACGCTCAAGTTTTATGGCTCACTGGGGGCCTCCAAGAGGAAATGAATCTAGTTATGTAAGCTGTTTTCAAGCTGTATGCACTGCGGGTCATTTAAATTCTGGCTGAAGTGAGAAGTAATGTGAAGCTGTGCTCTCTGTCTAACATCTCTTTTCACAGTGGGATCATAGCAAAGCTCGTCTGTATCTAGGGCATTAAAATGCGCCATTTTGTCTGAACATTTCTGTTGGACTGATGCTGACTCCATCTCTTCTGATATCGAAAGACTCCACAGCCTTCTACATACAGTATAACTTAGACCAGATATGTCGTCTCTGGATTGTGTAAAAAAAAAAACTGTGATTTTTGATCTTTCCTGAGAATTTCCCTACAATTCCTGCTGTATCGCATAAACACAAGTGCAGAAAAAAACCAAACAAGAAGTCGCATTTGTTGACAATATGCAGGACAAACTGTTGAGTTTTTCTTAGAGACATGGGAGCACTTTATGGACAGTGACATCATGGCCGACTTAAGTGGTGGCTGCGGGCAAATAAATGAGCAGAGTTTGGCACTTTACCTCAAGCAGAGGACACTCGCGGGACTCTTATATAACCTTCATGTGCACTCTATCTCCAGACTGTTGTGCTGTCAGTCGTCTTGCTGGCTATATTTACATGCTCTCCGTACCTGAGAAATATGAGATGTAGCTCAATTGTCAATATGTGCACCTGTTGTAGTAGCAACTGGCTGCCTGGTTCTACCTGCCATGGTTTGCATGTCAACATGTTAATAAAAACTGTCAAATTATGAGACGCCCAGTTGTTTTCATTTTAGTCTAAGAAGTCGAACTGAAATCACACACAGTGCAAACGATCTATCTACCCAAATATCTAAATGTTCACTATTTCCCCACTGATAAACTGTACATAATTTCATTTTGATGCGATACACAGTCTTTAAGTCTGTGGAGGCCGAATCAGATCGACTGCACAGCAGCTACTTATTGTACAGTTTATGAGTAATTCTGTGAGGTCCATTTGGTCTCCTTGTGTTTAGAATTCAACTCCATTTACATTTTAAAACACTCATTGATGCACTGGACAACTGTGGATAAGCACATTATGATGCTATGTATAGTTTATGTTTTATAGTGCAATCCATTAAAACTCCATTTACTCCCACCGGATCCATAACTCTGTCAATACATTAAGGATAATGAGTCTTCATCTCATTATAAAGTCATCTAAAAACCATTGCCATTAATCATCAGTGGGCTCAGCGATCACATTTTCTTAAGAAGAGGCTTCTCTAGTTTTTACTAACTTTTTTATTGAAGTCAGTTTAAATAGTCTCAAAGTTATTTCTGTCTTTGACAAGAGAACGTCTTCAGGCATTCGACCTACAACAAGTATTACAGAACCAACTTCTAAAGTTGAACACGTGGATGCTGGTAAACTTCTCCCCCACGTCCGCAACCGGAGGGACGTCACAGCATTTTACAAGAATTTAGACAAAAACTAAAAACAGTAAGAATGGGACGCAACATCGATCAGTACCGTCCGTTGTGTTTGAGAACATGCTAAAAACTTCATTGGCAGAGGACAGAGGCAGCTCTCCAAGACACGTCCCTGCGATATTAGAAAATTTCACACCCATGTGAGTGTTTTGTCAGTGGGGCGGCTGCAGCTGTCTGGATTCCTGAGGGGCCGGGGGTGGAACAAACGTTCCTCAGTCAGGCCTCTTTTCCGGAAAATACTGTAGTTTCTTCTTTCAAAGCATCTACATCGGCATTGTTAGTGAGCCAACTGCAGTTAAGTATCAGTAATGCTCGAGATTACGCCACGCTTAGTCATAGGCTGGACGGATAAGTTGCGCAGGTGAACCCGACGCCGCCACCCTGGATCCTGGCAGCCATCTCCCAAGAAGGACCCGTCTCGGGCTTTTTATGGCCCTCGCCTGCAGGGGATTTGTGGAGGGATTAGTGCTACTAAAAGGACAGAAGGATAGAGGCCGGCCAGTAAGGACGGAACAAACCTGCCTCTCTCTTCTCGTGTATGTCCTCTCCCACGTTCTATGTGCATCGACCCTGTCGGTGTTAAACAGGTAACACTGTAAAAATAAGCTGCCTTCTCCCCGTATCAAGTTCAACTGTCTGTGATTGGCTGCTCTTTCCACTCAGATTTTCTCCAGTTCATCGACCCGGCTCGGCTGAAGGAAAACAACCTTAGAGCCGCTCTGGTGAGCTCCCAGTGGACCACATTCCAGCTGCTTGTTTTGTTATTCCACCTTTTGGCCCTCAGCCTCCAAAACCAGGCCCCTGGAAATGAGAGAGAAAAAAAAATCAAGATTAAAATAAAACCCATAAGTTATGACACAGCTGCAGACTGAAAGAGATACACAAACACTTCCAATAGGATTAATGTCGGTGACCTCGACCCGGCTCGATCAGCGCTACAGACAGGGTGGAGGCAGGTTTGACAAGAGGCCCCCCAACTGCCTCCACCCTGTCTGTGCTCCGAGCAGGCGGCTCGCAGGCAGCCCCGCTATAAAGGGTCTGCTTGTGAGAGCTGGTGGTGACAGGCTGCTGGTAACCCTGGGAGCTCTACCCCGTCACGGACAGCCGTACACAATGATCCCCTTCTTGACAGCAGAGTCTGAGGCCCAGCAAACTCGCTGCCAGCCCCCCGCTATCCATGAGAGGACCCGGCATTGCCAGGGACAAAACAATGAGGCCTCTATTAAACAGCAGATCGGCCGGTCATTCAGGAGGGAGAAATATTCCCGTCTCACTGATAATGAAATTCTGCTAAAGTGGCGTCGCTTGTGTTCAACGCTGGAATGCCTGCATTAATCTACATCTAAATTTAATGTGTGATTGATTAACAGATACGAAAACAAAAGGGGGAAAGCTCTGCGTGAAAAAGTAACAGCAGCACTGTGACATATTAATAGGTTACGAGTGTTATCTACAAAAACAGAGTCCATTATCATCTCAACATTACAGTTAACAGATAACACGCTGTGTTTCCGTGATGGGTGTCCAAACAAAAAGCTCTGGTGCTCTGGAGGATTTGAGTTGACTAGCTGACCATGAACGGCCTTGAGACTCATTGTGCAGCCACAAAATGGTGCTCGTGTGCAGACGTCTTGAAGAGGAACGTTTCTCCTTCAGCAGATGAAAGCTGTGTGTCGAACTCTGCAGGGACATGAAGCTCAAACATTTCTGTAAAAGGGGACTTTAAATGCACCAGACGCTGCAGCCTGTGTGTGCAGTGTGCCATGAATGCAAATGTGGTGTTTTGCTGATCCCTACATGGAGGCTCTGTTTTCAGTCAGGAGGGGGTCAGAGGTCAGGGATCAGTCAAGCAGATCAGGAGCCTGGAGGATGCTTTCACTTCCTGTCCTGACACCCAACTCCTCAACACATCAAACACCTCTGACCCTCTGTGTGTGATCTCAGCCTACCTGGTGGCTCATGTGGTCTTGTCCACACTGTTCTTCTGGTAGCCCAGCTGCCTCATCACCTCGCTGCAGTAGGCCTCCACCTGGTTGATCTGCTCCACGCTCAGTCTCTCCCTCCAGGCGTAGATGGCCTCCTTGGCGTCTCTGGATGATATGAGGAAGGGCCTGTCAGATGAGTAGCCCTGACCGTGGGTCATGTTGAGGGCGAACCTCTCCAGGGCCGGGGAGGTGGACAGGTTGGAGAAGCGGTACAGCCGCTGCAGCTCCTCCATGGGGTGCAGCACCAGGTCCTCGTAGCGGATGCGCAGGTAGTTCCTCCGGAGCCACGCGGGCGCGTTCACGGCCAGCATCATGTCGCTGAGCCAGTTGTCGCAGATGAGCTCCATGGCGCTGGACACGTAGCTCTCGGCCCGGTTCACCTTGCTGCTCGGCACCAGCAGCCGCTTGTACTTGTCGCTCTGCTTCTTGCTCCGCAGCACCTGGATGCTCTCCTTCACCAGCGCCTGCTTGGACTTGAGCCGGGAGTTGTGCACGGCCCTCGGGTCCCTGAAGAGCTGGATGATCTGCAGGTTCACCGCCGGGTCCTTCATCAGCGGCACCAGGGTGCTCAGGTCCAACACGCGGACCCCTTTGATCACCATCACCGGGTACTTCCTGCACTCCCGCTCCAGCTCCCGCAGGTCCCTCTTCGGGCACTTGGCGCACTGGTCCTCCCGCACCAGCCCGACCTCGTGCCGGCGGTGAGCCTCGCACAGCGGCTCGGAGCAGATCACCTTGTTCATCTTCCAGCCGAAGATGAAGGAGGTGGTGATGTTCTGGGAGCCGGCGTACAGGCGGAGCACGGAGAAGTCGCAGCGGTACAGGGCGCTCATCATGTCCCGCACGGCGCCCTGGAGGCTGCCCGCGTCCCCCGGGTACAGCGCCTGCCAGATGTGCCACATGGGCTCGTAGAGGTAGAACACGTCGGGGTGCTGGTTGAACAGCT
Source organism: Centropyge bicolor (assembly GCA_037975185.1). Taxonomy (NCBI): domain Eukaryota; kingdom Metazoa; phylum Chordata; class Actinopteri; family Pomacanthidae; genus Centropyge; species Centropyge bicolor. The sequence continues at coordinate 149,978 of JBBMOC010000058.1, read as the reverse complement.
CCCCCAGGAACGAGGAGCCGGTCCTCCAGGTGGCGTGCAGGTAGATGTGGATCCGCGCCTGGCTCCGGTTGACCGGCAGCTCCGCCGCCTCGCTGCCGTTAACTTTGTCCCACAGCAGCGCCACCAAATCCGGGCATCTGGGCTGCTGCTGCCGCGGTCCGAGGCTGGCATGCTGGGCGGATTTATCCCGGTAATCCAACACGTAGGGGATGAGCAGAAGTAACCCTGAGTACGCCAAGATGAGAACGAGATATTTCTTGTGCAGCCTCCTCTTCATGTCGGGGGCCGGTGAGCTTCTCCTCTGCGGCTCGGCGGCGCTTTGAGAGCCGGCGGTCGCTCCGGCGAGGTTATGTGTCCGGAGGGGAGGGGGGTTAACCACGCCCCGTTAAAGACGAAACACCGATTTAGTGCTACTTCTTTTGCACGCATACAGAGTCAATAATAAAAAAAGAATTGTTTTAAAACCGCAAAAAACTTTTACGTAAAACCGTAAAAGACGAGCACAATAAAACCGCTAGCTCAAGTTGCTAAAGAGCCTTGAAGGAAGATGCTCAAACAGCTAATACCTACGGTAACTTTAGCGCAATGGATTATGGGAGATAACTGAGAACCGAGTGCTCCTTTCGAAAATCGGATGTATTCGTATCATTGGAGGTTGAATGTTGTCGCTACTCAAATGGAAAACATGAGCTTTTAAATTAAAATAAAATCAAAACTTTATAATGTACCTTTAATCTGATTTGGTGCATTTTCTTGATGTGTGTTTGAAGCAACAGGTGGTTTCCTTTTAAGATTTTGCAGTAGCATCCTCCAGACATGTTTTATGACAAATAAAGATACTCTAATTTGAAAAATAATGCATTTATGATGGTCTTTCAAAAACAAAAAAAAAAAATTAATCTGTCTTGCAAAAAATGCTTAAAATTACAGTTTCACCATCTTACTTGCGTAAGTTGACCAGGAATGGCCTCCAAACCATAGGCTGTATAAAACAAAGTCATTGTGCTGCCTCATGTGCACATGTCTTGAAGAAGAAGGCTCCTTTTTGGCAAATGTGAGCTTGAGTGAGAACAAACTTCTAGTGTCAAACATCACTGTGACAGGACATTTCTGTGGACGTGGACTTTAAATGCTTCAAATCAAACCCTGTAGCCTGTCTGTGCATGCTCTGTTTTCAATTTACCTCAGAGGACAGAGGTCAGGGATCAACCACGGAGCACAGCAACAGATCTGTAGCCTGGAGGATCTTTTTTGTTTAACCACCAACTTCCTGTACTGATACTCATCTCTTCTGTTTCACATATTGTACAAGCATATACTTACATACACATCGCTCCAGGAAGGGGAGGAGGACGACAGTCATTCGGTGTGTTTGAGTTGCTGAGTGTTGTTATGGGGACCAGTGCAAAAAAGAAGAAGACTAAACAAAGTGCAGGCCACTGTGATGGAAAATCACCATGTGGGGCCATGACAATAATTATGGAAATAAAAGTGAACAAGAGCAGAGCAGAAAATAATTAGTCATACAGTGAAGCTATTAAGATAAGATAAGATAAACATTTATTTGTTCCACAGTGTTGAAATTCGCTGGAAATTAAGAGAATATAGAGAAGCAGTGGAAAGCAGGAAGGAAATGGAATGGCTTTTATTGTCATGGCTATAAGTTGTGCCATTGAAATATAGAGGAAGGCAGAAAGCAAGAAAAACTGTAGGCTGCAGGAGATTCATGATGGATGATGGATGGATTTACTCAGACAGTTGTATCTGTGAGATAGAATGAACATTATGGTGAATGGGATCAACTTATTGTGGACACTGTAGATAGTTTTTCACTGTGAAGCTGTAAGATGTAGGTAGGTGAATCCAGTAGGTGGCAGTAATGCAACTCAAATGCTAGCCACCATAAAATTCAACAAAAGAAGATGTGACGCATGCGCACTTGCCCTCGTTTGTTGTAGTCAAACTCTGCGCGGTACCGAAGGAATCAATGGAGATAAGCCAAAGCTGTCGTGCCTTTGCGATAAATGGCATCATCTAGTTAACATACTCTTTTTCGTGTTAGCACTTTAGCTAGCAGGCAAACAAGCCTGACAGATCGTTAGCTGCATGTAGACGCTCGTGACGTGAAGCTAGCTGTAGCAACGCTGTCACATCATCATGGCTCACTGGAGCACCTTCGAAAAAGAGACCGAGAAGGAGACGAAGAAGCTGATCAGATGCATCAGCGGAGTCGACGATGAGGAAGACCAGAATTTCCAGCTAGCTCTGAAGTTTGCCTGGTCGAATTTCAGGTGAGTTCATGTCAGTCACTGACAGGATTGGAGCTAGCTTGTCAGCTAGCTGCTAACATGTAAACAACGTTAGCCATCAACAGTGATGCTAGTCTGGTTTCTCTGACAGGTTTCATCGTTACTTGGACGTTGACAGTCATAAAGTTCAACGCAGTATAAGTGGGTGAGTGATCTTTAATGAAAATGAGTTATCTGCATGACTCCTGTCAACATGTCGCATATGAAAATCCTGTTTGACATCTGCAGTACTTCAACAAGAGGTTCACACAGTGGATGTTTTCAGTTTTGTATTTATTATCTTTTTGATTGAAGATGAGGAGTCCAGCTTTTATCAATAACACACCCTTTTAGGTAAAATCTGCCTCTTTTTTTAAATGAGGAAGAAGCATCTCATTGAACTGAGTGATTTTACACAGCAAGTCTTTTGCACAAATCTTATGCACCATCTACTGTTTTTTTTCATTCTAGAATCCATGAAAAGCTCATGGTCCACTCAGACTTGAGTAAAGCAGAAAGCTGGACAAGGTTGACTGAAGAGTTCCTGAACTCACCTTTACCTAATACAGATGGAACGAAGGTATGACACAGAAAGATATGATAGATAGAAAATTTAGGTCCTTAGTGGAGTGATAGTCTGTGACCTAACACTGCCCTCAACACAGATCCCCAGTAGATATCTTTCCTCCTGGTCCATGATAACTCTGCTGCAGCATCCTGACAATAGATGTGTCAATTTCCCGGAGGGAACCTCCCAAAGGGATTAATAAAGTACTCTGTCTGTCTGTATATATTACAGATCATACACCACAGTTTTCTGTCTCTTTTTTAGACTGATGTACACTACAGTGTGCTTTCACTGCTGCTCTTCTTATCGGGATCGCCTTCAAACACAGACTTTACAGAGAGACCCAGGGTAAAGGAGGCCGGTGAGTCCATGTTTCACACGCACTTAGTTTCGTTAATTGCTTCAAAACATTCACATGACCTTGTAATTGTTGTTACTTCATCTTTTTTCTGCAGAACAAGTGGACAACTTTGACTGGGCCAGCTATCTGATGGAGGGCGAGGACATCGACACTGGACCGTACCCAGATACCCCTGTGAGTCAGTCATAACCAAAACCTGAGGAAGACAGTTTTGCTCGAAACATCATTAGCACTAAAATCCTTATAACGGGAACAAGTTCATGTGCGCATCTATTTGTTTCAACTGAATCATAGCCCACCTTTTGTTGATACTATATATTTATTTACATTATTGATAGTGATTCAGTAATTCTGGCTGATTACGTGTCTTCCTGGACTATGCAGAGGTCGCAAAACTTAATCTGCTAAAAAGAATAATAAACCTGTAACAGCATTTACTGCAGAGCGAAAGAGATGTCAATCAAGCACAGTCTATTCATGACCACACAATCCTTAGAGGGTCCAGTTAGGAGCTGTGAACCCTGCAACAAAGTAAGCAGTCCAGCAGAAATAAATCAGTCTTGACTGACTTTTAGGAGTGGTCTGAGGAGGAGAGCGAGGACGATGACAGCCAGCAACCAATCAGCAGGGAAGACTCTGGGATCCAGTTGGACAGAACGCCGCAGGACGACCAGGACAACAACAACAAGACAGTCCCAGTAACATGGACGGGTGAGACTCGGTCACGCAGAAATATAACCCAATAATGGAAAATAGATCATGGTTTATGGTTGTGGAATAAAGTGAAACGAAGAAAAACAAGCATCTGTGTCTCTACATTGAAACTCTATTTTAATAAGACAATAATTCCAGTTTGTATGTTTCCAGTGGGTGAGCCTGACGCCCGGGCCTGGCTTGAACAGCATGTAGTGACTCCGTACTGGGTGGCTCATGCTCCTCGTTTCCCTCACAGCTTACATTTACACTCCAACCTGCTCAATGTGTGGTAAGACTTGGTTGATAATAATATTGTTGTATGTTTAAAAAAGGCTAATAGTGTGTCTGTATATTGGTGGATTATTTTAACATAGAAGTTTACTTTTAGGTAGTGTGTGTGAGTTGAAAAGCTCAAAGATGTTTACACTCAGCCTCTCTCTTCTCAGGGATCAGCACTTGTACAACACTGATCCATTGTATCTGCCAGAAGAAAAGGCCTTTGTCACGGAGACCCAAGTGATACGGGAGACATTGTGGTAAGATGTAATGATGCTATGGTGTGTGACTGTGCTCATTATACAAGCTCAGAAAGAAGCTGATCTCCTGCTTTCTCACAAGTTTTATGTTTTATTATCTCGTCGATTCCCAAACATTTCAGTCCTTGTTGGATTTAAGAGAATTTTTTTCTTTCCATTTCATAACTCTTAATATAACTTAAATTGAGCTGTATGACTCTTGTTGCAGGCTTCTCTCTGGGGTGAAGAAACACTTTATTTTCCAACACCATGATGGAAAAGTGTCAGTGAGGAACAACGTGGTGGTAACTCATCTGACCAGTGTAAGTTGAGAGTCTGAAAATTGTTTCTATTTTAGCTTAATATGTGTCTTCTGTCAGCTGTAGGAAACACAGTCTTTTCTCTTTCTGTGCTGCAGAACTGTCTGCGCTCTGTGCTGGAGCATATTGCTGTGTACGGCCAGGCGGTGTTCAGGCTGCAGAGGTTCATAGACGAGGTGACGGGGTACACCTCGGAGCCTTGCCCACCAGGCTCCAGTTCCTCCTACAGCTCCAAGAAAGGCTCTGAGCCTCCCTTCAGGACCTACCAGGCCTTTGTGTGGGCACTCAACAAGTACTTTACCGGCTTCAAAGAGGAGCTGACCACAATTGAAAGAGAGCTCATATGCAATGGCAAGTGCCAGTTTGTTTAAGTGGTTGAAATCATTGATGTGATACTACAGCTCTACATTATCCTGTAATACCAGCAGACGATACAGGAGACCTTATAAAACAAGATGAAACTATTTTTTACTTGCTGATTCTTGCAGATGAGACGGTGACCCTGTCTGCAGTTCTGGAGCGGCTCAACCCTCACTTAGCACAGATCAAAGTCCTGCACAAAGTCTTCTGTACCGGGGTCGCCGAAGTCCCCCCCGAGACCCCGAACGTCGTGCGGGCCTCTCACTTGCTCAACACCCTTTACAAAGCCATCATTGAGTATGACAGTGTCGGGGAAGCATCAGAGCAAGCAGTGAGAGAATTCAACACACCAAGCAGAATTCATGAATCTTAACAAGGAAAAAATCTGTGTGTATGATCATGTGTGTCTTCCCTTGCTAGGTGGCCTTGTTATTCTCTCTATGGACAGAGACAGTCAGACCATATCTGGAGATTGTGGATGAGTGGATTGTTCACGGCCACCTGTTTGACCCTGCCAAAGAGTTCATCATCCAGAGGTATGGAGAGATTGTTTCACAAGAATGTTGAACATTTTGGTGGCTACACTACAGTAACTGACAGAGACATTTGTTCAGGAACAAGGATGTCCCAGTGAACCACAGGGACTTCTGGTACGCCACCTACACGCTGTACAGTGTGTCTGAGACGGTGGAGAATGAGGAGAAGCTGAACGACGCAGCCAGCGGGAGCTCCGGAGGGGATCAGGGCTCCAGCAACAGGCAGCTCACCATGGTATCCTTCCTCAAACCTGTGCTCAAGCAGATCATCATGGCCGGGAAGTCCATGCAGCTGCTCAAAAATCTGGACTGCAAGGAGGCTGAACAGTCTGAGAAATCCTCCAGAGGTCAGTGTTGCCTTTTCTTAGCACCTTAACTAGTTCAGGTTTCAAGATTTTCTTCAAAAAAACAGAGGAGTATATCTGTATTTTTGCATTGCAGACGCGGAGAGGAAGAGTTTGTACACACTGTTTCTGGAGTCGGTGCAGTCACGCCTTTGCAGCCAGGAGGAGTCGCCCACAGACACAGTAACCGAACAACAGGCCAATAAGAGGAGCCTCATAAAGATGCAGTCCATGATAGCACAGCACCTGGAGATCGACGACATCCACGATCCGCTGTTGGCCATCAACTTTGCCAGGTAAACAATAATCACTGCAGGTAATTAAGGGCTTCATTTTAGCATCATTATGTGATGCCTTTTCACAGTTGCTGGATAACTAGATTTTAAAGCATTTTATATTTTTCTTGTCTCAGTCTTGCTTTGGTGAATCCAGACAGTTTTTAGCAGCTCTGCCCTGTGTTCCCCTTCAGGCTGTACTTGGAGCAGAGTGACTTCCACGAGCGTTTCTCTGGAGGGGATTTCATCGTCGACCGCTCGTCTCAGTCTGTCACCTGCCAAACATTTGAGCTCACGCTGCGCTCCTGCCTCTACCCCCACATCGAGCGGAGGTACATCGAGTGCTGCGGGAACCTTATGAAGACTCTGAAGAAGGACTACAAGTAAGCATCACTCTTGGGGTTATACAAATGTTGACCGTTTTTTTGTGTTGTTTTCTGCATCTGAGTTCCTTGACGTCCTCACAGGCTGCTGGAATACCTCCAAGCTATGAGGAACTACTTCCTGCTCGAAGCTGGTGACACCATGTATGACTTTTACACGGCCATCTTTGACAAAGTGCAGGAGAAGGAGAGCTGGCAGCAGCTGTCTTTTCTCAACGTTCAGCTGCAGGAGGCAGTTGGACAGCGCCACCCAGAGGACAGCAGCAGGTACTGAGTGAATTTATTATGGAAGATGATAATTGCAAGATCTTATTTTACATATAATTGAGAAGTTAATACTTTCCTCCATCATTTCATATTTTGTAGGTTGTCAGTGTTCTTGGAGGCCATTGACCCTGCCAGGAAAAAACATCCTGTGAACAATCTAGAAGTGCTCACCCTGAGTTACAAGGCAAGCAATGTGAATGTATTTGCTTACATTTTGTTTGTCCTTTATGAAGCTACCATGTTGACATTTACTTATTTTACCCTCCACAGGTTCCCTGGCCTGTCGACATTGTGATCAGCTCTGAGTGTCAGAAGATCTACAATCAAGTCTTTCTTCTCCTGCTGCAGATCAAATGGGCCAAATACAGTTTGGACACACTTCGATTTAGTGGTATGTCTTAAGGTGGCTCTTTAAAATCTGCACAATATACTACATTCTCCCAAATGAAGCTCCATTATTTGAATGAAAAGAACTTGAACCTCAGGATATAGAGAGTCTCCCCTCTCATTTCTCTATGTCAGTGTGTTTCTCGCTATATGTGAAATGTGTTTGTTTCTTATAGATTTCACAGACGTTACCAAGAAACTGGAAGGAGCTCTGTCTGAGGAAGTAAAGGTCAAAGAGCCTATAAATCAACAGATTCATCGAATGTGTCTGCTGCGGGTCAAACTGATGCACTTTGTCAACAGCCTCCACAACTACATCACAACCAGGGTGAGACGAATCATGGAAGAGAAGTTTTTTTTTTTAAACTTATGAACTCACAAAATGAAGACCATGTGACCAAAGCAGCTAAACAGAATTCAGCCATCATTAATTTTGATTTACACTTGTACTTTTTCTGCTGTGACATGTCAAAATGTGTTCTGGTGGTGCGTTTAAGGACTGCAGGAAAGTACACAAATTTAATCCAACCCCATTCATGCTTCTTTGAACTGAAATGTAATAATTTGCATACTATATTAAATCTGTCTACATTGTCTTTTGGCAGATATTGCACAGCACAGGACTGGAGTTTCAGCACCAAGTACAGGAAGCAAAGGACCTGGACCAGCTGATCAAGATCCATTACAGATATTTGGCAACTATTCATGACCGTTGTCTACTGAGGGAAAAGGTAAACAGCACCGCTTTTCCTGAGCTGGAGCTGCGCTCTAACCTCTAATCCACATCACTCACCTGTAAAATCTTAATATATCATGTTGATATGTTGTTGTACTCCCTGTTCAGACTGAGCTGATGACACTTCTTATATCCACTGTTGTCTCATGCCGTTGTGTTGTCTCAGGTCAGTTTTGTGAAGGAGGCGATAATGAAGGTTCTCAATCTAGTTCTCATCTTCTCTGACCGATGGCAAGCTGGATTTGGAGCCTGGAAGTAAGTGCTTCCATATTAACTGGAGGGAAATGAAAATCTCAACTGTAACTCTCAGTGCATTTTGTGGTGTTCACAAATGAATGTATTTTATGTCTCTGAAGTACTAACCACCAAACCCCAAATCTGTGCTGCTGCAGCTTCTTGATGAGCCTGATTGTCTCTAAATGTTGTGTTTATCTTTCACTTTCAGGATTGAGTCCATTGATAAAATGGAATCTGATTTCAAAAACTGTCACATGTTCCTTGTGACAATACTCAATAAGGCTGTTTGTCGTGGCTCCTTCCCCCACTGTAAGTAAAACTTCTGTTGAATTGATGCAGAGCTCTAATTTACAATGAACTACATGTTATATTTATGTCTTAGTCTTTACTTTAGATCTTGTGCACAGAGACGAGTCATTCACAGGAAGTAATGTCTGCTTTTCCTCCTGGTACAGTGGAGTCTCTGGCCCTGTCTCTGATGGCAGGGTTTGAACAGTGCTGAGGATCCAGGCCTGTCTGTTGTGATGTGAAGGACTGAACTCCACTGTCTGACTCTCCTCATTACTGTCTGCCCTCTGACTGCTGTCATTGTTCATGATGATGTGTTACATATGATGTCACTATCTGCTCTGGCTGTTGGAGATGGACTTGGACTATGTGATGTAGGAGGATTGTGTGTGTCGCAGTCAAACAAGCTTCTTGTGAACATACATCAGCTTCTGTATTTTGAAAACTGTACGTTTTTGTAAAGGTGTTTTTTTATGAGCTGTTATGATGCTATCTGTTAATGTGTATAAATGAAGCACAATAAATCTTATTGTTCAACATAATGTAACATTGGTTTGTTATAAAACTAAATTACAGCGGTATTGGCCTCATGTGATTCCAGCCAATGAGTAAGTTGGGTAAGTAACCAAGTTGGGCCTTGACGATGTGGTTAATTTGCTGTGCTTTGTTGCAGATGCTGTATTGCTGCACACAAATTTAACAGACACAGCCTTAATTAAATGTCACACGATGTAGAATTTATTCATTTCAGACAGTGCTGGGTTTCTTTTTTCATTCACTTCTTGTCTGGTATAGAAGGGAGCTTACACTTATCCTATTAGCCTCATTTGACTCAGAGTTCAATCAGGGCAGCTAAGTAGCTCAGTGGTTACTGTCGCTCACAGGCACAGAAGGTCCTGGGTCATCAGCTGTGTGGTTGTGGTTTTTACTTGTGTTGGTTTCCTGCAGGTCTTCAGGGTTTCTTCCATAAAACCCAAAGACTGAGAGAAATGTGTCTGTCTGTCTGTTCATTTCAACATGATGCAATATTTAAAAATACAAACGTGTGTTATATTTTGGGAATATTTATGATATATATATATATATTTAACCTTTTTTATTTGATAAAGTATAAAGTAATTTAAGTTCATCTAAGTATAAAATTTGAAGGGAAAAATTTATTCGGGCTCCATGAACCCTGTAGACAAAATTAGAATTGTTAAAATATATTATATCTCATAATATCACGTAGTAAAATTAACAATAGCAAATGTTTTCATTTTAACATTACACAATATTAAAAATACAAACTTGTGTTATATTTTGGGAATATTTATACTATATCATATTCATATTTTGTACTTAAATGAAGTAGAAAGTAACTTAAATTCATTTAAGTAAAAAAAATGAAAAAGTTTATTCTGGCTCTTTGAACCCTGCAGACAAAACTTAAATTGTTAAAATATAATATAGCTCATATCACCTAGTGAAATTAAATTTTTCTGCTACTTTTTAAAATGTTAACATTACACAATATTTAATAATGAAAACTTGTATTATATTTTAGGAATATGTACACTAAATTTATATATAATAGTCATACTTTGTTCTCAATTTTAGTGTAAAGTTTCAAATAATTTATGTTAATTCTCGTTTAAATTATTACTATTGTTATTATTATTATTATTATTATCATTATTATTGTTATCATCATCATCATCATGGCCTTTTGAACTGTGCAGAGCCTCTGGCAGGTTCTTCCTCTACATTCCTCTCGTTCCACTTTTGATCCTCCATGACTCCCCCTGCTGGAGGAAACCGGAAGCGCAGCTCAGAGCGCCGAGTTTCCTGTTGAGTTTCCCTGTTTGAGGGACAGGAACTCCCTGCTCGGCTTCTCTCCCCCGCCCATGATAATAACACCGACTGAGGGAAGATTCCTCTGGACGACGACGGGAGAAAAAAGTCGGATTTAAGTCTCCCAGACCAAGACTGTTTCCCGGTCGCCAGCGGGATCGACGCGCGGTTACATGGCACCGTGGTCCGGGTGAAAACCGCACAACTTTTCCCTGCGAGCCAACAAACTCCGGTGAGTAGAAACGATTGATCTCGAAGTTGGTTTCAGAGAGTCTGTGTATTTCCAGCTTAAATCACCAAACCACGATGGCAAAAAAGTGGAACTGTACTGTTTTGAGTCTAACTTTACTAACTGCGCTTTTTTAAAGTTGTCCGTCTAAAAACGCACTTTTTTCAAGTGGAGCTCGGAGTCATTAGCATGAGGAGGTTAACAGCTTGTTGCAGAGCCATTTTCCAGGCTCACAGGCCCGAGCTGTGACTAATCTGAGGCCCCGGCACGGAGCCATGAGCTTCAGCACTTTATCACTCCAAAACATCACTGTTAGCAAAGATTTCCTCTTTATCCACTTTTATTCATGAGGGTTTGTCTGTGTTTGTGAGCTGGAGCAAAGTTACGTGTGCTTCAGGTGAGACCACAGAAGAAGAAACTGTTCAAAAAGTCATAGGTTAAGTAATATATTATTATTACTATTTGTGTTGTCAGTGATTTTACAATGTTAAACAGACTTATTTAGACTAATTATCTTGCCTTCTCTTTTTCCTTTTCTCCTGTTTGTTCCTTTGGGAAATGCTGTATCAGGACAGATGTTGTGTTCAGGAACCACACTGTATATCCACACCCTCCTCATGATGCGTTCACTGCCCAAATACCTGTCCAGTTTTCAAACACTGCAAATCTGTTTCTCCTATAAACAACAAAAAAACAACCTCTTATTTTTGCTCCAAATTATATTTCCAATTCAGATAAATAAAATATGGCATTTGAGAATCCATCAAACCTGCAAACAGCAAATGAGGAATCTCTCACTTTATTCACTGCTGATCTGCTTTTTGTAGATTATCAGTGTTTGCTAGGAGAACTTGAAGGAAGGAAGGAAGGAAGGAGAGAGAGTGATGAAACGTTGAGATACCGTAGGTACAACCGCGTTTGTTGTCATTTTGGTGTAAGTGGTTGTTTTTTCTTCCTGCGGTTAAATGTCTTCTTCAGTGATGCTATAAAGGCAACTGAGGACAGACACACGCACACAGTATAGTGTATGGAGGACCGCGGTGAAGCCACTGAAACTGAATAGTTGGTTATTGTTGCCCACAGTTGTTCTGTAGTAGTCACTCACTATTTTAAACTTTTTGCATGTTTCATGTTGCTTCAGTGTTTTACTGATTGAACTTTCGTATATTGCAGCATATCTTTAAAGCTTTTATTTGCATGATTTGTCAGTGCTTTATACTTAAATTAAGGTGCAGTTGGAAGTTCCCTTTAAACATACACGAGTCCAAAGAAAAAAGATTTTTGGCATTAAAGTCAATAGAGAAAATGGACAAGTCAAACAGGCTACATAGACATGAAGATCCTCATTTTGATGTCTTATAATTTTGCAGTTTTGTGTTTGTTGTAGACTAAGTGAATGCTGTTGGGTTCATGTGCATGAATTGTGAACATTAATATTTTGGTGAAGTGAGGTCATTTCTTTTGCTCTGACATGGAAAAGCTCAGCTACGTAGCGTTGCCGTGGTATCCTGCAGAATAACTGTTGAAATGATGTGTTTTCACACCTCAATCTCGACAAACCTCGACAACTTCCTTCAGACTGACACTGTTTGATGCAACTACCTGAAGAAGTCACATGGAGCCACTTTCAATGCAGCTGTTTTGAGTTTTCGGTTTGCCACCTTAGAGGAAATCTCTGGTGTACCTACTTGTTCTGCAGGGCATAGATTGTTGCTGTGTGGCATTGGTTTCTCACTTTAGATGAATGTTGTGGTTTCTTCCCCACTGTCAGCTGTGAAAGGATCGATGAACGTGTGAACTGCTGATAAGTTTTTTTGTCGCAGAGCTTGCAAAAGTGTCACATATTTCATCTGGCAAGGACATACTGTAACACAGGTTAATGTTCCTGCAGCTGTTGCCATGCTGTAACTGGCTTCAAAGATCAGTCCACAATAATGTCATATTTTCATTTACTTGTAGGAGGATCCAGTCATGTCTGTAGTTTCAGTTTTGGCTGTGGAGATTTTCGGCTGTCAGTCTACTACAATGGAAGTGAATGGTATTTCATTTGTAGTCACAGCATGGAAACATGATAACTGTTTCAGCTGCTTATCAATGACTTTAGTTTAGTGTGACTCACAGGGAGTAGGCTGTAAGTATATGTCTGCCATTGTCCCCGTTTTCAATCATTTTAGTTCATTTTGTTTATTCTTAACACTTTATGTGTATTGGTCGATGTGATTGTTTTGTGTTATAAAGTGTCTTGTGTGAGCTGAAGTGAACGATCACTGGTGTTATTATGCTGTGGCGTGGTTCTGTCTAGGTTACCTATTTGAGGCTGGTTTAATCTCCTTACTCTGTCATTACGGATGGAGCCCTACAAACACACGGTGCACACCTTCAGCTGAGGGCGTAGCGGCTAACAACCTGCCATGACTTTTCTAATTTGTCCCTTGCCTGCCTGTTATAAGAGGAGACAGTTCTGTCGGTCTTAAGAGGAACTGTGCGCTGAAGCAAAGCCGCCAAGGTTCCTTTTTCTAATGCTGAACTTAGTTTCTCTCCGCTGTTAAAGTTCAACCAAAGGCTCGACATTCGTTGTACTTGACACCTCAGGTTTTTTTATTATGTACATTTTCACATGAACAAAGTGAAATAGTGAACTAAGTACAAGAATGTGTTTTTTGAAATGCAGAACTGTGCGTGTGTGTCCTTTTTATCAGGACTTTCAGTTTCTAGGACGTCAGCCTAAATGTTTAGTTCCACTCCTTCCCTGTCTTGAACCTGCAACATGTGCTCTCGTCGTCTGGGAGTCATACTTCCCTGTTTTGTGGCTAAGATGACTGATCTGCAGCCTGATGTGCTGCTTACTTGACTGTTTGCAGTTCAGTTTGAGAAACTAAAAAAAGACGTTTGGATGAATCATTAATGACAGGTTCTGAAAACTGCTTTACATATATAGCACTTCCCATCCGACTTCCTCCTCTATTTCAAAACTGTGTTGGTAACTAACCACACCTATTTTTACTCCTTATACAGTTGAATAAGTTTTGTTATTGTTATGTTGTTGTTATGTTGTTATCGTAAACTTTGTCATTGTAACTATGACTCTAACTCCACAAGCAGTATAAACATGTTGATTGCTTGTATTTAAAGTGCAGTCTGTGAGGATGATATTAGAAGGAATGCTTAGAATAAATCTATTTTATGTAGCACATTTCTTAACAATTTTACGGAGTTTGTACAAAAGAGAAAAAAAAGCCAGACAAGGCAGGTAAAATGATAAAAAAGGCTAAAAGACGTGAACGCAGTCTGTAAGTAGTTGGACAGTAACAGTTTTAGTTTTGTTATATTATCACACATCTGATCTTAGAAACAACAATGACTCATGAAGTGTGACTTTCAGCTTTGATCTGAGGCTCTATATTAGGCTCTATATCAGGTGAACAGTGTAGGAATTGTACTATCAATCAAAGTGGTTATAATTCCTCTACTTTCCCCCAAAGACGCATGTAAACATCCTCAAATGCTCTGACGTTTAGCCGTGGAAGCTCCGTCATTGCATTGTGTCATTTAAAGTCAGTTATTTTACTGTACAAAAATCTTTTTCAGCATTATAAATCTGCAGTAATGAAGCTCGAAGACCCTGCAATGTTTTAAAAATCATTTTTGGCTTGCGAAGAAACTTTATTCAATCTTCCTCAATACAAGCAAGCCTCTCAGGTCCTGTATCAACCACCCACCCACAATCAAAGAGCAGCTGCCTTTTGTAATGTGAAGCCGGAGACGGTGGTCACTGTGCACATGCTTTGTAGAAATCTTTGTGGTGTGCGTGCCTGGGCTCGTATTAGCCAACCTGGTGCTCTGTGTGTTTTGCATAACGCCTCCATCGTGAAGAGTAGAAATAGTTTGATGAAAAATATGAACAAGCGAGATGAAGTCCTCTCTCCTCTTCTGGCTGACATCTGGTCCAGTAGCACCTCAGAGTCCATGTGTTTCAGCCTTAATGAAAAGCTGAAACGTGACACCTTCACTTGTGTCATATTCAAAAGTAAATCTGTGTCCCCTGCTCCACTGGATAGAAACATTTGAACATCTTATTTGAACTAAAATGAGACTAATTATTTTGTCACCATTCCATAGCCACATATCCCATGAGTCAGAGACAGACAGACAGACAGACAGAGTACTTTATTAATCCCTTTGGGAGGTTCCCTCCGGGAAATTGGCATCTCCATCACTTCTCATATATTGCACTGTTTAAATATAGAATACAAAATATAAAATAGAAAAGTACAAAAATATAAAATATAAAAATAGACACAATAAATTAGGCAGTAGATGTAGCAGGAATTTGAATCAAAATAGGCACTTGCGGGAGATCTACAGAAAATATGCATATGTGTATGTGTGTACCTGAGTGTGTACATAGTGATAGCAGAAGTGGGTATGGTATGCTAAAGGTAATGGTAGAGTGCATATAGTAATATAATATAAGAATATAATATAGCATATACAATGTATAACATCCAAGAGTATAACATACATGTATAATATAATAAAATAGTAGTGTAATGTGGTATATACTACACTCTACTACATATAATAGTAATAGTAGTAATATACTATCAAGTATAATGTAGTGTAGTATAATAATAATATAATATGTGGCATATTAATAATAATAACAATAATAATAGTCTATAATATATAGTATATATAACAGTATACTACACTGTGCTATATATCATCAACATCCACAACAGCAGTGTCAGAAATAATAGCAGTAGTAGTAGTAATAATAATGATAATACTAACAGTGGTAGTAATAAAAATAACAGCAGTGTCAGATTTTCATTTACATTCTATATATATTGCACGATGAAGTATTGCTCACAGTCCAGTTATATTGGCACGGGGGACAAAAGAGTTCTTCAGTCTGTTGGTCCTGCACCTGGGGAGGAGCAGCCTCTCACTGAACAGGCTCCTCTGGCTGCTGGTGACAGTGTGCAGAGGGGTGGTGCTTTAGCTCTGTATTAGTCATAACAAACTTAAAGTGTCATGGCAGCTGACGTCTTCACTCAGCAGACAGGGAGCATCACTGTCACCCATCCAGCTGTTGAGCATCATGTGGTGCTTCAGATGTCAGTGTCCTGCAGCAGTCTTTTAATGATCACACCCTCTCTTCTTTGTGCTCTGTGCTGTACTTCCATCTGCAGAGCAGGAGGTCGGTGACCTGCTCTGACCTCCTGGGCCTGTGCGCGCAGTGACTGCCAGGCTTTTGTGTTGGTGGTGAGTCGCTGTGGATTCTGATTGCAATAGGTTTTTTTATTGTTCCGTGTCAGTGACGTCTAAAAGTCAGCAGTCAGCAGCAGCGTGAGAATGCAAACCAAAGCATACCACACCACATACTCATCTATTTACATTTGATTTCATGTTGTTGATTGCCTGCACCATGTTCTTGGTTTATGTTGAGAAATGGGAATAATAATAACTATGAAATCTTCTTAATTTGAAAGAAAGGATTTGTGTTTTGTTTCTCCAAAACACCATCACACTCATCCACTGTTCCACCAATAAAATAGCCTGTTGAATGCATGTTCTCAGTTTATAGTATATACATTGATGACATGTAGCTTGGACGCCTGCCAAACTTAAATTACCCACATGGAGTTGTTTCATTACACACGTCTGTACATGTACTAAGAAATGTTCAGGTTTGTGAAATATGCAAACAAACCTCTGGCTACATGGAGGAGGAATATGCACAAAATAAGGCTGTAAGATATAGAGATAAATGAGAAGCCGATGCCAGATCGATTAGGTCAGTTTGTCTTCTGCAGGTTAAGATCCAGCGCTCACCTTTTGCTTGATACTGAGGCCACTTGGGCACAACACAGTGTGCAGCCTGTGAATCTCAAAATCTGAAGTTTAGTCTAGTTTTTCCAGCCCATCCTCCGCTGTGCTGCTGCCTCCACCCTGCTCAGTGACTCCAGTGTTTTTCCTTCTTCTCCTCCAAAAAGGTTTCTCCCTTACGCCTGTGACTTATAGTGTCAAACCCAAACAACGAGTAACCAAAAAAAAAGCATATGCCAACGATGAGGTCATAGTGCAGTCAGTCTGGTCTGTCATCGGAGCTGTAGATCCTGTTTTTCTGTACAAAAGCTGTAAACATGCTTCTTCTTGTGCTTTTCAGCAACATGGCGTCCACAGTGACTTTGGAGGATGCGCTCTCCAACGTGGACCTGCTGGAGGAGCTGCCGCTCCCGGACCAGCAGCCCTGCATCGAGCCCCTCCCCTCCTCAGTCATGTTTCAGGTCGGTGCTGACGGCCGTGTTTTCAGCTGACACAGTTTGGAGATACTGAAGAAAATGAAAACTTGAATGTTATGTTTTGCCTGTTACATGCCTGACACCTGTACCAGTGTCTTTTTTGTAATCAGAATTTCCCATCTTCCCGCAGCCCAACTTCAACACCAACTTTGAGGACCGAAATGCTTTCGTCACCGGCATCGCCAGATACATCGAGCAGGCCACCGTTCACTCCAGCATGGTACAGTAGGAGGGTCACATCCCTGGGAAACCACTTCTTAGCACTTCAGTTTTAGAACCAGTCCTCCCTCACCTCAGTCATAAGTTTGGTGGGAAAAATAAATTCACCAGAATGGGGTCAAACACTTGCTGTGAACCGGATCTGATGAGGGACTTGCCCGTCCCACCGGAGAATTTGTTATTGTCTAGCAGGCAGCTCCTCGGATCCGGGCCCAGAAACAAATGGCTCGGGGACAAACGGATGCTTTGGACCATCTCTTAACAGGAATGACGGGGCTTTGTGTCTAATTAGTGAAGGATAATGGCTCATGGTCTGAATCAAACAGCACTTTGTGTGGAGGCAGGGCTGATGCACTTCGCTGCCAAAAACCGAGAATTAATGACTTAAAAAAGAAAAACAATGGTGAATGCCTGCTGCACTCCTTATGTCCTGCATGTGTGTGTTGTTTTTAGTCTTGAACCTGGTGATCTTCAGTTATTGATGAGACTGATTGTTTCTGTTTGTTGAATTAGAATGAGATGCTGGAGGAGGGGCAGGAGTACGCCATCATGCTCTACACCTGGAGGAGCTGCTCACGTGCTATACCACAGGTAATCACTCTCTGCTAACATGATGTGATAACTGAGATGATTAGTCAATTCATCTATTGACAGAATATTAATTAGCAACTGTTTTGAAAATCGTTTTTCAATCAAAAATGACAAATGTTATCAAACTGAATATCTGTGGATTTTGGACTGTTGATCTCTCTGTGATGAAAGTAATTGTTAGTTGTAACCCTAATCTTATATAATAATATATATCTTATATAATATAAGCTTCATGAGGTTTCACTTTTTTAAACTCTTTGTCTCTTTCTCTCTTAGGTGAAATGCAACGAGCAGCCAAACAGAGTGGAGATCTATGAGAAGACAGTGGAGGTCCTGGAGCCAGAAGTCACCAAGCTGATGAATTTCATGTACTTCCAGGTAATTTACATTCTTCACTCTGCAGGGACTCTTCAGTATGTCGGCCGTGTTACCACAACAAATTTCTCTCTCTCTTCCAGCGTACAGCAATCGACCGTTTCTGCGGAGAAGTCCGTCGTCTGTGTCACACGGAGCGCAGGAAAGACTTCGTCTCTGAGGCGTACCTGCTGACCCTGGGCAAGTTCATCAACATGTTCGCTGTGCTGGACGAGCTGAAGAACATGAAGTGCAGCGTCAAGAACGACCACTCCGCCTACAAACGGTACTCAGGATCACTGAGAGTTACACTGCATGTACTCATACACCTGATTACCACAACAGACAGTAGATGGCAGCATCGCTCAGCGTGTTCTGTTTTACCTCAGAGCTTAAACAGTATGTGTTTGACCAGGGGTTTTCAAAGTGTGACACCACACTGCTTCCACTTTTTTGTACTTATGTTTAGATTCCTCAACATAAGGAAAATGGTAATAATGGTGATAGTGTGTCAGTGGACCAGGAATATAATAACCATGCTTAGTAATGCCTAAAACATTTTGAGTGCAACATGAATAAAGTTAACATTAATATATTTTGTAACTTGTCGATTTCTTGCTCTAAGTTGTGGAACTACAGTTCTCATAATATTGAGGATGTTAACATGAAGTGTAACATTGCATGAATTCTGTGAGTTTTTTTAAGCCTATATTTGTTTACATTTTGCCAAATTTAAACTATTAAAATTAGCTGTTAGCAGTTCCTCTTTCCCATGGTTGTATAGACAACTATTACTAGATGACTTTAGGCTGAAGAAAAATGTGATGATTCTTAGTTCTGGAGTTATAAGGAGTGTTTTTTTCCCTGTGGTTTCTAAGTGGTATATTTGTGATGGACTAAGTCACACTAGATCTAAAAATACGCGTATCATGTCTGTGTTTATGTTTGAGTTGTGAGGCCTCTCCGACGGCGCCCCCTCCCTCTGGGGAGGTGCGCCTCACAGTTCACAGAAAATCTGCTTAATGTCTGCCTGGTGTGAATTTTTAATTAAAACAAAATCTGCCTCTTCTCTTTGCCCAGAGCTGCCCAGTTCCTCAGAAAAATGTCTGAGCCTTCTTCCATCCAGGAGTCGCAGAACTTGTCCATGTTCCTGGCCAACCACAACAAAATCACTCAGGTGGGTCAGATGTGCATCATACTGTTCATTAACATCAACATTATTAGGATTTAATAATAATGTCAAAGCCACAGAGTGATGTGCTGCAGTTTTCTCACTTTGCTATCATCAGACTGTACATGACAAGACTTTTAAGGCTGAGGTGGATTGAGGTTAAGAAAACAGGGAAAATATTGAAGGGAGGAAAGTGTCTCGAGTAGATTTACTGCATGATTAATAGCACTATGATATTAATATTCAATCTTCTGTTCTGCACTGTCTGCCAGTCTTTGCAGCAGCAGCTGGAGGTGATTAATGGATACGAGGAGCTGCTTGCAGACATCGTCAACCTGTGTGTCGATTACTATGAGAACAAGATGTACCTCACTCCCAGTGAGAAACACATGCTGCTCAAAGTGAGTAAAGCCCCCCGTTCGAAAACAATTTACTGGAGCATTGTTGACAGTAATAGACATCCTATATGTGACCGTCTCCTAGGTAATGGGCTTTGGCTTGTACCTTATGGATGGAAACAGCAGCAACATCTACAAACTAGATGCCAAGAAGAGAATTAACCTGACCAAGATCGACAAGTTTTTCAAGGTATGGAAGAATTTACATGTGGTAAAAGTAGACACATTGAAGTTCAATTGTCCAACTCAACCTAAATAAAGAATACATTGAAAGGGAATGGGGTCTTTTATGAATATTGTTGCTGCTTATGTTTATAGTTATGCTCTTAATTTGTCCTTCTGGAGGACTTTGAAGGTCTTATTATGGAAATGTATGTACAGCCACTTACTGGCAAATCAAGCTTAACATATCATGCAAGAATTTCAGGTCAAACATGACAAGCCTTTATATTCATCCTTTACATTTTCAAGTTTAATGGGACTGAAAAACAAACAAATGTGCTAAGAGTCTCTTTTTCCCATCGTCACCAACAACATATAAATGCTGCTGCTGATAAAATATATAATAAATAAATCTATTTTCATTGTCAATTAATTGCTTGGACAATAAAATGTCATTAAATGGTGACTAGTCACAAGTGATGTGTTTCTGTCAATCAACTAATTGATTAATTTAAAAAAAAAATTTTATCTCTAAAAGTAATTTTAATTGCACTTGTAATGAGAATTCGATGAGAAAAAGAGTGAAAATAAACTGCTTTTACACATTGTGATTGGGAATGATTGCTTGTATTTTTTAAGGATTTTATTTTGGAGTTTATGCTTAAATCAGCACTCTTTTTGTTCATTTGACCTTTTTAGTGAGACAGTCATTTTGGTTTTGGTCATCACTATTTACCATTAATGATGCAAATCTGTGCGTTCCTGCCGTTTACAGCAACTCCAGGTGGTCCCTCTGTTTGGTGACATGCAGATTGAGTTGTCCCGCTACATCAAGACCAGTGCTCACTTTGAAGAGAACAAATCCAGGTGAGAGGAAACACACTTATTTGTATGATCAGAATGTGTCTTGGTCTTTGGCAGATTAGCTGTTTTCCTAGTGAAACTGATAATGTGTTTTTAATGTGTTTATTTTTCAATTGTCATTCAATGTGACTGTTAAATAAGTAACAGAATGTTTAACAACTTTACACCTTAAGAAATGAGGCTAGTGGGTATTTTTTGTCTTTGTACCATCAACAACTCCCTCGAAGAGACTAACACCAACAAATAAATGTATCCTACTAACAGGTATTGATTGTGTAGCCACCCTGATGATCAAACACATGTTGGCCTCATGGCACTATGTCTCACTTTATCTCGCTTTTAAAATCCATCCTGCTTCATTTTCTCCATTAATCTCTGTATGTTTTTTCTTCCTGTCAGTCTTGGTATGTCTTTACTCTTCCTTAAGAATACATTCCTCACTCTGCTCCTGTCGTCTGCCTCTGTCACCCCGTAGGTGGACTTGCACGTCTATATCCAGCAGCCCCCAGTACAACATCTGTGAGCAGATGATTCAGATCCGCGAGGATCACATGCGATTCATCTCGGAGCTGGCTCGCTATAGCAACAGTGAGGTTAGTATGAAGTGAGACACTCGGGTACGCCGCTGGTGGAAATTGATCATCAGCGAGGTGTGAGATTGTCTTTGAGGCTGAAGAGCTCCTCAGATGTGAGCCCATCAAAACACATGAGCCACCTGACTGTTTGACAGACAGTCTCCATCACAGGTAGACTTTCATTTGTGAGGGGATGTTTGAATTCCCTGTGGTGATGTAACAGGGTTTTTCAGCAGATGTCATGTCTTCAGTGTGATTCAGATGCAAACTAACTGATTTGTGTATCAGGATTGTTGATGTACTGGAGATAGAAATGTCACGAATGAGAAAACGATTTTAATAATCACGTCCATTTTGTCACTATGTACACTTCATTAAGTCACTGAACAGTTTGGCCATTCTTACTAATTATTGCAAATTCTTCTCACTAACCTGTGCAGTGACTAATGCCCCTTTCACTCTGGACAAAAAACCCACTAACACCCACTAACATCTGGCTTTGTCTTCAGTGGAAAACGGTACAATCAGCATTCATTCCCAGGTTAAATGACTCTGCAGTAGTCATGTGTATTTTATGGCTCCAGCTCAAGTGACACCCGCGTGGACACTCTCATTTTCTCCCCTTTCCCTGGAACGTTTATTGTTTTTTACAGTCAGGGAACAATGTGCAACAGTGACATCGTTCAGTTCATGTTGAGTTTGAAAGAGAGACTGAAGTAAAACATGTAAAACAGTAACTCAGTAACATTGTCACACCAGGAAAATACACACAGACAAACTTGTTTACTGGCAGGGGAAACATACTTATTGATGCTAATTTTGGTGTAAAGGTGGTGTAAGTCTGTGGGTATTCAGTGTTCACTCAGGTGTGTTCATTTGTGTCCATGTAGGTGGTGACGGGATCAGGGCGTCAGGAGGCCCAGAAGACTGATGCTGAGTACAGGAAGCTGTTTGACTTGGCCCTGCAGGGCATGCAGCTGCTCTCCCAGTGGAGCGCCCACGTCATGGAAGTGGTGAGGAAGCACAGATTCTACTGAGATATAATCGAAACTGTAATGATGGCCTTTTGTTTCATGTGTAAAATTTTGACCCTGAATAGAGCTGCAGAAGTCAAGTTCAATATTGTACTGCTCATGGCTTTAATAGAACATTTCTCCTTGATTGATCTGTGGTTGTGTTGATTGTCTTGTCTGGTCACAAACTTGAAACCTCTCTGACCTTCCCCGCAGTACTCCTGGAAACTGGTTCATCCAACTGACAAGTACTCCAACAAGGAGTGCCCTGACAACGCTGAGGAGTATGAGAGAGCCACCAGATACAACTACACAAGCGAGGAGAAGTTTGCACTTGTGGAGGTCAGCTATGACCTCATCTTTTTTTTTTTTTTTGGAACTTAGTTTTTATTTCAATTCAAGCAAATAATACAATCATTTTCAGAATCACTAGGGTTTTTTTTTTTTTTTTCCCTGTTTCTTACAGCCATGTCTATGTGGTTTAAAGGCAAACCAAAAGATAAGACAAACCAAATGCTGAAATTATTAATTTTGAAATCCAACAAAGCAAGTAAAACAAAAGTGTATATTGACCAGAAAATAAATAAATAAACAAACAAAAAATTAATCAAACAAACAAACAAAAAAATTAAAATTAAAAAGATTTAGTAAAAGAAAACAGGTAAAGTTCTAATCTATTTTTTTAATATATTTTTCTTCTAGTGCTCTTGTCACTGATTAAATGTTGTGCTTTTTGCAGGTGATGGCGATGATAAAGGGACTGCAGGTGCTGATGGGACGCATGGAGAGTGTGTTCAATCACGCCATCCGTCACACCATCTACTCGGCTCTGCAGGACTTTGCTCAGGTCACTCTGCGTGACCCTCTGCGACAGGCCATCAAGAAGAAGAAGAATGTCATCCAGAGGTACCAATCACACCACAATTAAAAAGACTCAAGTGATCACAGTCACATCTCAGCTGCCAAAAACACACCATACTACACTATATTATTGTGTTGAAGTTATCATCTATGTATGAATTATTCATTCCCTGCATCCTTGAAAAAGACTGAGTGGGACTACTAGTCAATGAACCAAACAGCGGCAGGCTTGAGAGGATTTTCTAATAGTCATAATAACTCATATTGAGCTTACAAGTGGATTCCTGAGACTTGAATAATGTAACACAAGTAGTTTAAGATGTTTTTCTGGATCATAAACTGGCCACTGCTTCTGATGGCTTCTTAGTCAGTGAAGGATGTGAAGACAAGACTGCTGTTTTCATAACCATTTTTAAAAAAATTTGCAATAGACATTTTTGGATGTGATGGTGAATCTTTTTTCCTGCAGATGTCCCTGAATGCTCCAGTAAACTTCTATGCAGCTGCTCACTTTGAAATCTCTGTAGTGTCTATTAACTTCAACCCTACTGAGTCACTAAGGCCCTTCAGCAAATTTGTCAGAGCTTTCTGCGAAGTTGAACACACTCAACTCAAAAGGGTTGTTGAGTTGAAGAGTGTAAGAAAGCTCAGGTTTTGAATTGTCTCACTGCAGCGTCCTCCAGGCCATCCGCAAGACGGTGTGCGACTGGGAGACGGGCCGGGAGCCGCACAACGACCCTGCCCTCCGCGGAGAAAAGGATCCAAAGGGTGGCTTTGACATCAAGGTTCCTCGCCGTGCAGTGGGGCCCTCCAGCACACAGGTCTGGCATTTGCTGATAAACCTATTCTGAACCACATCTGGATTTAACATTTTCTCTCATTATCCTTTTCCCACACCTCCGAGATCTTACACGCTGTAACCCAGGCTGCTGCAAGTTCACATTAATCAGGCGTATGAAGCTCACACAGCCCCTGTCGAGTGTCAGATTTGAATTCAGTTCTGCAACATGTCAAATCAAAGTTGAATCAGTTGTGTATAAGCGAGATAATGAGCTGCTCTGCCTCATAAACCAGCCTCTTCTCTATGGTTCTCTCTTCACTCCATGTCTGAATGACTCATTTAAATCCATACATTACCGTGCTCAGTAGTAATCATCCATGCAAATATGTTGTGTATCACTCATATTATCATTTTCTAGAAGCATCTCTTCTGTTGCATAAACCACACAGCTTTATCAGCTTAGAGCTCAGTTCCAAGAACTAATCTGTTTTCCAGGTGCAGGACTATAAAGCTCAGCTAAACAATCACCTTCTGTGTTTATCTACACGGAATCAACAGATTTCAGCTCCATTGTTTTGAGTAGTGAATGACAGAGAGGAATACAGCTCTAAGAAAATGTTGCCCACTGAGATGAACTCCAGTGGATTTTGAGTGATAATCAAAAAGGAAATGTACTTCAGCCTCCCTGCTGATGCACGTCTGCTACAGAAGACCAGAAATTAAATCACATCTCCAGTCAGTTTTCTTTCTAACGAGACCCTGTGACATGTTTGAGGCAACACAGAGATTTTTCAAGCTGCCGACCTGTAAAGAGATGAGAATATTAGTATTTGAAGAATGTTTGAAGGTGACGGAGATGATGAACCCACCAGGGTGCCGACACTAATAAGATTCCACTCACATTTGTGTCTCTGTTTTTAAAATAATGACCCTGACTTTTTGCTCCGCTGCTTTTCTCTCTGTGCAGCTCTACATGGTGAGGACGATGCTGGAGTCTCTGATTGCAGACAAAAGTGGCTCTAAGAAGACTCTGCGCAGCAGCCTGGAAGGCCCCACCATCCTGGACATAGAGAAGTTTCACCGCGAGTCCTTCTTCTACACCCATCTGCTGAACTTCAGTGGTGAGGAAAGAGGAACAGCTTTGACTAGGGATGCACATGGTTAACCCTTTAACCGTTAACCGATAACAGTAACTCTAACCGATTAATACTAGCGGTCAGTTTTGTTTTTAAGCTACGTAATTCAATCAACTCATGGGGGCGTGTCGATAGGTGCAACACACGTCATCACGTGCTTTCCACACTTTCCTCACAGCCTACTTTACAGCGAAGATGAAGAAAGCAAAAAGGAGTTCTGTGTGGGACAATTTCGACCGGAGAGGGGAGGAGGTCATTTGCAAATTATGCGGTACACGCGCTTCCCAAGGCTGGCCATTCTGGCCCGGCGCTACCTGTGTATTCCTGGGACATCGGTCCCATCATATTCTCTGCTGTGGGTCTCACGGTAAACGCACCAGGCTGAGCCCAACATGCTGCTTTTTCTTAATAAAAACCAGTACATTTGAAAATAAATAAATAAAGCCCATGAGAATTTTTTTGTCATGGCACTTTTGAATGGGTCACAGTACTCAAAAAAATAAAAATAAAATAATAGGGGAGGCAACCGCCATTCCGACATCCCTCCAATCTATTATTAAAAACTCCTGAAACAGGAAATATAATATGTCTAGTAGAAGTATTAATGTAACTCGGGCTAGTGTGAAACATGTTAGATTCATGTGTGAATCTCAGGGATCACTGACTGTAAGCAGAAACACAGTGTCAGTGAGCTGTCACAGCAGCCAGCTGGAGCGCAGCTCTCCATTCAGCCCGTGTGTCTCCATGCACGCTGGCATCATATGCAACATTAATATTACAGATATCAATGACGGCTCTGCAGATGACACCTGAAGCCACTGACTAATTCCACTCTCCTTCGTCTTGTACAGTAGGGGAGGGTGTGTATCCTTGTATGCAATTACACCAAAAACACACATTACTTTGAATATTATTTTTTTATCTCCAGACACGTCGCGGGTCGTCCAGGTTTACAGTAAAATTGTCCGGAATGAAGCCGCATCATCCAGATAAACATTGAGCTCCATCAGAACTGTTTAAAAATCAGATTTCAGAAGCTCAAACTTTATTTTGGAAATGAAGCAGAACACACAATTAAAGAAATCACCAGCGCGCTCGCTCTCGACATTTGCCGTCACTATAAATCTGCAGTACGGCGCCGGTTGTTGTCATGTTGGAATGACGGAATGTCGGAATGGCACCATGGAAGGGCATTTAAATCTTATCGGTTAACGGTTATTAATCGTTAAAGGGCGTCGGTTAACGGTCATACAAAAAATCCAAAATGTGCATCCCTAGCTTTGACCCTTTGCATGGTGAATAACTGCTTTTAGATGGAGACTTTCTAATGAATCTTTCTTCCTCTTTGCAGAGACCTTGCAGCAGTGTTGCGACCTTTCCCAGCTCTGGTTCAGAGAGTTCTTCCTGGAGCTCACGATGGGCCGCAGGATCCAGTTCCCCATCGAGATGTCCATGCCCTGGATCCTCACCGACCACATCCTGGAGACGAAGGAGGCGTCCATGATGGAGTAAGAATAACATCGATAGAATAGCAATGATTATGTGGGGTAACAGTTTTGCACCCTGAACAGAAGTTACTGCTTCAGCCATGTTTTTCAGTTGAGTTTGTCTGTTTGAGGAGCAGGCAACATAACGGCTCCACTCACACCATGATATATGTGTAAATGTGCCTCAAAGTGCATTTTCAGGCTTCAGGTCTATTTTTTCCTCTTTAAGCCCGTCACTACAGTGATTGTGTGTTGGGCTCTGAGCGCTGCTAAAATGTGGGTGACCTACACTCAGCGCTGCGCCTGGAGGCATCCTGTGTAGACACAGATGGAGCACTTAAGCTGCTGCTCTATTAACGAGCTGCTTTCACTACGCGGGCTGTGTCTGCTCAGTGTTAGGCTTCAGCCCTCCCATTCCCGCTAAAGTATTTTTTAGACATCCAGACATTTTAGTTGTTTGTCTTTATTAAGCCTGTAATTGCTCTGAACAGTCGTCCAATCAGTGTGTGAATCATTCATCAAGCAGTGGAAAGCTTAATGGATGGATGGAGCATCTCCTGTAATCAGGCCTGTTTCTTTTAAAGTTGTCAGAGAAAAGTTGAGTATAGTGTAATTTGATGGTTGGAAGTACTGAGAAGCTACACTGTGATTTAATTTTGATAAGACAGAATTTTGGCTGTGTTTTAGTGGTGTGGCTGACCAGAGACATCCAGCAGCTTCAGTGGTCGTTTCTTCTTATGTTATCTTTTCAAAAAGGACTCTGGGTAAAATCCTAAAAATTGGGATTAACATTGAGTGGTTTCATGTGTGTTTTAAATCTTTGCTGCAGGATTATGTTGATACCAGGCAGGTTTTACATAAGCCATTAAGCACATCAACTGGCATGAACCATAAGTGCTGTAATTCTTTAACTGTTCAAAGTGCCAGAAAATGTATTTCACCCATATAGATATTTAAAATTGACAAGCTGAATGTACACAGATACATTTACTGTTGTTTGTGAAGCACAGTGGCAGATAAACTGATAAACTCACGTTAATTTGATATTTTCAAATTCTAAAACTTCTTCTTAAAGCTTCCCCTGTACTTGTTTGTGAAAAGAGTGAAATGAGTCATCAGGATTGGATTCATCTGCTTTGACAGTCATAATGGTTGTTGTACTTTCTCCTTCACTTTTTGAAGGCCTCGCTATTTCAGGCACTTTGGAATAAAACGTTTTTCTTCAATCCCCTCCAGGTATGTTTTGTACCCTCTGGATTTGTACAACGACAGCGCGCACTACGCCCTGACCAAATTCAAGAAGCAGTTCCTCTATGATGAAATAGAGGCCGAGGTAATGAAATATTTGGCGCGTGGACCGGATGATTTGATGTGATAGAGAAGCAACACTGTATTCCACCTCTAGCCTCAGTCTGTGCTATTATTACAGTGCATTTCTAATCGTTATGTAACTGATGTAACATAAAGCTTTGATAGTGTGTGTGTGCATACAGTTAAAAGTAAACATAGAGAAAAAGGACTACAAGGCCTACTTTTACCCATGATTCATGTCAACTCTAATCAAAGAAAGTTGTAAAATGTATATGAAAGTGAGGAACATGCTGTTGGTTGACATTTTCCTTCATGTTACCAAAACTATTTACCAATCCACCACTGACATGTTGATTCATCCTGCACCCTACTCAAAACCAAAACATTGTACGAGATGAAATTGTATTTCCATGTATTGTGTGTATTCTCAAACTGCATATATATTTAAACCTCTTCTGTCATTTCAGGTGAACTTGTGCTTTGATCAGTTTGTCTACAAGCTGGCTGATCAGATATTTGCCTACTACAAGATTCTAGCAGGAAGGTAGGTGAAATTATCAATATGTCATTCAGTGTGTGATTGATTATGGTAAATAATATAATTAGTTGAATTTGATAGCTAAAATTTATAAACAGAAATCACTAGATAAAAGCAATGCATTCATTGTTATGCTTTAATATGCATTCATAAATTGTTTGAACCCCTCAGTCTTCTGCTTGACAAACGTTTGAGAGCCGACTGCAAGAATCAAGGGGCCAACATTCCCTGGCCGGCCTCTAACCGCTACGAGACGCTTCTGAAGCAGCGCCACGTCCAGGTATGTTCTCTGCTCTGCCGCCTTCGTTACACTGGCATCATGTTGTGTGTGCCTCACTAACTGGTTGTGAATCTCAGCTTCTAGGCCGCTCCATCGATCTGAACAGGCTCATCACTCAGAGGGTCTCAGCTGCCCTTTACAAGTCTCTCGAGCTGGCCATCAATCGCTTCGAGAGTGAGGACCTCACCTCAATCATGGTAGATTCTTTTGAATCTTTTGCTTCTATTATTTTCCACCATGTGCGTCCTTGTACAGTTGTGGACTATTTCTCTCTGTGTTATTTGATTAAAGGAGCTGGACGGTCTTCTGGAGATCAACCGCATGACGCACAAGCTCCTCAGTAAGTTCCTGACTCTGGACAGCTTGGACGCCATGTTCCGTGAGGCCAACCACAACGTGTCGGCCCCCTACGGCCGGATAACGCTGCACGTCTTCTGGGAGCTCAACTACGACTTCTTGCCCAACTACTGTTACAACGGCTCCACCAACAGGTGTGTTAGTTCGGCTCACGGTCAACTGTCCTTTCTGAAGTTAGAGCGTAATAAACCTCTGACTCTGACATTTGTTTAAAAGAGTTACAGCACAAAATTGCTATCACACAATTAAAATATTTTCATACATGAATTTCTGCCAATGTGCTGTCGCTATGATTCATGATCATTTGGGAGTGACATCAATCACTAATTACATAATACACTAATGAAAGTGACAGTGTGAGCTTGTGCATCACCTGCATATCAATTGGTTGTATGTAATTTGGTTATTTGCCTTGTGGAGAAGCCCTGTGTCAAAATCTAGTTGTAAACCCTTAATTACTTTAGGAGCTGAAACCTACTTTCGTTATTAAGTGATTAATCATTTAGTGAGTACAATGTCCCAAATAAATTACCCCCACTGTGCAAAAATACAAAACCCAAGGACATTAAGTTCAGTATCATATCATTCACATTTTCAAAGATGAAATCAGTGATTTTTTTAGATTAATGACCAAAGTGATCGCCTTTTTTTAGTTTTCTGTTGATCAGCATGTTTCAGCTCTAGAGCACTTGTTGTTTTCTGGGTGTCTGGAGAAAAAAACGAGGTCAGCCAGGGCCCTAGAACAGGTTCCTCTGGTCATGAGTAAGTAACAAATGTAACACAGACATCTGTCAAAACCCTCTGTAAAGCTTCACAAAGTTCCAGAATGAACCAGAGTAGAAAAGCAACTAATGAAGCTCCTGATTAGATATAATGTGTCCTCTGTTTACTTATATGCTGCTGATGTGGAATCAGATCTGTGATTGCAGCAGATTGTTGTATTGTCTGTGCTCCCAGCTGGAGGGGAAACCTTATAATCTGTGGATGAAGAGGCAGCATCAGTGGGGGTCTTTAGAATGAAGCAGTAACAGCTTCCATATAGTCCTCAAACAGACAAGTGTTGAACTTGTTTGACTTTTGGCCAAGCCACAAATGTTTCATGTTCAGTGTTTGGTTTGCAGGTATTTTATATCTGCTGTTTGCTCAGTAGTATCTCTGATGATAAAGCTGTTTCTACTGCAAGGTTACCGACAGCAGGACGGGGGGAGGCAGCCCATACACCTGTGTGTTTGTGTGTGTGTGTTCCAACCTCCTACCATCCCTGGTCATGTGCTTTTATCCCCTGATGTTGGTAGTAATATGTGTGATGAATCTGTGTGTGTTCAGGTTCGTGCGCACCGTCCTGCCCTTCTCTCAGGAGTTCCAGAGGGACAAGCCGCCCAACGCTCAGCCCCAGTATCTGTACGGGTCCAAGGTCAGTACACTTCTCTTTATCAGCCACAGAGAAACCTGGTCCTCTCACTTTATTTCCTCAGATTCCATCAGTAGAGCATACTGACTTCTGGCTTTATGTTACCTCTCTTTAGTCCACACGTTGAAGCAAACATTCACTACATGTTTGTAATATATATGTGTAGATCACAAGTGGAAAATTATGGGAAACGATACATTGAATATCTGGTGCAAGGTACATGGAACAGACTCTGATGTTTGTGTGCAAAAACCTAAACTTGTGTTACACCACATTCAATGGAACAACTTATATTAACATTAGCATTTTCAAAACACTTATCATTTAAAGCTTTGGAGCACCAGAGAACCAGCAACGGTTCCTGTGAAAGCATTTTTATTTCTCCTAAACACAAGTAGGATTTTAGAGAGGAGCAGGAGGTGTCAAACCAAAACAAATATGTGCTCTTGATGTTTTAGTTTTTGCTCCCATGTGGAGGCTCAGAGGGGACAATTTACTTCGAATAGCTAGAACCAGAGGGCACTGGGTAATATCTGAACACAAGCACATCACCATCAGTCAATGGTTAAAGTGACTGTGCACCAAAAACTATATATAATGGAGCTCAAGAACTTAAATTAGGGCACAAATTATTCAATCAAGAGCACAAACTGTTAAATCGAGAGCACGAATTAGCAAATTGACAACATGAATTAGTTCATTTTTGTGACCTCCCGGGCTCTGTTGTGGGATTTCATCAGTGGATAATAATAATACTCTGTGACAATACAGTCCGGGCTGAACACTGCTGTGATGACCTCAATCTAGTTGATTCATACTGGCTCGGTGCCAGACAGCTTAGCGAGTGTCCTCAGCTCATGGTCCTGGGTAATTATGTGACCGGTGGTCTGCGCTGAGAGGAGGGAGCGCTGTATGATGGCGGCATGTTTGGAGCTGTCCTCCGTGCTGCTCCTGGGAGTGTAGAGGCGTCCGGATCCAGACATGTCTCGGCGAGTGGAGTTGGTCGTCACGTGGCAGCCGTCCGCCGCCCGACCGGGGACGGAGCAGATGGTGTGGAGACATCCCCACAACAGGATGCCTGCGATGACCAGGAGCAAGATGCAGCAGGTCAGCCAGACGCCCATGGCAAGCTCCCAGCCGGCTCTGTCGTGACCCTCGCCGTTGTCGCTCAGGGTGCTGAACACCTGGCACTGGTCCCGCACCGGATTGGCCGCCTGACACGTCACACACAAGAAGTAGGCGGTCTGAGGAAGGAGGTTGGCCAGGTGCGTGCTGGTCTGACTGACGGGGATTCGCTCCTCGTGCATGAAGCTCTTGCGCTTGTAGCCCATCAGGAGGCTGTTCCAGTTGGGGTCGTACATGACGCTGTAGAAGGTGTCCAGGCAGCTGGGGGACGACGGCCAGCTCACCCGGGCCGAGGTGGTGGAGATGTTGTAGACCGCAATCCCCATGATGCAAGGCTGCTTCTGTGGTCCGTCTACCTGTCTGCTTCCAGAGCTGATATGAGCGAAGGACTTCTTCAGTAATTACAGTCTCACAATGAAAAACCCAACTGGAAAAGAGAGACACAGAGTAAGACACTGACGGAAGAAATTCAGATTTCTGTCATATAAAAATCGAATCCTGTGATGTGCAACTTTGCTTATATAACGAGCCTACATCATGAACTTCACCTCGATTGCGTCCTCTTTTCTTTTATAACTGGAAAAATAACAGAATCCTGAATCACTCAAGTCCATAAAAAATGTAATTATATCCTTTCTATACATTTCTATACAGAGTAATAGTGTTAAATGTATTTCATGAAAAATGTCACGGCCACATCCGAATCCCACACCCACATCATACAAGGCATAAAAAGTGAAAGAACAGTATCAGAGGATAATAAGCATTGTATGAAGGATTATGTGGAACAGAGTGCATGATGGGAGGGAGGTGAGCGCATGCACAGATGTTGCAAATTATATAATACAGAATGGTTTGGATCGTCTGTGCTGTTACAGTCACCTGTGACAGGACAGGTGACGCTCTGACAACCTTGAGCTGCTCAAACCCACTGGTCAGATCTTCATACTACAACCAGTGGTGTTACGTCTGATTTGACCTTCAGTGTTGAATTATGTTTTATTTACATGGAGCCAAAAGGTTTGAAAAAATTAAGTTCAAGGCTTCACTTTGCCTCCCTCCATTCGAACTAATGCAGAGAGAGGGTGTGGTGCTCATTGGGAACAAGGTACATTCAAAGTATGTGGTCTATTCATGTTGTTTTTGCTCCTGATTTTTAAATGGACTTTTCTAAATAAGCCAACATAAAAATGACTAAAGCTGTGACGTTTTCAGATAATCTCAGAAGAATAGTGGTTTTTAACTCTTTTAGAAAGTCACTGTGGACATACTTTCATTTTCCCACTAATAGAATTCATCCTTTCACACGTTCTGTCGATCAGCTGTAGCCCACACAAACAAAACATCCTCATCTCGATGGTAATGAGCCATGTTAAGATCATCGTTAGTGACCGTTCATTCAGAGCATGAAAGAAGAGAAGACTCACCAGAAAAACACTGCGAGCACGTGTTGAACCGATCTGTCCTGCCTGAGGAGCTGATTCAGACTGACTGTCTCATTTTATCATCTGTTCCACTGCTGCTGGGTGCAGCTGGTTTTCAACCTCAGGAGTGGACCCGAGATTGACGTGTCCTCGTCTCCGCCGCTGCCACACTAGTGGGAGAGCTGCCGGATTAGAGCAGCAGCAGCTTCAACTCTGTGACAGAGGAGAGAGAGGGAGCTGAAATCTCTTCCACTGAAAAGAGTGCAAACATCCAAAGGAATCCTTATATTTACTTTTCTAGTGGTTGTAAATGTGACTACTCTGATATTGTTGCCATTTTTTTCCCATTGGTTCATCTACAGAAAAACCTAGCGACATCATTAATTTTCACGTTCCTCCATGTTTTGGTATCTTTCAAATCTACAGCCAGCATATGGACAGGGAGCTAATATGTTCAGCATTTGCTCGATCCATCTGTCCAACGGTCTCTCCACAACTGCTGTTCATGGTCCCCAGAGGATGATTGCTAATGTTGCTAGTGATCCCCTGACACTGGCAACGCTTTCAAGCATGAATTTTCATGTGTGCACAGAAATATTCAAATACAACATTAGCTGGCATTGCTGTGAAATTTATCCTTTGCATTTATCCTTTAATACTCCATGAAATTTCTATCTAATCTAGCGCCGCCCTCAGGCTAAAATCTGAACTTTGCACACAAACTGTCATCTGTCAGGCAGCTTGCCATTACATTCAGAGGGATGAACCTATTTTGATTATTGAGCTCATGTGGGACAGATTGTTTTAGCCTCACTAGTGCTGTGACTGTAGATGGAAGGATCCGTCGGTCAGTCCGACACTTTGGAACAGACTGAAATGTCTCAACGTCTGTTTGATGATTGCCATTAAATTTGGGACATACATTCATGGTTCTCAGAGGATGAATCCTAACAACTTTGGTGATCCCCAGTTTTTCATCTAGCCCCACCAGCAGCTCAACATGTTCATTTATTGAGTGAAATATCTGAACTAGTACTGGACAGACTTGCTTTAAATTCTTCACAGATGTTAATGGTGTCCAGAGGATGAATCCCAAGGATGTTAGTAATTCCTTTAGCACCATTGACATTGGTGGTTTTGAGTGAAATATCTCAACAACTTAAATGGATTTCCATGGCATGTGATACAGACATCCGTGCCCCTCTCAGGATGAATTGTAATGTGTAAAATTTGTGATCTCCTTAATTTTTATGCAGCTCCATCATCAGGTCAAAATTATAATGTGTCCAATACTTTGGTTTATAACCAAATACCTACAAAACTATTGACATTCCCATATCCCATATACATTGGTATACTAACATTATACTAGCATTTTAAAATATGCTAACAAGATGGTGAACATCGTCATTGTGCGTATGTTAGCCTCAGTGAGTCTCATTTGTGGCTGTAAACATCTTGATTTAACCCCACGAGTGAGACGAATCTCACAGTTGTGTGGATGCTAACAAGTTTTTTCAAGCATTTCTTTGTTCTAAACAAAGTGTTGATGTGCCCTTGGATGTTGATGTGTTGAAAGTCTTCACAAAGTGACTCAGCCACAGGAGCCACTTTCACCTTCAGAGCTGTTAATGATGAACAGCGACTTCCATGTTTCGATAATCTGCTAACATTAATCTTTCAAATCTTCCTCACTCCCTGATGCATTGTGGTTGATGAAAGCATAGTATGTTTATTCAAACGATGACAGAAGTGTTTGACCGTTTCTCCTCCTCTGAACGCAGACCTTGAACCTGGCGTACAGCAGCATATTTGGCGCCTACAGGAACTTCGTGGGTCCCCCCCACATCAAGGTCATGTGCAGACTGCTGGGCTACCAGGGCATCGCTGTGGTGATGGAGGAACTGCTGAAGGTCGTCAAAAGCCTGGTGAGATATTAAACAGTCCAGATGTGTGGGAGGTGTAATTCCACTGCTGGAGCTTCTTACTGTTGAGGACGAGTGAAAAGGTCGTTTTCTTTGTTAGTTAGAATGAGTCTGACATCATCATATATATGACCTCGATTCTGAAATGCTGAGTAAATAAAACCAGAATGCAGTCATTTACAAACTGTGTGTGTTTGGATCAGTTTGTGTGTCTATTCTTCATCATTTCCTCTTAACACAGTATTTATACTGCTGCTTTCCTCTGGTACAGCTTCAGGGCACCATCATGCAGTACGTGAAGACCCTGATGGAGGTGATGCCCAAGATCTGCCGGCTTCCCCGCCACGAGTACGGTTCCCCAGGTACCTGACCACGTAGCCTCTACTTACTGTGAGACTGATCAATGGACCAATCAATTGGCCTTAAGTAAAACTCATTAAAGCTTGCTTTCATTTGAATTGAAGGAGACAGAAACCTCATTACTTTGCACATAATTGCATTTTATTGAATTTCCTCGAAGAAATGGGCAAGTTCATTTTAATCTCAAGTGATTTAAAAAGCTCCTTTTCTTCATCTGTTAACTGCACTAAACTGATGAAAATGAAAATATCTCACCGAGCCATGCCTCTGACTTGACTTAACAAATCATTATTTATAAGTGATTTATCACAAGGTTGGGAAATGACAAAGAACTGATCACAAAATGAGCTGTTTTAATGCTTTAATCTAAGCTTTCAGATGTGAGGGGAGCCGGTCTCAGAGTTTTCTTGTGAGAACACTTGATTCTCTAAATAACCTGGCAGCTTAAATCTCCATGAAATAATTGAGCAAATAACAGTATTTGTACTGTTTTTTCCTCAAATTATTTCTCTCTTTTTCATTTTTTCACATAAAGAACAGAGTTAAGAACACCCTCATTTTACAGAGCTGTGATGAAAATTAGCCGTGATGCCACAGCAGTAGTGCAAATGGCTGACTGCATGAGCTTATTATTGAATATGTTAAACCTGCTGCTGCGATATATTTAGGCTGTGTTTCTTTTCAGGTATCCTGGAATTCTTTCACCACCAGCTGAAGGACATTGTTGAGTACGCTGAGCTCAAGACGGTGTGTTTCCAGAACCTGAGGGAAGTGGGCAACGCCATGTTGTTCTGTCTGCTGAGCGAGCAGAGTCTGGTACGAATCTCAGCTGGAACAGAGATGACTGAATTTGTCAGGATACAGTTCGATGTATTTTCATACCTTTATATGTAGATGTCAGTGTTTTGACTTTTACTGCCTGTGTCTCACAGTCACAGGAAGAAGTGTGTGACTTGCTGCACGCTGCACCTTTTCAGAACATTCTTCCAAGAGTCCACGTCAAAGGTAAACACACGAGAGAACGGAGGGCTTATTTGAAAGTGGGCAGGTGTCGCTGTTGCTTTGAGTTGAGGGATGAGGCTGGTGTTACAGAACTAGTTCATAAAAGTTCATACCAGTTCATCTGCTGTGTGTCAGAAGGGAAAAGTGTTCATATAGTATCTTTTCAAAAGGCCAAGCTCAAAGGCAGAGTGTAATGCTGGCCGTCATTTAGAGAAGTGAAACACAGTAACTACATAGATAGAGAGGTGATGATGCTTTTTCTGCAAAGCATCTACACTGTTTCACACATTTTATAGAAATAGAAACGGGAAGAAGTTCAAAACCCTCTGGTGTGATGTAGCGGGGAGAGTTTCAGATTGTTGGTTTCAGAAGTTCACAGTTATTGTCGGAGTGCATTAGTAGTGACAGAGAATTAGTTGGGGCCTGTTTACAGTCGGGGATCATTCATGGAACATGTCAGGAACATGTCAGGAACATGTCAGGAACATGTCGTCAAGGGCAACGGGTTGTTGTGAGAAGCAAAACGTCTTCAAACATCTACAACCAAGTCCAGTTGCCGTCAGTTCAACCCTTATTTGAAAGCCATGACCTGGATGACAGAGAGCCTTCACAGACATGACTCACTGTGTGTTCGGACACAGTGGAGCTCTGTGGCACAGAGGAATCAACTGTATCACAGTTAACAGACAATACTTTGTTTGTTCATTTATTCTCCTCCTGCACGTTCTTTTCCTCACAGAGGGAGAGCGGCTTGATGCCAAGATGAAGCGCCTGGAAGCCAAATACACAGCGCTGCATATGGTTCCACTGATCGAGCGTCTTGGCACCCCACAGGTACGGCCTGTCCAATCATCTCTGTCCTCACTGTAGAGCTGCAACGATTGGTCAATTCATCAGGAAATTAAATGCCAACTATATTGATAGATTAAATCCTTAAATGTAAGGATTTGATCTTTTTCTTTGTCATGAAATAATGATCAGATTAATCAAAATAATCATTAGTTATCAATGATTCGTCCTTGTTCACTGCATCAGCATTGTCATATATTCTCAGTGAAAGATACTGTTGAATGTAATTATAATTTTCCACTTCCCTTTTAGCAAATTGCCATTGCTCGTGAGGGCGACCTCCTGACCAAAGAGAGGCTGTGCTGTGGCTTGTCCATGTTCGAGGTCATCCTCACACGCGTGCGAGGCTTCTTGGACGACCCCATCTGGCGCGGACCGCTGCCCAGCAACGGCGTGATGCACGTGGACGAGTGTGTGGAGTTCCACCGCCTCTGGAGCGCCATGCAGTTCGTGTACTGCATCCCAGTGGGAGCCCATGAGTTCACAGTGGAGTGAGTGCAGCCACCACACGCGTCCTCTCACCACGTGTGATTCAAAGTGTCACATCTTTATTCACACAGCCCAATTCCTGTTTTGCAGGCAGTGCTTCGGAGACGGCCTGCACTGGGCTGGCTGCATGATCATCGCCCTGCTGGGACAGCACCGGCGCTTTGACATCCTGGACTTCAGCTACCATCTTCTGAAGGTGCAGAAGCACGACGGCAAAGATGAGATCATCAAGAGTGTGGTGAGTCAGTAGTGAGAATTAGCAATACAGTCATATACAATGTATGGAAAAAATAGACATAAACAAAATATTTTCTGCTTCTCTCCAGCCACTGAAGAAGATGGTCGACAGAATCCGCAAATTCCAGGTCCTCAACAATGAGATATTCGCCATCCTGAACAAGTACCTGAAGTCTGGAGATGGAGAGAACATGCCGGTGGAACATGTCCGATGCTTCCAGCCACCCATTCACCAATCACTCGCCAGCAGCTGAGGTGCCGCCACTGCCGGCGATACTGTGGACCAGCGTCAACTTCCAAACACTGTCAGCATTGCCAGACTATCCACAAATATTCCTCCTCATTTATTTTAGGTCTTTAGTAGCAAAGGACCATTAAATGTAAGGAAGTTGGGCCACACTTTTTGTCAGAATTATTTTTTTTGTATTCACTTGTGCCTTATCATAAATGAATAGATATTTCCCCTTTTTGGATGAACTATTCTTTGTTTTATACGTGCAGAAAGCTCTAGATCAGGGAAGGGAAATTAGTTTTATCAGATGAGTATTTAAGGGTTTGCAGTGGTGACATATTAAGGGTGAACAGCAGTCTATTTTAAGTGGGGGTGGAAGTAAATGTGTATTTTCTATATTGTTGAACATGCATGCTAAACATTTTAAAGGAAATTGAAAAGTAACAAAAGCTCATACTCATGTTAAGCATTTATTAACTGTGCCTTGTGTTTCAAATGTTTTAATCATTTTAATTAAATAAATATGTAACAAATCTGTTGGTTCATCTCGAGAGCTTTTCATGTAAACGCTACAAAAAAAGTTCAGAACGACTTCCAACAAAAAGTGTTACTTTCAAGTATCACAAAGAAAAACTCAAATCATAGTGACTGTCCTTTTAACTGTAGTCATTGTCAGCAGGACCTCATATAGAATATATATTAAAACCTTTATCCTTTTGATTTATAGAAAGTAAGTCAGTGCATGAATATGCATGTACATATAACAAAACAGTTCTTAAAAAACTCATATTTACAGCGCTACAGAGGAATGAAATTAAGTTCTAACTGAATGAATATGAACTGGTCATATTCTGAGAAAAGTAAGGCAAATTAAAACATCAAATACAATCCACTGGTCTGTCCGAGTCACTTTCCCCATACAGCTGATTGTCTTATTCATTTCATAGACCATAACAATGCCATGGTTGGTGAGTCAGTCGGGGCTGGAATAAAGTTCCTTAATGATCAAGTGAGGAGGTCATTGTCCCGTTTCTTCTCGAGACACTGTCAAAAGGCAAACCCATCTCTCTGTCCTCCATGTCCTCGTTGGACTCATTATGTAGCAGTTCATAGGTGCTGTGCGACCCCATGCCGTTAGCCGTGGGAAAGGCCCGCTCTTCCTTCCTCATGGACACAGCGAGAGTGGCCCAGCTAACACTGACGTCTTTGAAGGCGTGGAGCAGGAAGATACCCACGATGATGGTGAGGAAGCCGCTGAGCGTGCCGATCACGTCGTCGGGGCCCATGTGCTCCCACTCCTTGAAGAGGATGGCTGAACAGGTGAGCACAGATGTGGTGAAGAACACGTAGTAGATGGGAGTCACCAGGGAGGTGTTGAATATGTCCAGAGCCTTGTTCAAATAGTTGATCTGTGTGCTCACACAGGCCACCAGGCCCAACAGTAAGATCCACGCCAGTGGGTTTCTCACCACGTTTTTCCCGGCGATTGCTTCCTTGATGGCAATACCCAGTCCTTTAACACAGGACACTGATAGTGCCCCAATCACTGAGCAGATGGTGATGTAGACGAGGATATTGGTCTGACCGTGGCGGGGACCCACAACAAATATGAAGATGAGGGCCACGATGATGACGAGTGTGGCGAAGAGGAAGAACCCTAGGAAAAAGAGGTGTGTTAAGTTAGACTTAAAATGAAAGTGACGAGATATAATATGAAGACAGTTGTAGTGTTTGGTTTTAAATCAAGCCAAAAAAGCAGCATTCTGATATGGAATAGCTGTATTTCATGTATTTCCCTTCAGTCTTTTATTAAGAGTGACAAAGGCCTAAACCTTGGTGAAAGTATAAAAATATTTCTAGGCAGCATTTCCAAAGTTCAGTTTATTCATGCATTTCCCCACTGAGGGACAATTAAAGGAATATCTTATCTTATTCTGTACCTGGGTCAACCAGCTTCCTGGTCATGTGCTCAAGGTTGCTGATCTCTTCCTCTTGTGGAGCGTGAATTACCATGGTGGTGGAGCCCAGGATGCTGAGCAGGCAGCCGAGCTTCCCATGCAGGTTTAACCGCTCCGTCAGGAAGTACGATGACAACACCGCACTGCAACGACATTTACAGTCAGCCACGCTAACACCAGTCCACAAGTCCAAATGCAAGGAAAAAGTCAATTTAGATAAGCTTTTAGTGTCCAAGTCATGCGGTGAGTCATCTGTACCTGACAAGCACACTGAGGGCTCCCAGCGGGGTGACCAGAGTCGCAGGAGCGAAGGCATATGCTGCAAAGTTGGCTGCTTCACCAGCTCCCACTGTTAAGGATTAACACACGATATGTGAACTTCCAAACATGAAATGGAAAATGATGCTGTAATGAAGGCATACAGAGATAAACACTAAATTACTGATAGAGGTTTATGTGAGCCTATCTGTAAACACAGGTAATTTACAAGTCAAAATACACCAAGGTGTCCACATTAGAATGTTATTTGTAGATGATTTTTAGATGTTTTAGACAAGGGATAATGACCTACAACACACCTGCAACAGCTACATTTAACCTAGACGTCTGAAAAACAGGGTTTCAACCCAGTTTTAATCTGAACACTTAAACCTAATTTAACCTGTAAATCACCAGATCCATACCAACTTTATTTACATATTAACAACTGCCATCACTTACTTGATAGTAAGCCAGCCCACCATAACCATTCCTTTAGATATGCATGACCACCCTGACCTGAAGAGCAAAAACAAACAACAAAACAATACTTCAGAACATGTGATTCCACTCATTTCAATAAGATTTGCATGTAAGCAAACTCTGACTTATAATAATCACGACTACAGGTCTGGCAGTTGCAGTGGATTTGAGCTGAAGGACAAGTGAAATGGTGAAGTTAATGATTACTAGGTGTTAAGAGAGCGCTGACTCACACACTCTCTCTGTCTCTCTCTCTCTCTCTCACACACACACACACACACACACACACACACACACACACACATATAAAGCAGGTCTAAAATATAGTGTAATGCAGTGTTGTTAATGAGCTGTCAACACTGGTTTGGCGTCTTTGATGACTTTCGGTGTTGCGTAACTAGATCAGGGAGTGCCTGTGCTCAGATGGAACAGATATAGAATTTGTTCTTTGTTAGATTAGCTGTGATATAGAGACTCAGAAAAAGGTCAGTACCTGCCCTCATCGACCCCTTCCTCGCCAGCCTCAGAAGTCCTTTCTTCTTGAGGATAAAACTGCCTCCGATGAAGATGCTGGAGCTGATGGCCAATCCGAGCCCGATGTAAAAATCATACTTCCCTCTGTCCTGACCCATAGTGAGGCTGGTTGAGTTCGTGTGTTCTGTCACATTTACGACCAAACAATGCAGATGCTGACCAAAAGTACAGCTGTGTCCAGCCCAGACACCTGGAAGACAACAAAACATGAATCAGCCAAAAAGTGAGGTTTAAACATCACATTTCAAACAGCGATGACCTACCGTCTCCACAGGTGATATTACACATTGGTAAACCATAATGTGATGCTGGGGAAGAAGCCATCAGCACATTCCAGACTATATACTTTCACTGGTAGCTGGTCCCAAACAAACACACACAGTATCTGTTGAACAGTGAAGTGGTTGTTTGGGTGTTGTACGGAAAGAGCTTCGTGTGACTTCACTGCTGTGTGTCAACATTCATATTTCAATACGCAGGAATCCAGGAAGTGTCACGCCTCTGAGGTTAATGAGAGGTTAATGTTAACCTATGCGAGCTAGGTGCAGGTCGTAAACCAGCTACTCAAACAGCTAGTCGGCTTTAGCTCTCTGCCAGATAATTACCCAACCATTACACTTCACTACACTCTTTCGTATCAACAGCACTAAGGTGGAGCTGCACTTTGATTATATTAACCATATTTGATTGAAACTATTTCCCTTGTTAGCCGCGTTAGCTTAAATTAGCTCTACGGCTAACGGGTTAGCTCGCGAGATCAGTTAGCCTTGACTGAGAATCTGATTGTCGATTGTTTGCTCGGTTTCAGAAGTGATTTTAGAGTTAAATACCTGTGCAAAGGTGGGTGGTTTTCCCCGACAGGAAGAAAGTGGCAGCGGCTAGAGGTTAGCTAACAGCTAGCCTGCTTCCTGGCTCTGTGGTTAAACATGTCATTACTGCTCCCTTGCTCACATTCAGGCTGGACTGCCGCACCGCGAGCTTCTTCTTCTGCTCAACGGCGGATGTAACCAGTGAACTCAGCGCCCCCTGCAGGCTGAAGGCGAGAACCACAGCACAATAGAATAGAATAGAATAGAATAGGATGGCCACGGAGTCATTTTACACTAAACTTCAACTAGTGGTGTGATTTAAAAAACCTTGTTTATTCAAAACAAGGGGAAATTAAAATTTTGATTAGTGTATTATCACTTTCATTTGACTAAATAAAATAAAACATTTATTATTAATCTGTTTTCTAATTTTACAGAGGTAATAATATTGAGATAGTTTGTTTTCTTTTCTTCAGAAACAGAGAAGTTTATTAAAGATATCTGTACAGTAATTGTATTTAAAAAATGGCAAAGGTGGTGGTTATATGTAAAAAGTTTGATTTTGTTTAATTCTTTATAAATCAAGCAAAGAGCATGAGGTTGTAAGGACAGTGTATTTCTCACGGATCCTTCAGTATGACAAATGCTTGTAAAAGCTGACACATACAGTACAGTGGTAGAAATGAGTGTAAACATTTGTATAATGTAAATAAATAAATCAAAAATTATGTTCTAATTACATATGTATAACCTGTAGCCACATGACATCATGACAAAATAGTGTGGCCACAGAACAAAAGTTTGTATTTGGTAGATGAGCTTCACAAATTGCTCCATTAGACAAAACACTCAGTCATTGTTGATACTCACCATCTATACAACTCCCACACTACACAGACTGCTTCTGAAATTACACTGCATAATTCAGAGGAACACTAAATAAGTCAAAGTGTAGGTGATTCTACACTGATACCGCTGAGCACTGGGAGAACATTCAAGGGACTATTAAAGACTTGAGGTCAACACTCTACATGGACGTGGACAAAATTATTTTCAGTTCTCATTTTATCAATTACCAATGTTTATCAGCCACTTTGTAACTATTAACTGTTGACCAGGTTATATTTGAATGTTCGGTTTAAAAGCTATGACAGCTGAAGAAGTGACAGTCTAATTATGATAAGAGTTGCATTTGTGAGTATTAATGAAATTTAAAAGGAATGATTATTATTATTATTATTATTATTATTACACAGTAATTAACACCTGTTCCATAAGGAACTGCAAGGAAATTCAAGTAAAATGTTAAGCAAAGGTAGTCAGAAATGCACTGAAGATTTGGTCACTTAAACTGGAATTCATACAGGACAAATCAAGTATAGACTCTGTGTTATAAGAAATTCAGTATGGCACAAA
The DNA here is from genome assembly GCA_037975185.1 of Centropyge bicolor. Taxonomy (NCBI): domain Eukaryota; kingdom Metazoa; phylum Chordata; class Actinopteri; family Pomacanthidae; genus Centropyge; species Centropyge bicolor. The sequence continues at coordinate 106,437 of JBBMOC010000058.1, read as the reverse complement.
AGCCACATTGAAGGCATCTCAATCAGTCTGTCTTCTTCTTACAAGTAATCAAAGCCTCTTGGGCAATGCGGAGTAAAACAACCCCAACACACACTGTTGCCAGACCACAAAGCATGGCAAGGCTGTCAGTTAAAGTTAGTGCAGTCCACTCCCTGAACAGAAGGGCAGAAGCAAGAATGACGGTGGACGTGAATGTCACATAGTATATGGCTTCAAACGTGTTGGAGCTGAAATATTCCAAGGCCTTGTTGATGAAGAAGAACTGGATCAGGATGCTGACAGCGAGCGTCCCCAGTAAGCCCAGGAAGAGAGCCAGAGCTCTGCTGCTCAAGGGCCCTTCTCCAAAGACGTCTGGTGCCACAAGACCAAGTCCTTTGCTGCTCGGAACAGTGAAGCTTCCCAAAAGGGAACATATGGCAACATACACCATGATGTTCGATGTGCCGTGAGCTGGAGCAATCCACCCAATTAGTATGGCCAGCAGCAGGACCACCAACAGGGCATAAAGTACAAACACTGCAGGATGAGAAATGAAATGATATATTATTGCATATTTTACATTTCAGAATTCTCGCACATTGACTAATTATTGGTTTTGCTGTACCTCATCTTTAAGAATTCTGGAGAACACATTTATCAATTACAAAACAAACTTTGTCACCTGGGTCCGACAGTCTCTCCTCTAACTCCAGTCTCGTCGTTACAGCCTCTGCTTTAGGGGCATGAATGATAAGCACAACAGAGCCACAGCAACATAACACACAGCCAAGCTTTCCCAGGATATTTAAATGCTCCTGCAAGATCCAAGAAGCCAGCACAGCCCTGCATCACACAATAACAGCATCTTGCACTCAACTCATAGAGTCCTGAAACTGTTATACAGGTTTGACAAAATAGCAAATTTTAAAAATTGAACCATTTAATATTGCGAGCAACAACATCAATATTTAATCATGACCTTACAGTGTCTGAGGTAAAAAGCCAGCGAGGTGAGGAGCTGGTGTGGACTCAGATATAAAGACACATCTCTTTAAAATAATTCTCCTCTCCAAGACAAAGTCTGTAATGGTACAGTCACAGTATGTTGCTCTATACACCTTGTGGTGTTAGTAATTTGTCAAAACAATATCACAATGTTAAGTTAAATGCTTAAGAAAAAAACATTAATCAAGTATCCAATTCTCTCTTAAACTTACCCGAATAAGACTCCCAGGGCCCCCAGTGGTGTCACTATCACAGCAGGGGCCACATTGTACGCCAGGAAATTCCCAATCTGACCAACAACCACTGATGACATTCATAAACAGATGTGTCAAAAACATTAAACATTCATGGAGAATAATGTTTTAAATTAAGATGCAAGAGACTGTGCACATGATTGATCCACGGCCGATAGATGGCGCTGTACTCACTGGACAATGTGCCAGTCCACCACACCACATCTGTGAGGTACGAGCCTCCTGTGGAAGATACAACAAAGAGTTTAGTGTGTGGACAGGGACGCTTTATCTAACTTCATGATGTTATTTATGTCTTCAGCACTTCTGTCCATGTGGCTAGTGTTAGCATGGAGCTCATGTCTAACTGTACCTCTGTCACGGGAGCGTAATATTCCCTTTTTCTGAAGCACAAATGTCGACCCATTGATGAAACTTGACACTACTGCTATCGCTATACCAGCTACAGGCAACGAAGCGACACTTGGCTCCAAGTCAACAGACATTACAGTGGATGTTGTTTGGCAGGAAGAAGAATGACTGACTGTTTAAGGTCTAAGCCTAGTTTGAATGCGGAAGTGAGATAGTGCGCATGTGCGGCTCCTGGAGCACCAACATTATCCACTATTCTAAATTATACACTTTTGATTTCAAATTGCTTTTAACTTGTCTCATTAACTGCCTTCAATTCTGTTTTCATTACGTTTTCGTAGACTCTGAAATTCACACTCACACTAAAAGCAGAGCCTAGATGATCAATCAATGAAATTCATTTTAGGCCCATTTCTAAGGGTCCATATCAAAACAGTGTCTGCTGCAGGTTCTGTGTTCTGCTGTGCAATGATCAGTTTTGAAAAGTACAAATTATAAAGGAGAAGGACCTGCACACTGGAATAAGAGCTGTCTGCTTTGTGAATCATATTCTTCATTTCAAAGACATGTCTTCCTCCTACCCGAGGACACAAAAATATCCCCTTGAGCAAAAACAAGACCAGTCTGCAACGAACTCTCAAATACTGGACTCTCAAATCTCTCACTATGCTTCTGCCTTGCTGCTGGGGTGTCTTTCAGCAAGACAACAAATGCTAAAACAAATAATTCATTTACTGTATGGTGTGATTACTGAAGCAAAACTGAACCAAACCTTTCCACATTTTCCTCCTTAAAACAAAGGAGAGAAATACTAATTGTGTCACAATAGCATCTGTCTTATATTAAATGTTATAATGCCAATTATAAAGTTTGCAGAAATAGATGTTGCCCTCTCAGTCTGCAATTATAAATCTTCACATGGAGTTCTCTGACAATTTAGACCACTGTCCCATCCAGTAATCCCTTCATTTCTTACTGAATTTAAATGAATTTTGGGTTAAACAGATCCAGCTTTCTTGCTAATCCTTCTAAAAAATCTCTGTTATCTGTTGAGGAAAGAATGACATTATATTGAAAATTAGATATACAAAATAACAAGCACTTTATTAATCACGTGGAACTCCCGTGTGATGACTGTGCAAATTATAGACAGGTTGACACTGATTAAATGATCAATGGTCAAATAGATTCTTTAAAAAAAGCAGCAGAGAGATAAAATGACAAACAAAAGCAAAATTCTGCGATATCAAATTCAAAACAGATTTATCAAATTATATTTAAGCATTGTAATGGTTTAAAAATACTTAGCAAATAAACTGTAATTAAAACATTTAAAAATATATAAACATAAATGCCTCCACCCTTTTCTTGAGACACACCGCCACCTAACGGACAGTTCTCCTCATTCTGGGCCAACCCCGCCCCTCCTATGTCCCACCTCCCATCCAAAAGGAGCGCACATTTTAATACACAGGTTGACACGAGCGGGCGGAGTGGAGCACATGGCCAGCGGATCAGTGTGCTTGTGAAACTCCACTCTAGCGGCCTTGTGCGGTAACTAAATCAATCGCCTTGAAGCTCCCAGTTACGGCTACGTAATTTGTTTCCATGCTTCGTGCCCCAGTCCGCGACTTGTCAATCAAATCCATTATGAGCGTCTCGTTAATGCAGCAAAAGCAGCTGAGGGGACGAGAATAACCTGAGAAGGTAAATTAGACATTTTTGTTTGAACTGACATGTTTCCCGTTGTGTTGCCGAGCTCTCCGGGACGTTGCATCTCATTTTGTTCGGTGTCAGGACGCAGAAGCTTGTTCATGGATGAAGGCTGCTTCGGCGTTAGCTCAGTTAGCTAACGTTGTTTTAGTATTAGCTGTATAGCAAGCTAAGAAGTTAGCCTTAGCATCCAAGCTAACGTGAACGTTACCGAGCTTTAGGTGTTGAGTTTTGAGGGTCCTGATGCTGTGTCAGTGTGCGTTATAACCCGCTGGACTAGTGTCTGTTAACATATACGATGACCAGGTTATTACCACTTTATCACTGTTAGCAGAGCCTGTGCCCTTGCTAGCATTTAATGCTACGATATTCTCGTTTTCCTCCCCACGTCTCATGTAACATTAGAGTTATGGGCACATCTTTGGCCTTAATCTCTAGTGCTAATTATGTGAATGAAGCTAATGCAAAGGACAGTTTACATGTCACAACAGTTAATTTTAGATTAAGTTGTAAAATTGCAGCTATAATTGCATATGTAATTGAAAAGGTTGACCCAGTTAAGGATGAAGCTTTTCGTGTAGTGTTACTTCAACTGAAACATCCATCATAGGAGCAGCAATATTTAGATGTAACCTGCTATTAATGTTAGTTTGAGTATCATGAGACCTGTCATTGACATGGGATGATTCAGTCTTGTGTTTTGAAGCGTTGGGTTTCCCTTTTGTTTACACTGGGATGATAAGATTACTTGGTTATGCTGATGTTCTCTGACTGTGAGTCCACCAGTTTGAGGTGATGTTGGTGTAAGTTTTCATCTTGAAACAGAGTGTCGTTAAACTGCATTTTTATCCAAGCCAAAGGAAACAGGCCTGGAGAAGAACATGCTGTTGTTGGGCATGAAGGTTTACTCTCATTGATTCACAGGCACTTTAATGTCAGGCATTATTAGCAGATTCTCATCTAACCTTGACTTTTTAATTTGTCTAATATCATAACACAGCTTTCTATCTCCTCATCTTGCAGGTTGGCTGCGTTTGCAGCCAGGAGAGGAGAGGGGAAGATGCCTTCTCCATCTTTTACCCTGGATGCTCAGCTGAGATTTCATGACAAATGGCTGAAGATAGACTTACAGGTATGCCTGTATAAAGAAGTGAATCACATTAAAATACTGCTTTTTCAGATGAAGACAAAAGCTTGATATTTTGTCAGTGCAGTCTTATGTGGCTGGGGAGCAGTGAAGATCTACAACGTTTGACAACATTTTTCATCTATTTCGTCTAAGCTTAAAAAAATCTTGTATTGTTTTTTCTCATTCACATTTACCCCTGATGCTAGGAAAGTGAATGCATATATACAGTACATTTATACATTTTTAGTTAGCATAAACACTCAAAATTTTGCTACTTTAACATAGTCAGAATTGAGCTGAGTTAAACAATAGGGGCTATATTTGCTATAATAATAATCACATATCTGCAACTACTGGCCTGCAAGCTGCATCAAGCCTCTTGCAGAGATGATTATTGTTTTTCCTGTAACGTGTAAAGAGGTGTATCCTGTAATATTACTGTGAGTTTGGGTGAAAAGGTAATTTAGAAGAAAGATCTGTGTTGTCAAAACAAATCAATGTTGGTTGTAATTAAGAGTTATTTCATCAATATATGACAGTTTTATGGGAAATCAGGATACACAACTTTGACTCCTGTCTCATACTAAAAATTAGGTCATTCTCCCACCTCCACAAATTGCAGCCTGTCTGGACTCACCCTGAACTTGAAAATTGGTTAGCACTAACAGATGAAGACTAAAACTGGGGAACGGTGTCATGTTTTCCCATCTGAAGAGCTCTCACCAGTGCTGAAGGCAGCTCTCTGCTCTGGTGTCATCCGTGAGCTAACATGTTTTTGACATTTAAGACATTAGATCCTTGAAAGCAATAGGTGGCATTCCGCTTGTGAGTATTTCTTAGTAAAGCAAAGCATGAATGGCGTAACAAACACGAGGATGATGGCACAGATTTTACAGCAGATGTTTCCTTGAGTCAGTTGGAACTCAGTGATAAAACAGCTATTTTGTTCTATATTTGTTTACTTATGTTATGTTTGATATTAGTTTCTTAGTGCTAGTTTTCTTAACTTGGTTATGAAGACTGCACAACAGATTTTCTCCCACAAGGGAAACTGATGTAAGAATTTGTTTTTGCTCCAAATGCTTGAAAATCTAAAGAGGAATAAAATACAGGCAGATAACACACTTGGAAATTGTTATTTTAAAAATGCTCATAAGTGAAGAGAACATTTTTAGGTGATAATGTAACACAAAAACAACCTATCTCAAGTTCACTGGATCAATTTTAGCTGCGATTATCATGCGCTCCTAATGTGATTATAGCCTGTCTGTGACATACCCATGCAGAACTTGCAAAACAAACACATAAACAGAGGACCTCACATGATTTGATAAATGTGCTGATTCTCCTGGTCTTACTTCCTTTGGCAGCGAGCATTCTCTCCCGAGGGACTGAGTGAGATGTGGAATGAAATGGTAAAAGATGAGGAGATAACATTCAATGGAGAAGAATCAGCTCACCCAGGTATGGAACTGAGAGATTACAACATCTGTTTATCCCCTGTGTTTTTCTTACAGATACTGTATAAGCAGATACACAGATGCTGTCATTGGTTTATTATGGCATGGTGCATTTTCACTCACTGTCGAAGAATGATATGTGAGCCAGGAACAGGTTTAGAATTTTAACCTTTCTGATGGAAAAAGAATGTTAATGTCAGAATTTGTCCTGATGATTTCAGAGGATTGCACTGACTGCTTTGGGACTCAGAAGAAGGATGAACCCAACGACAAAGAGAAGAAAGAAGAGGAGGAGACATCAACATCTGTACATCACTCCATCATTGAGACCTGGGACTGGGGGCGGCAGCCAGGTGAGAGAGCACCCCGAATGAGCTTAAAATGTGTCAGGCTATGACTGCGATGTTGCCCCCTTCTCCTGTTGTGTGTCTGTTTTTTATGTCTTTCTGTTTCCAAGTAGGGTAATTAATACCATGCTGACCGCAGATGGTTTCACAACGCTTAAATGTCGACTAGATACAGTGATACTGACCATTTCGACACATGGCCGGGCTCTCCGTTTATCAATTACGCGTCTGTCAGACCCTGCTGATGTGTGCATGTTTTGCTGGCACGTGAGGTGTGGAAACTCTGAAATGACAACTTGCAGTCTGAAGGTCTGAGTGGTTATTTTTACCCCTCAGAGTGTAATCTTGGTAGGCGTTATAATGTGGCCCAGCGCGGGGTAGCGTCGCTCACCCGAGCTGTGTTTACTGGCGGGACTGGGTGGGACGGTGTTATGGTGGTGGGAGATAAGCATTGGGTTGGGGGATGGGAAAGAAGGTCTACATGCCTATCAAATGCAGGCTTTGCCAGAAGATACACGGCTGCTTCACGCTCTCTCTCTCTTTTTTTTTATTGACCGAGTCAGGAAATCACACTGGTCTGATTGTACAGTGAGAGTAACTGGATCACTACATGGACGAGTGCTCTGTCATTGATGCTTAAAGTTCAAACGGCATACTTCCTGCTTTTCCATTGAGTGGTCAGATATCTGGAACATGTTGATCTCAGCAGTCAGAGCCCAGACCCGACCTATTGTTTTGAAACCAGGATGGTGCAGAGACATATGACAGATTGCTCTGATTCCATGTTTTCCCTTTTCCATATTGGATCTTTTATAAGAAGTTAATAAACTCCTATAAATTTGGTATTTTCTAGCACAAGTTACTCTTTAGCTGTGGGTAATGTATAATAAATAGTTAGAGACTTTGTCTGGCTGGGATACATATCTGTCCTGACAGCTGAGCACAGCTGACTGTAGTGTGGCTCATACAACCTCAGGCCAGTCTGGCTTACATAAAGCGTAAGTGGATTTCAGACCTGCTATTTTGGCCCATCTCGTCTCCCCTGAAGCGCTGCTGTATAGACACACAAGAAAGCATTTTCTCTCAAACCAGATCAGAACAGAGGACTGTTTGTGATAAAAAGCCAGTGGGGAAAATATTGAATGTGGTGAATATTCTTTTTTTCATTAAGAAACTGCCAAGACTACGAGCAATAGGCTCGAGTGTCGCAGCACCTTTTCTTGAAACACCATCCTGTTGGTATAATGAAGATTAATTATTACAATATACTTTAGACAACTGCTTTTTATCTGTAGTTTATATATATAAATAACCAGAAAAATACAGAACCTTCTTAACACACAATACATTGAAAATCATGTCGTTGTTTCATTTCTTTAAGTCAAGTGTTTAAGCCTCAAGGGGCTTTATAATCTTTACAGTACAACACCATCTAATCTTACAGTTTAATAATTAAGTTAATTAAGTTAACAATTTTAAAATCAAATTGCAGCTGAAAATCTTAACATACAACAGTGTGTTTACAGTAGGGCAAAAATGTTCGTTTAATAAAATATTTTTTAAAAGCATAGTGGACATTGTCTTACATGGGTCATATAAAGTACACACATTTTTTTCCCCACTTTGAAAGCCTTCATGTGAGATTTCAGTTATAAAAAATTAAAAAAATAACTTATGGAAAATAGGAAAAACTTTCAAGGGACATGTGACATGTGAGTGGTCAATTTATATGTATTTTCCTTTGCATAAATATATCTCCCTTTTCCTCGTGTGTGTAGATGAGACTGAGTTGAAGGACTGTCTCATGGTCCTGGTTGACGACCAGCAGAAGCTCTCGGGTCAGATGGCCAAAAGCACCCTGTCGGCCCAACGCCTGCGCCAGCGCCTGGTCATCCTGGAGCGCTACCTCATCTCTCTGAGCCACAGCATGATGGAGGAGAAGTACAAGGTCCGCTGGAAGACGCCCCCCAGCCCACCACTGCCTGCTGCTGACAATAAGAGGTAACAATGACTAATAATGAGCTACAGATCGAGCCAGTTTAGTTGAATGTACAGTTTCTTCCTGGTATGTGCTTCTATTTAACAGACTTCCAGGATTGTTTGTGCTTCAGTTAAACCCTGCAGCTTGTTATTTGAGTACACACTGTGTTTCTTTATGGAGGCCTCTTAAACATACTTACAAATGCATCGTGTTAATCCCTGTATTTTTTGCTTTGTTTCAGCCCTCGTCCAGCCAGTAAAGGTGTTGAAGGTTTGGCCCGAGTTGGCTCCAGGGCAGCTCTGTCTTTTGCCTTTGCTTTCCTGCGGCGGGCCTGGAGGTCAGGTAAGAATGTCCCAGGATACTGACAGTGAAGATATTTGTGCCGTACTGGTGGTGGTGATAGCTGCTGTCATGCTAATGGAGCTTTGCTCAGCAGCTGGAAAAGGGCGACTCTGTCTGTGTTCTTTGCTGGGCTTTTTGAATGGAAACTCCCATTTAGCCTTTAGTGAAAAGCTGAGGGGGGGTTTATATGTATCAACGTCACCTTGCAGAAACCTACAACAGGTCAGGTGGGAAAATGTTTTAAGCAGGACTTGGGAAAATAGCATTGTGATGCTGAAACATATACCAAAATATGATTGTTTGGTTTTGAATACATAAGGAGCACAACTTTGATGAATGCCCTCCAATGAATGTTTTGCACCACGTCACATGCTGCTCATAGTAAACAACCAAACATATTTCCCAATGCTGTATTTTTAGCCTTAGCTTGTGGCGTCTGCTGGATGAATGGCTGCAGGAGTTTATGACCTGTTGGTGACATTCCTGCTCCTTTGGGGTAAGAATGTATCATCAACATCAAAAAGGGCTGTTTGGTTACATGTAGCTCTGAATCTTCATGCTTTGACAGTGCTACTGAAATAGAAAAGTCCCCATCATGGGCAGATAAATCAGGAACAATGGATGATCAGTCCATGTGTCACAGAGGTGGTGAATATGCTTTCATTTTTGGCTGCCACCACCACAGACAATGACTTATGCATTTGCTCGTCCTATATCTCAGCGTATGTAAATCACACAGCCTGATTATATCTAATAATGAAGAGCTTTGGCTGTGTTTGTTCCCTCATTGTTAGCTTGACAAGTAGAGATGCTGTTTTTGTTACATGGACTGATGTGAGGTTGAGAGCTGCCTGTCCACAGGGACTGGGTGGGAACAAAGAGTCGGCCTCTTCTCTGTAGCCTTCCTGTAACATGAGCAGCACACACACACACACACACACACACACACACACACACACACACACACACACACACACACACAGAGTTAAGCCTCTCATCCTCAGTCTAGCTGTATTCCTGGAATACACTGTAAGAACAACAGAAGTGTAACAGTGTCTTCTTTCAGCTGCCACCTGCTGAAAGAACACATGTACAAATCCTGGATATTATAAAGCTTTTTTTTTTATTTTGCAGGTCCTTTGAGGGCAGGAGAACAAGCGTTTACTCTGATTGGTTACTAGCTACTTGAAAGTTTTTGTCTATAAATACATGCACGTTTGAGACCGTATTTGTCAAGCATCTCAGAATCAGTATGTAAAAATAGTTCTCATTTCCATTTTGCAGAAAAGTATTCAATAAGGAAGTCTGTTTTAGAGCAGATTGCAGTGAACAATGTATAAGCAATTATATGCTTATGTGCAATAATTGCATTTGAGTTCCAGTTTCAGGAAAATAGGGGAATATATTGTAAACTAAAATAATGTAAACCCTCCTTTTGCTCTCACGCTGGGCTTGGCAGATTTTCTATATTTCATTGCCCTCAGTATAGCGTCTTGTGTAGTTGTATATAAAACCAAAGTGGTGTGTGTTTTGCAGGAGATGATGCAGATCTTTGCAGTGAGCTCCTCCAGGAGTCTCTGGATGCTCTGCGTGCCCTTCCTGAGGCGACACTGTTTGATGAGGGAACTGTGTCATCAGTGTGGCTGGAAGTTGTTGAGAGGGCCACCAAGTTCCTCAGGTTTGTTATTTACTGACAGGTCGTTATTTCTGTATATTGTAAAATATTGTACATCTTTTTCTAATTCTCTTATCTTCCTCGGGACAGTGACGTTCATGGAAGCGCCAGCACCAAAGGCAACATTCCTCTTCAGGACCAGCACCTGGCTCTGGCCATCCTGCTGGAGCTGGCTGTACAGAGGGGCACTCTCAGGTAACCAGATACTCTTAATACCTGATTTGCCTATGCTGATATCGTCCTGCGGTTGAAAGACACAGCTACCTCACTGCTCACTCTGTCTTTTTGTCGTGTCTTTCCAGTCAGCTGCTGTCTGCCGTTCTGCTGCTGCTGCGCCTGTGGGAAAGTGGCACCAGGGAGATGGACAACGAGCGCTCCACCCAGGGAACCAGCGCCCCTCTGCTGCCCCTCCTGCAGCGCTTTCAGAACATACACAGTAGCAAAGAGGAGCCCATTCCTGAAGAGGAAACTGAGGTGAACATTTCATCACTCAGTTTTTCTTTTTATATAACTTGCAGTAAAATGAGAGAAGAAACCTCTCAAACAAAATGTCATCAAATGATGGTGTGTTGTCTTGTGTGTTGTTTGGGAACAGCTATCTTAAAACACTCCTTTTGTCCTTCCTGGTTGAAAACGAAGCTAATAAGCCCTGTGTGGCTGATTGCTGTGATTTCCAGATCCTCACAGCCCCCCTGAGCCCAAATGAGAGTTTCCTACGCTACCTGACCTTGCCTCAGGATAATGACCTGGCTATTGACCTTCGGCAAACAGCTGTGGTGATCATGGCTCACCTGGACCGCTTGGCTTCTCCCTGCAGCCCTCCACACTGCAACTCCCCCACGTCACACAAGGTGACAACTCTTTTTATCAACTGGCAATGCTTGAATCATTAGTTATCGTATTTTTTAGGTCAGTGTCTCTCCATCCTTCAATTATTGCTCAAATTATACACCTCTTTTTCATCTGTGCTATATATATCTTGTGTACTCTGTGTCCTGTGTGAATCCGTCTTTGAAAAAACTTGAATGGCAGTTAAAAGAAAACTGTGTATAAACTCCATGTCAGCCTTTCACATTTGATTGTGGTGATGTTTTTCTGCCGGAGGAGAATAAATTACAGCCACATTGGCAGAAAAATCACCATGTGACCTCGTCTCCCTCTCTCTTGTTTTGTTCCAGGGAACCTTGCAGGAGGTGATTGCCTGGGGCCTGTTGGGCTGGAAGCTTTATGCCAATGTTAATGGGCCCATTCATTGTAAAGCCCTCTCAAGCCTCGGAGTCACACAAATTGTCTGTTCAGAAAAGGGCTTTCTCATCCTGTCCAGCAGTGGCGCTGTTTACACTCAGAACTACAAGAGCACAACTCTGGTCAGTTCTGTTGCTCATGTGCTTTCTGTTTATTAATGTACCCTCTCTGATGAAGTAACTTTACCCTGATTTAAAAAAAGAAGTAACTCTGTGTCTACTGCAGATTGAATCAATTAGTTTTAACTTTGTTGCAGGCTCCTATGCTGATCCATGGCCTGAGCTCCAGAAAGATTGTGAAGCTAGCAGCTCATCCCGATGGGCAGCACTACTTGGCCCTGTCGTCCAATGGGGAGGTTTTCTCATGGGGCTGCGGTGATGGAGGCCGCCTTGGACATGGAGACACTACGTAAGCAACTAGAGAAAATCCATATCTAATGTTTAATTTCTAAAACAGTCCCTTCGTTTTTACATTTCCACCTAGTCATCTACTATAAATGTCAAGCTGAAAAGAAATTCCAGATTGAACAAAGTTTTGCAATTGCAGCAGTAAAAAAACAGTAAAGCTGTATATTATTTAGCTCTAATTCCAATTTTAAAAAGTAGCCCAATTGAATTATTAATCAGACAGATGCTGAAGTTATACATTACATTATATCCCTAATCTAGGATGTTGTATTAATGTTTTATGCAGTTACACCAAAGGCAGCTTCCACAGCTGCCACTGACTGCATATTAAGCAACAATGGAACATTTACAACACTAACTTGAGACATAAATTATTACTTTCAAGATTAGAAATATTCCTGACTTCTTTGTGTCAGAGAAGCATTGGTCTGCTACATCTCCATTTTCTCTTTATTTCAGGTATCTAGAAGAGCCCACAATGATTGCAGCCTTCAATGGGAAACAGACAGGAAAGCATGTGGTGCACATCGCTTGTGGGAGCACGTACAGCGCTGCCATCACTGCTGATGGTGAACTCTATACCTGGGGCAGAGGGAACTATGGTCGACTGGGTCACGGTAAGCTCCATCTACACTGACCTTCCCGACACAGCCTCATCTGGAAGAACAACATCTTTGCCTTTGTTGCCTTACTAAAAAAGTCTTCTGTCTGTGTTTGTAGGCTCCAGTGAGGACCAGACCACACCCATGCTCGTGACAGCACTGAAAGGACTAAAGGTGGTGGATGTGGCATGTGGAAGTGGTGATGCACAAACACTTGCTGTGACAGAAAATGGTAAGGAAAATAAGCCTTTTTGCCTTGATGTGTGAGCATTGAATCCATCAGTATCAAAACTGAAATATTTTTATTTATATATCTCTGTGTCTGTCCACAGGTCAGGTTTGGTCTTGGGGGGATGGAGATTATGGTAAACTGGGCCGAGGAGGCAGTGATGGCTGCAAGACACCAAAACTTGTGGAAAAACTGCAGGACCTGGACATAGTCAAGGTGTGTTGCGGCAGCCAGTTTTCAGTGGCCCTCACCAAAGATGGCCAAGTGTACACCTGGGGAAAGGGAGATAACCAGCGCCTTGGTCATGGCACCGATGAGCATGTTCGCTACCCCAAGTTGCTCGACAGTCTACAGGGTGAGTTGATTATTATTCCCTATATCTATAGTGTCTTCGCAAGCTTTTAAAATACAGGGACTGATCTTTGACTGTTGTGTTTGCAATCAGGAAAGAAAGTTGTGGATGTTGCTGTGGGATCAACACACTGCCTGGCCCTCACTGACGACGGAGAGGTGCACAGCTGGGGCAGCAATGATAAGCTACAACACTTTGATACTCTGTTTTCTAACAAGAAGCAGCCTAAGGCACTCCCAGGGCTCAACTCCAAACACATAGTGGGAATCTCCTGTGGCCCAGGACAGGTAATACATAGCTGTCATTAATGACTATTAAGTGCTTATAATGATAGACATAAACATATAACAGTGTTTGTTTGTTTTCAGAGCTTCGCCTGGTCCTCGTGCTCAGAGTGGTCTGTTGGGCAGCGTGTGCCCTTTGTGGTGGACGTTTGCCCCATGACCTTTGAGCAGCTGGACTTGCTCCTGCGACAGGTCAGCGAGGGGATGGATGGCAGCTCAGACTGGCCTCCCCCGCAGGAGAAGGAGTGCATGGTCGTCGCCACACTCAACCTGCTCAGGCTCCAGGTAGGTGACATTACAGATGTGCCTCTTCTATCATGCCTAGTTTATGACCACAGCTGTGCCTAATAATTGTAACATTACAACAGCAGGCTTACTGGACTTCTGATCATAACATGTCCCAACCTCCCTCCTCAGCTCCATGCAGCCATCAGTAACCAGGTGGATCCAGAGGAGCTGGGACTGGGCCTTGGCAGTGTGCTGCTCAACAACCTCAAACAAACAATAGTAGTACTCGCTAGCAATGCTGGGGTGCTCAATACTGTGCAAGCAGCTGCCCAAGCAGTTCTCCAAAGTGGCTGGTCTGTGCTGCTGCCCACTGCTGAGGAAAGGGCAAGAGCATTATCCTCACTTCTACCTAATGCTGGTGAGTGCAAATCAGGACATCTGCTAACACTGATTAAACACAATAATGGACACTTAATAGTCCATTAACTATACTATGAAGTCAAAAAGTGGTTGGGACTGGAGACACTGAGGTTTTAATTTTATATTTCTTCCAGCATCCGGAAATGAAATGAGCGTGAGCCCTGGACGCCGCTTCATGATCGACCTGTTGGTCAGCAGCTTAATGGCTGATGGAGGCTTGGAATCTGCACTGAATGCAGCCATCACTGCTGAGATACAGGTCCGTGCTTTAAATGCATGAGTCATCACCTGTCATCATATATTATATATATTGATCACATATCATATATATTTATTACATCATGTGTTCAGCTTGGATTTTTTTATTTTTTTGCTAAATTTCTTATGATTTGTTTGTCCCTTGCTCTGGGCTATTGGGCACACATATTAGCCGAACCCTGCTTAATGTAAATGTCATTTTTAGACACTGTCCAGAATTGAACTCCTCAAAACTAATGCAAAATATTATACATTAATAGTTTAAATATCCTGCATCCACATCCCTGAACCTCTGAAATGAACCTGGATACAAGATTCACACTTTGTAATTGTTTTCATGACAGGACATTGAAGCCAAGAAGGAGGCTCAGAAAGAGAAGGAGATCGATGAGCAGGAGGCCAATGCTTCCACCATGCACCGTTGTCGCACCATGCTGGACAAAGACCTCATCAACACAGGCATCTACGAGTCAGCGGGGAAGCAAAGCCTGCCTCTGGTGCAGCTTGTACAGCAACTGCTCAGGTACCTACTCTTCGCTCAGGTCATTTAAATCAATGCCACTACACAGAGTAACTCGTTGCTGTCTGCGAGCAGATTTACTGATTTTATTTCTGCAGGAACATCGCCTCCCAGACCATTGCGAGGCTGAAGGATGTTGCTCGGCGTATATCCAACTATTTAGAGGCAGAACATGTCAGCAAGGAGCGCTCTGCGTCTCTGGACCTGCTGCTGCGCTTCCAGAGGCTGCTGGTTAGCAAACTCTACCTGGGGGTCAACGGCACAGAGAACGTCAATGGATACAGTAAGTCATCTATTTCAAACCAAATGTTAGTCTCCAGTTATCCAGATAAGACTAACCAGTTATTGTGTTTGTTGTTTTTTAGATCCAGAGCTTCTGGGTGTTGGTTCCCTGTTAAAAAAGTACATCGCCCTGCTGTGTACTCACATTGGAGACATCCTCCCAGTGGCAACAAGTATCGCCTCCACTGGTCGCCGCCACTTTGCTGAAGTCTCTCGTGTTATTGAAGGAGATCTAACTGGTAATCCCCCTCTCACTGTGCTGAGTGATTATGTGCAGCATGAATTGCATGCATACCTTTAAGGAACTTGTGAGAAAGTTATGGATGATTTGCTGTTTCTTCTTTGACAGGAGTGCTGCTGCCTGAGCTGGTGGTGTCCATCGTCCTCCTCCTCACCATCGATGCCGGTCTAATGCAGGAGACTGGTTCTATCCCTCTCCTGGCTGGACTCCTGGAGCACCTCGACCGTTTCAACCACCTGGCCCCCGGACATGAGAGGGACGATAACGAGGATCTGGCCTGGCCAGGCATCATGGGTATAACACCAATTGTGTCTTACAATTTTGAGAATACTACATTTCGTGTTGAATACTAGAAGCTATTTACTGCATCATGATTTAGAATGTAACTAGCTCTTTTTCTGCTGTGGCAGGATCTTTCTTCACAGGACAAAGTTCCAAGAACAATGAGGAGGTTTCCCTCATTCGCAAAGCTGACCTGGAGAACCACAACAAAGATGGTGGTTTCTGGACAGTCATTGACGGAAAGGTCTATGACATCAAGGACTTCCAGGCTCAGTCCCAGTCACTAACAGGAAACAGTATCCTGGGTAGGCTTAATAAATACGTGTATCTTTTTGGAATGAGATATTTAGACAGAATAATTTTGAACCTAGTTTTTTTCCCCTAAATATCTTAGTCCTTCACTTGCTTCAGAAAGTGGAGGAGATTAATGACTAAAACCAAATCTCAGTGCATTTTTGCTTTTCTCCTTTTACAGCCCAGTTTGCAGGGGAGGACCCAGTGGTTGCTTTGGAAGCTGCACTGCAGTTTGAGGACACCAGGGAGTCGATGCAGGCCTTCTGTGTTGGCCAGTATATGGAGGTACCAACTATCTCAAACGCAATTTCTAGATCAGTTTGTTTCATCATAATTAGTTTCACTCTTTAATATTTTGTTGTATTCTCCGCAGCCTAACCAGGAGACGGTCACCACTCCGGACCTCAGCAGTCTCTCCTCCCCACTGATTGACACAGAGAGGAACCTCGGGCTGCTGCTGGGCCTCCATGCCTCCTACCTGGCCAAGAGCACCCCCCTGTCCCCCATGGAGATCGAATGTGCCAGTGAGTTCAATGACTTTAAAGAAGCTTATTTTCAAAATTAAAATGTGTCTTTTCCAAACCTTGCATTTTAATTAGTTTCAATTTTAACAGCAGTTTTTTTTTTATCTCTTTGCACAGAATGGCTCCAGTCCTCCATTTTCTCTGGAGGCCTGCAGACCAGTCAAATCCACTATAACTACAATGAAGAGAAGGATGAAGACCACTGCAGCTCTCTGGGTACGACCACTCCAGACAAGGCCAAACTCTACTCTCGAAGAATAACCCTCAGCGACCACGCGCAGCCTTTCCTGCAGGCCATAGCTGACAACAACACTCAGGACCACACTGTGAAGGTACAGGCACGACACCAATGGCTCAGACAGAGCAGCTGCACAGCATCTGTGAAGCCGAGGGATCAAGTCAGGCTTTCATGCTTTGTTTTTGTTGTCACATTATAGGACTTCTTATGCCAAATAGAGCGTTGCTGTAAGCAGTACCATCTTATTACACCCATCACCTTCCCCCCGGAACACCCTGTGGAGGAAGTCGGCCGCCTGCTGCTCTGCTGCCTGCTCAAACATCAGGACCTCGGTAACCTAGCAACTGGTCTCAGACAGGCTGTTTGTCGAGGAATTAAGAGCTAATTTTGGCTCACTTTGCTGTTAAAATGGGCTTCTCATTGTTCCGGGCTACGCTAAGATGGATTGAAATCCTTCCTTTGTGCAATTCCATAAACACGTTTAGAGAAACTCTTCACATCTGAAATGATTTACACTTGTTCAGCAATTTACTGTAAAATCTCTTCTGTCGCAGGTCACATTGCTCTTTCACTTGTCAGTCAATGTGCCTTGGGTGTGGACCAAGGGAAACAGAGGTCCCTCCCTAAATCTGTGATTGACGTGTGCCGTATGGTCTACCAGGCCAAGTGTTCTTTAATCAAGGTATGATTTCAGCTTGTAAACACAAGAACTCATATTAATTTCTCAGTGGAAACTGTTATGCAGGTAACTGTGTAATACAGAGGAGAAACAAAGAGAAATGCATCTTTTAATGACGTGTTTACTTTGTCCCACTTATTTTAGACCCATCAGGAACAAGGTCGCTCTTACAAGGAGGTGTGTGCCCCTGTCATCGAGCGTCTGCGCTTCCTGTTTAACGAGCTGCGTCCGGCTGTGAGCAACGACCTATCCATAGTATCCAAACTGAAGCTGCTGAGCTCTCAGCCGCGCTGGAGGAGGATCACCCAAAAACTCATCAGGGACCGCAGGAAAAAAAGAGGTGGGTTATTCAAAACCTGCTGCTCAATGATTGGGATTCTTTTGTCATCACACCACCTATTTCTTCATTTAAATATATTCTGTTTTTAGTGCCTAAGAAGTCAGAGTCTGCTGACATAGAAGAGCCAAAGCTGGAGAATGAAGGGACCAATGAAGAGGAACTTAATGTTCACATCAGCCCCACACCTGCGGACAGGAAATCACCCACTAGCAGGACATCCAAGGTAGTTCAATGGGTGAATGCTGTTGGAACATTTAGACATTTGAGATAAAAATGACACTAATGTTAAAAAATAAATAAGTTCCCTCGGCGTGTCTTTGCAAAGTTTTGACAATATAAATGTACATTAGATGTCATGGAAAATGAGAATGACTAATAACCTTAATGCTTCAGACACAGTATTATCAGTTTAACAATTCTTCTGTAGGTAGACACAAATATATGTTTTGGTAATACTTAACACTGATGCACATCCAAATGCAGACAACATAGCGGCTGTGATTGTACAGTTTGACATTCCTGTGTTGTTTTCTTACTTTACAGCAGGACAAGTGGCATCCGCTTCTGAACACTGTTGCCAATGTCCAGAAGTACCGGTGGCTGAAACACAGTGTTCAGGGTGCCTTTTCTCAGTCCAGCCTTATGGCCACCATCGTGGAGTTTGCACTGAAGGAGGAGCCCCTGGATGTGGAGAAGATGAGGAAGTGTCTTCTCAAACAGGTGAATGTAAACAACAGATCACTGGCTTCATTTGTAGTCACTGTGATAAGGTAGAAAACAAGAAAAAGGACAAAAAGATGAGTATGATTTACTCCGGACAAGTGAAGAAAAAACATGACGATGTTAACTCTGCTTCATGGTAGCTGGAGAGGGCTGAGGTGAGACTGGAGGGCATCGACACCATGCTGAAGTTGGCCTCCAAAAGTTTCCTGCTGCCGTCTGTGCAGTATGCAATGTTCTGTGGCTGGCAAAGGGTCATACCAGAAGGGACCAACATCGGGTAAGTCAACAGAGAAATTTCCATGAATCCCATGGAGGGAATTGTTATTTTAGTTGGTACAATCAGGTCATGTGATTTTGTTCCTTCTCATGTCTCAACTCTCCTTTTCAGAGAGCCCCTGTCTGACTGCCTGAAGGACGTGGATCTGATCCCTCCCTTCAACCGCATGCTTTTGGAGGTGACCTTTGGCAAGTTGTATTCCTGGGCCATCCATAATGTTCGCAACATCCTGCTTGAGGCCAGTGCCCGCTTCAAAGAGCTCGGTGAGTGGCTTGGTCATATGACTGCTTCATCTCAGAAAACTAAAGTGCTACTAGTAAATTGTTTTTAGACCTATTCCACACACAAACTAAATGACCACCTGTTCTTGTCACCAGGGGTGCAGCCTGTTCCTTTGCAGACCATCACCAATGAGAACCCAGCGGGACCAAGTCTTGGCACCATTCCACAAGCCCGCTTCCTTCTGTCTATGATACACATGCTGTCCCTGAAACATGGGTCCAACAGCCTCAGTCTCTTACTAAATTCTGGCATATTGGCCCTCACACAGAGTATACTTCGTCTCATAGGTGAGTACTGTCACCTGTAAATGCATACATGTTACCCAGAAGAGAAGTCTGTTCACATCATGGACACACATGGATGGAGGTCTTTAGTGTGTCCTCTGTTGTTGTCTCCAGGGCCCAGCACAGACAGCAGCGAGGAGGACTTGAGTTTATGTGCACTTGGAGGATCAGCCACAGTTCTGGAAGAGTCTAGAAAAGAGGCTGCCCCCGCCCCCCTACCTGCCTCCGGCCCTGAGCTGGCTGCCATGATGAAGATCGGCACCAGGGTTATGAGGGGAGTCGACTGGAAATGGGGAGATCAGGTACCTGAATTTATTTTACAGTCAGCTTGTTGATGGATTACTGCTTTGTAATCATTAAGTAAAGCAGGGAAGAAAAAGCCTGCTGTTAAGTATTTGACCCTGTACTGCTCTGTGCAGGACGGACCAGCCCCAGGTCTCGGCCGGGTCATTGGGGAGCTGGGTGAGGACGGCTGGATCAGGGTCCAGTGGGATACTAGCAGCACCAACTCCTACAGGATGGGCAAAGAGGGCAAATACGACCTTAAACTGGCTGAGCCCCCACCAGCTGCCCAGCCCCCCACTGAGGACTCAGACACAGAGGATGACACAGGTCAGTTCATAATACTGCCTCAGTACAATCAGTCATCGCAGCTACAAACAAAATGTGAGGCTCAAACAATGACATCTGCTATCTTACAGAAGGTGAGCTGATGGAGAAGAGCAGCCACCCGACAGCTATGATGCTGACCAGCACAGTCAACCTGCTGAAGACACTGTCTCTGTCAGCTGGGATCTACGCAGAGGTGTTGCAAACAGACGCTACAAGGACCCTCTGTGGGCTTCTGAGGATGCTTGTGGAAAGTGGAGCTAATGACAAGTCAGGTAGCTGAACAGCCATGTTGACACAGAGCATTTTTTTTTTTTTTTTTTTTTTTTACAAGTTTTTGGGATTTATCTTGTTCTAAATGGACCCATCTTTGTTGCCAGGCTGCCACTCCCACAGGCTGGTGTCTCGGGAGCAGCACAGGAGCTGGTGTACACTGGGCTTCATACGCAGCATCGCTCTCATGCCCCAGATGTGCAGCACACTCAGCACCTCTGCGTGGATTAGCCTGCTCATCCGAATTGTTGAGGGACACCAGTCTTTCAATGCCATTACACTGCAGAGACAGGTGAAGTTATTACCAAGATGGTGTTTTTAGTGAGTTTTATTGTCGGAGTTCTGTTGGACAGTATAACACTTGTGCACTCTGTGTGTTTCCAGATCCTGGCACTACGTCTCCTACAGGCAGTCTTGCCCTCATGGGACAAGACAGAGCGTTCGCAGGACATGAAGTTCCTGGTGGAGAAGTTGTTCAACTTCTTAGGAAGCCTGCTGAGCACCTGCTCCTCAGACCTGCCGCTTCTCAGAGGTATGTCAATACTCAGCCTCTTAGTGGAAATCTGATGTTTTGTTGTTAAAGTGTTTTAAATTAATTCTTCCTTCACACAGAAGGTTCCCTGCGAAGGAGGAAGTCCCGCCCCCAGGCGTCTCTTACAGCCACTCACAGCAGCACACTGGCTGAGGAGATTGTTTCGGTTCTGCGCACTCTGCACTCTCTTGGCCAGTGGAACAGCATGATAAATGATTACATCAACACTCAGCTGAGCTCCATTGGAGATGTTATGGCAGGCTGCCAGTCTGAAGCAGTAAGAAATGTTGCAGTATTATGTAATATTCAATTGTTGTCTGTTAAAATGTGAACTCACACAAGTGCTTCATTGATAGAATCAGTTCTAACAAAATGTTGATTGTAAACTTCCCCTCTGTCTGTTTCAGTGTTTCCTGGAGGAGTACTTTCCAGACTCAGAGGGTCCTAGAGTGGGCAGTCTGATGGCAGTGCTGGCAGTCATTGGAGGAATTGATGGGCGTCTCAGGCTAGGAGGCCAAGTTATTCACGAGGAGTATGGAGAGGGAACAGTCACTCGCATCACCCCAAAAGGACGCATCACCGTCCAGTTTCATGAGATGAGGACGTGCAGGGTTTGCTTGCTCAGCCATCTCAAACCGGTAAGGATGTATTTAGATGCTCACATTAGCTCCATTACTTCAGTCCATCAGACAATAAAATACTGATTTTCTTTTTTTTGTTGTCATGTTCCTCAGCTGCCTGCAGTCACCTTCAGTGTGCAGAATCTGCCCTTCACTGAGCCCATGTTGGCAGTATGGGCCCAGCTGGTCAGCCTGGCTGGAAGCAAACTGGAGAAACAACGCATGAAGAAATCCCTCAGTCGAGGACTCACAGGTGCTGAGAGACACAACACAAATGTTATAGACTTGATGGTCTCACATATTACTCATAAACATCATATAAAACAAAAAGTCACTGAATGCATTTAGACTAATCTTTAGTAAAGTCTCCTGGCAATATGCATGACTATGTTCTTATGATAAAGGATAATGACCACGACAAAGGGTTTCAGGCTGTGGAAGATCCTTTGATTTAGTGTTCAAAGCCTAAGGTCTAGTCCAGTGAATTAAATCAAACCTTTTGTGGTTCCAGCTGACCAGGTGGACATCCATTTGCTGCGGTGCCAGCAGCTGAGGCTGTATATTTTAAAGGCAGGACGGGCCCTGCTCTCTCATCAGGACAAACTCAGGCAGATCCTCTCCCAGCCGGCAGTTGTGGACATAGGACCCAACCCCAGTGGTAAGACCTTGATCTGTGAAGGATTGCATTCATTTGTCTTGATAATGTAACTGGGGAGTTGGTCATGACTTTATGTCTTTATGGAAAATGATTGCTCTATAGACTACTTAGCCTCAATTAGAAATATCACTATATGTGCTGTTTTCCTATGTGGTGGTGACAGGATGGATGTTGTTTTGTATCCACATGTAAAAGCAGTGAATTTACAATTACAAAAAACTAAGAAAAAAACAATGACTTCCAAACTTTCTGCTGCCTTGGGGCCACGTTGTTGCTCCTTGTGGGTGGACAAGGTGGACATTTGTTCATGAAGAGCTGTGTTTGCACAATTAGTGCAAATTCTTTTGATAATGCACAGAAGCCACTCTGTGGGAGGACAAACTTAGCAGTGTCTGATTAACCAGTGTGCTTACCTTGTGCACTTTTTGAGATTAGATGTGGGTGGATGTCAAAGTTTAGACAAACGATCTTTTCTGAACACAGCTTTGAAGAGCCATTGTGCTGTTATCTGTCTCTTCTGTTGGGGCTTTTTCATGACGCCTTATCATTTGTTTTGTTTGCAGAGGATCCAGTGGTGTCTTCTCCTGATGTAGGAGACTTGTCCCCTGAAGGCCCCTTACCCCCACTGATCCTGCTGCAGCAGCTGATGTCCGCTGCCACTCAGCCCTCCCCCATCAAAGCCATTTTTGACAGGCAAGAGATGGAGGTGAGTCTAATACCAACACTTTTCTTTAATAAGCCGGTGTCAGTTGTAATACTGCATATTGCATTAGAGCTGGTGTGTTGGCTTTGACCTCAGTGTTATCTGTGCATGCTTGTGTATGTAGGCTGCAGCTCTGGCAGTGTGTCAGTACCTGGCTGTGGAATCCGCCCACCCCTCCTCTCCGCTGTTTGAGGAGAGCAGCTCCAGTGAAGCCACCACGCCTGTCACCGTACAACATGTCCGACCTCCCAAACAGAAGAAACAGAAGACCTCCCCTGTCCCTCCCTTACCCATAGTCCTTCAGCTTATGGAGATGGGATTCCCGCGGAAAAACATCGAGTTTGCCTTGAAGTCGCTGTCTGGAACAACAGGCAGTGCTTCTGGCGTCCCAGGTACAGTTTCACATTGCACAACCCTGAATTTGTGAATAAATTGGAATGCTTGCTTGTGTCACCATTACTGCAGCTCAGACTCTGTAGCTGTCACTGCAGCAATGTGTCTGCCTTATTTGTGATATGTTTTGAGACCTACTCTTGGAGAGTAATTGAGCATGTACATCAGGTGTTGAAGCTCTGGTGGGCTGGCTGCTGGACCATCCAGACATTCACGTCACCGAGCTGTCAGATGCCGACACCATGTCAGATGAATACTCTGATGAGGAGGTGCTGGAGGAGCTGGAGGAGGCTGAGCCAACATTCCCTGTGGTACATTACCTTTGCTTTTATTTCTGCCATACAGCCAGTCAATAATGGAGTGAGACGCCTGCCAAATTCTCCTTATGACATCATAAATGATCACTTTGTGTGTGTGCATCATTAGCCTCCGGGTGCGGTGGTGACTGAAAGCCAGACGTTTAAGAAGAGGTCAGATTTCCAAAGCAACGATGATTATGCCGTGTATGTGAGAGAGAACATTCAGGTAAGAGCAGCAGACTTTCAAAGATTTTCTAAAACTACCTTGAGGAAATGAGACAGAAGTCTGACAGATGGGTGACCTCTCTGCAGGTGGGGATGATGGTGAAGTGCTGCAGAACGTACGAGGAAGTGTATGACGGAGATGTGGGGAAAGTGATCAAGCTGGACAGAGATGGACTTCATGACTTGAATGTGCAGTGTGACTGGCAGCAGAAAGGAGGAACGTACTGGGTTCGCTACATCCACATCGAGCTGCTTGGTGAGCTTGTGTGACACTAATGAGATCTCGTGCCTTTAATGAGAAGTTAGTGATTGTGGGAAAACTTTGGCAACATATTTTCCCTTCACCTTGACTTTTTGACATGTGCTGGGTCATTATTTGCTTTTTCTAGGATTCCCACCACAAAGTTCTCCTTCACATATAAAGATCGGTGACAAAGTGAGGGTGAAGCCCACAGTCACGACGCCAAAGTACAAATGGGGCTCTGTCACTCACAGGAGTGTTGGGGTTGTGAAAGGTAAGCCACTCTCTTTAGCCTCTAAAACAGTTATCTTTGAGTATCTTCTCCAATTTGAGTGTAATTATAATCAGAACAAACACCTCAGGTAAAGATGCTGTATCCATTGTTTTCTGTACTAATGGAGCCAAATGATTTGTTTCAGCTTTCAGTGCCAATGGAAAGGATGTGATAGTCGACTTCCCTCAGCAGTCCCACTGGACTGGCTTGTTGTCTGAAATGGAACTTGTGCCCAGTGTTCACCCAGGAGTGAGGTACGGATATTTCAAGGTTCCTCTCAGCCCAGTTAACCCATGTATTTAGTGTGTTGTTCAAATAGCATCTTCTGTTGTCTGCAGATGTGATGGCTGCCAGATGTTCCCTATAAACGGCGCCAGGTTCAAATGCAGAAACTGTGACGACTTTGACTTCTGTGAGAACTGCTTCAAGACCCGCAAACACAACACCAGACATTCCTTTGGCAGAATCAACGAGCCCGGTTAGTCACACATTCGCAGACAGTATGTGTGCTGTTTCTGTTTGTGTGTTTTTGTGCATGTGTGTCAACCTGTTGCTCATCTTCACCACAATCAGGCCAGTCTCCAGCATTCTGCGGCCGCTCAGGAAAACAGCTCAAGAAGCATCACAGCAGCCAGCGAGGGATGCTGATTGACGACTGGTCTCGCGCTGTCAAGAGCCTCAATGTCTCATCCTCCGTTAACCAGGCTTCACGCCTCATTGACTGCAGTGATCAGTGCTGGCAGTCGTCTGGCTCGCAGGGAAAGGCAAGAGATTGAATTGCATACTCTAATAAGCTGAATGACATTTAATCTAGTTTGAGTTTAGCTTTATTAAAGTGTAATGCATCGCCTGACAGGTTTTGTCATTCTTTCTTCTGCAGCACTGGATTCGTCTTGAGCTCTTCCCAGATGTTCTCGTGCACAGGCTGAAAATGATTGTGGACCCGGCAGACAGCAGCTACATGCCTTCTCTAGTGGTTGTGTCAGGTTGGTTACATTTACACTAAAAAATGAACCAACATGAGCATTTTGTAGCCCCTTAGTTTTTACAGATGTGATGTATTTTTACCATTAGAGAGGTCTGTTCTTGCTCCTCAGATTGTTTCCTCTTGTATAAACATCAGGGTGTTTGTCATGTCATTCGATCATCATCAGTAATGTGTTTTTCTGAATACAGGTGGAAGCTCTTTGAACAACCTAATTGAGCTGAAGACAATCAACATTAATCCCACAGACACCACAGTGCTTCTACTTAGTGACTGCACTGAGGTTGGTTTGCTTAAGACCTATTAATTGACATCAGCTTCTAATCACTGTTTTTGTCTTAAATATTATTGTTATAATAACTCGAATATTTTCTTTCCTCCAGTTTCACAGATATATCGAGGTTGCAATCAAGCAGTGCCGCAGCTCCGGTATAGACTGCAAGATCCATGGACTCGGTATCGTCGGACGGATCAGAGCAGAAGATGAAGACCTGGCCACAGTTCCTTTCCTGGCGTCTGACAATGAGGAAGAGGATGATGACAAAACTGCCACTGGGAGGTATAACAGGCAAAGGAATAAGTATTTCAGGGCTCATTGTCAAACCCTTGAAGGAATACATGTGGTGTGGGTGTTTAACTCATCCTTAACAAGCATTAATATGGCAGGAGGTTTACACTGGTGCAGGCCAATCTGTGCATGTGGATAGATTTCTGTGCTCACAGGTACATGGCTTAATGTCATTGTGAAAGATTACCATGGTTGAGGATTATTAAGATCTATTCAGAGTGAGTTTGATCTTGAGCGTGAAGGAACTATGCAGCTCTTTACTTGAGCACGGCTGTGTGTGTGTGTGTGTGTGTGTGTGTGTGTGTGTGTGTATATGTATGTATATGTGGTTTTTTTTGTTTTTTTATTTTTAAACAATAATCACAAGAACATTTAAATGAAAATGAAATTGATCGATGTCCAGGATCTCACTCTGTGTATGTGTTTTCCTTTAGCCTTGCTCGGAAGAAGTCCTCAGGACTGGAGTCTGCAGCCACCATCCGGACCAAAGTGTTTGTCTGGGGGCTGAATGACAAGGACCAGCTGGGAGGACTCAAGGGTTCTAAGGTGCAGCTTTCAGTGTATTTGACCCGAAATTAGCCAATGACTGAACTAACTCATGGTTTACATGCCTCAAAGCGTTTCCATAAAGGGGTATAACAAGTGTTTTCCTAGCTAGATACCAGTCATGATATTCACTTTTTCTTCCCTAATCAGTTGAGAAGTATTCAGATACTTTAAATACAGGTTAAGGATTATTCAGTTATCTACAAAATGGCCTCTTTTAGAGTGGTTATTCTTTCCATTAAACAATTTGATTCTTATCATTGCAGCAATAATTTGTAAGGAGCATTTTAATGTTGAAGCTGGTCATGATGGAGTTCATTTTAAGAATGTAACCTGCTGTTGGATCACCTTCATAGTGTCGAGTAACTATAGCGTTTAATGCTGATAAATGTAGCAGAATAAAAAATATATTTCCCTTAACCTCTGTGACATTACATGGAATCATTCAAATGATGTACAAGTCCTCAAAACCACTTAAGTAAATGTGCTTGTGCTGTATGATAAGCACATTTGAGGATAACCCACTGGTGGTTATAGAGGCTGTGCAGCAGATGGGAGCAGACGCGTCCTTGCGCTGAGCCTCTGGGAGATGCTCAGGAGCTGCTGCCTTCTCTAATCAGTTTTGTTTGTGTCCTTCACAGATCAAGGTGCCCTCCTTCTCTGAAACTCTCTCTGCACTCAATGTGGTTCAAGTGGCCGGTGGCTCCAAAAGCCTCTTTGCAGGTGGGTGATAAATATTTATGTAGTTAATGTGCTTATGTATCATGTCATGAGCTGGACGTAACCATGACGTCTCTGTTGCAGTGACAGTCGAGGGGAAGATCTACGCGTGTGGAGAGGCCACTAACGGCAGGTTGGGTCTGGGCCTGTCCAGCGGGACCATCCCAATCCCCCGTCAGATCACTGCACTCAGTAACTACGTGGTGAAGAAGGTCGCTGTGCATTCTGGGGGACGACACGCCATGGCCCTGACTGTGGACGGGAAGGTGTTCTCCTGGGGAGAGGGAGATGATGGCAAGCTGGGACACTTCAGTAGAATGTATGTTACCTTGGACAGTTACTGCACATATCTTATATAGAGACACGGTTTTGTTGTTGATAGTTGAATTGTTCTCATACATACTACACTTTCAATGCAATGTTGTGGAAAATTGTTCTAATGATGCGGTTAAAGAAAAGGATGATTTTGTGTCTTAGGAACTGTGACAAGCCTCGGCTGATTGAGGCTCTGAAGACCAAGCGCATCCGTGACATCGCCTGCGGCAGCTCTCACAGTGCGGCAATCACCTCCAGTGGGGAGCTGTACAGCTGGGGTCTAGGGGAATATGGCCGCCTTGGACATGGGGACAACACTACTCAACTGAGGCCTAAACTGGTATGTCTGCAACTACTGCCTCACTCCATTCTTTACTTTACAGGGCTCAAGATTAGAAATGTGCAAAATAATGTCAACAGACTTTGTAAACAAATGTAATTCATCACAAAGATTTACACCTTGTAACAGACTGAACCATGTGTAGAACTTGATTTGTTTATGATGTTTTGCTGCTAAGAATCTATGTACACTATGTATTATGTGTAAATTGACCATGCACATGGCTGTGTCTTCATCATCCAGGTAAAAGTGCTTCTGGGACACCGTGTCATCCAGGTGGCTTGTGGGAGCAGGGATGCTCAAACTCTAGCCCTCACTGATGAAGGTATTTCTGTCAGTGTACTTAAATGTACCCTGTGCAGTTTTAGACCACTAGTAGCAGTGGAGACTTATGATTTTTATTAACAATTTATTTATCTTAGATACTTGTAATTCAGTTTCTAGTTGGTAATCTATGTGTGTATTTTTGTCAGGGTTGGTGTTCTCCTGGGGTGACGGGGATTTTGGGAAGCTGGGTCGTGGAGGCAGTGAGGGCTGCAACATCCCCCAGAACATCGAGAGGCTCAACGGGCAGGGAGTCTGCCAGATTGAATGTGGAGCACAGTTCTCCTTGGCGCTCACTAAATCTGGAGTTGTGTGGACCTGGTAAGATGGACGCACATTATAATGGCTCTACATGATCATTCATCATTTGTCTGTTTCCTTTCAAACGAGTGCTCATGGTTTGTGTTTCCAAACAGGGGAAAAGGCGACTACTTCCGATTGGGCCATGGCACCGATGTGCATGTGCGGAAGCCCCAGATGGTCGAGGGACTGAGAGGCAAAAAGATTGTCCATGTTGCTGTTGGGGCGCTGCACTGTTTGGCTGTTACAGACACAGGACAGGTCTGTTCTGGCCTCCACCGTCACATTATGTAAACCAGAGCACATAGTTCAAACACTCTACTCATTTGGTGCCATGGCACCGTTCCAGATGTGCGATTTTCTCCTCCTGCAGTGGGAGTTTATTTATCGACTCTGCCTTCACTTTTCCAGGCACCTCTGACCTTTGCTGTTACACAGCTTATTTCATCTTGTGTAATACCTTCCCTGAGGACAAATTTAATAATGTTAGCACATCACTTCCAATGATGAGAGGCAGCTACTCAATATTTGACCACTTTAAGAGGCTGTTAAGATTGAGTGCTTGGAGTGGTGCCTTCACCTTTCCTCGTGTGGCTATTCTTTAACCTTAATTTAAAATTCTATTTTAAAAGAGCTCAAAGACACCATGCCTGTATCACATAGCATTATGTTCAACATGTTTTTATAGGAGGCTTTATTTTATTCAAACTGATCAAAATGAAATCCCTTCATGGCTTTGTGTTTCTCCGTCAGGTGTATGCGTGGGGTGACAATGACCACGGGCAGCAGGGGAACGGCACCACCACAGTTAACAGGAAGCCCACCCTGGTTCAGGGTCTTGAGGGACAGAAGATCACCCGGGTGGCCTGTGGCTCCTCCCACAGTGTGGCCTGGACCACTGTGGACGTCACCACACCTTCAGTTCATGAGCCAGTACTTTTCCAGACGGCCAGGGACTCCCTCGGAGCGTCCTATTTAGGTGATCATCCCTTTCCTTGCTGCCTTGTAACACAGCCCATCTACTGAGTCTTCATCAATCCTGATGGTTGGGATTGTAATGACTTTGTATTAGAAGTGAAGCAGCAAGTTTCTCACAGACGCTCACATTTATGTTTAGCAGATTGAAGATTGACCACAAGGGGGAGCTGTCATGCCATTATCAACCTGCTAAAAGTGAAATTGTGGACTTAAGTGAAAGATACACAGGAACAGGTTTTGGAATAATTGGATGATATGATGAACACTTTAGCAAAAGCAAATAAGCTGGTTGTTAAATATTACTTTTTGAAATATTAAAATGACATATGGCTTTTGCAAAAAAAGTGCTGCTTTTACACATCTTATGCAAATTTTGTCCTCTATATAAAAGGAATAACATGCAGTTGTAAAACTCATTGCCTGCTCAGTTGCAGAAGTTATTGCTTTCCTTGTGTGTAGATGAATGACAGTAAACAGCGAGACTGCTGTTGGAGGTGTGGCACAGGTTGGCCCACAAAAGCAGGGCTGAATCTGCTGAGCCACTGCAGCTCTGCTAGCGGTTGATAATGTCTGGAGCTGGTTTAAGGTGCTTCACATCAATGACAGTGTTTGTGTGTTTTATACCACAGGCGTCCAGTCAGACAGTGACTCATCAGCCGTGAACAACAAGATGAGCGGGCAGAGCAACGTGAAGCCTAATCGACCCTCGCTGGCCAAGATCCTCCTCAGTCTCGATGGCAACTTGGCCAAACAACAGGCTCTGTCTCATGTGCTGTCAGCCCTCCAGATCATGTATGCCAGGTACGTATGTTGTCTACACATCTTCTCCTGGTGGGTCAGAAGACTGTGATGCAAGTCCAGCTAAGTCTGTTCTGTGTCACCCCCCCTCTTCTTTTTCAATATTTCTTGTTGTGCTACACTCTCAGATGTTAGTGACAAAAGTGCAGTTTAATTTTTGATTTTCGGACAGTGAGAGGAACTTTAATGTAGCTAGATTCTAATTGCTCCGTTTACAAACTAGAGGTTTGCGACGCCCTGCTGAGGTGTGAATTCTGAACAGGAAGAGCTGAAAGTGTGGATGACCTCTAGATAATTAACTGGCACTGGTATTTGTCATTAGTGGGTATTACTGTTGACAGGACGTGTTGTGTGTTCCCCAGGGATGCCGTGGTCGGTGCCCTGATGCCAGCCAGCATGATTCTGCCAGCAGAGTGTCCTTCCAGCTCACCTGTTCCCCCGTCAGACTCCTCTTCCTCGTCCAGCGTGAGCGATGAAGAAGGTCCTCCTGTCCTGCCTGAAGCTGAGGAACGAGTCAGCCCTAATCCCTGGCAAGACAAGAAGGGAGAGGTGAGAAACGGAATAACTTTAGTATGACAGACATTTACAAACATTAACCCTGCCTATGAAAAACTTAATGTAATCATTGTCAGTGAGGGGCTCCCCGTGCTATTTGTTTTTGTTTTTCATAAAGATGCTGCCTCAACTGCATTTTGTGCTGATTTACTATTTATAAGTAACCACATGATGTGCATTTCCCCCATAATGACCAGGTGTGTAGATGCAACATCAGCAAACTATATTTAGGTCCAACCTGGAAACACCAGACACTCTCACAGAGCTTTAATCATAATTACAACTCTAAGTTTTCCACCACAACTTCCTCCATTTCCATTCTGGGTCTTGAAGACATAATCCTTAAGATTTCAGTCCTGCTTCATTTGGTGACACCTGTAGTTAGTGGTGGGAACAGCTAGTGTAATTTGACAGACTAGCACTAACAAAAAAATGCAGAAAATGACTGCTGCTTCACAATAAAAGTCACCCTTTGTCTGCCAAGTTGAAAACCTTTCATGTAAGCATGTGTGTGTTTCTGTGTGTGTGAGCAGGTTCCCTCGTCTGAAGAGGCCATCACCCCATCATCAGCTATGACTCCCTCTGCCTCTGGTGCCTCCTCGCGACCCTTCATCCCCGTCACTGATGACCCTGGAGCAGCCAGCATCATAGCTGAAACCATGACCAAGACGAAAGAGGTGAGTCTGTCAAACTGACCATGTGTGTTTGGTGAAGCCATTAACTGTCCATATGAAACTTACTCATATGTTCATCTTCAGGACTCTGAGAGCCAGAGCAAAGTGGTTGGTCCAGAACCTCAGTACCTCGATGAGTTCACAAGTCTGCTCGTGCCTGACGACACGCGTGTCATGGTGGACCTGCTCAAACTGGCCGTGTCCTGTCGCTCCGGGGAGAAGGGCAAGGAGGTGCTGTCTGCTGTGCTGTCCGGCATGGGCACAGCTTATCCACAGGTGATTCAGTCAATTCTGTTTGGTGATTCCACGTAGAACATGAAAGGACATTGGTTAGTTACTTTTGTGTCTGTCTGTGGTGTGCAGGTTGCTGACATGCTGCTGGAGCTGTGTGTCACTGAGCTGGAGGACGTTGCCACAGACTCACAGAGCGGCCGCCTGTCCTCCCAGCCGGTTGTTGTGGAGAGCAGCCATCCATACACTGATGACACCTCTACCAGTGGTACTGTGAAGATCCCAGGTATGAATTGAATATAGAGGGATTCTTTCATTTACACTTGATGAGACATTTTCAGGATCTTGCTCATTTCAACTTCTTCTTATTATTTTTATTTCCTTTTGTAGGTGCTGAGGGTTTAAGGATAGAGTTCGACCGACAGTGTTCAACTGAGAGACGCCACGACCCGTTAACAATCATGGACGGAGCCAATCGGATTGTCTCTGTCAGATCAGGTGATGAGAGGAGCACTGTTATTCTAAATGGTGATCATACATATGCCAACGAATTAAAAATTAATGTGGCAACATGCTGTGTCTGTCAGGTCGGGAGTGGTCTGACTGGTCCAGTGAGTTAAGGATCCCAGGAGACGAACTCAAATGGAAATTCACCAGTGACGGTTCAGTCAACGGCTGGGGCTGGCGCTTCACTGTCTATCCCATCATGCCTGCTGCTGGTGAGACACATCAAACAACAAAACACTGACACGAGTTTATGTGAAGTTACACAGTAAAAACACCCTCTGTACATTGACATAAATAAACCAGACACTGTGTCTCTCACTGACACTAAACCTCTTCCCCGTCTTTCCTCAGGCCCCAAAGACCTGCTGTCAGATCGCTGCATCTTGTCCTGCCCCTCCATGGACTTGGTCACCTGTCTGCTGGACTTCAGGCTCAACTTCGCCTCTAACAGGAGCATTGTGCCTCGCCTGGCTGCTTCCCTTGCTGCTTGTGCCCAGCTCAGTGCACTAGGTCCAGTTTTTTTAAACGTCTAAGTGTGGTTGATATCTTTCTGTTAGAAAGTGAATATATATTCATGTTGCATTTGATGTTGTTTTGTCCAGCTGCGGGACACAGGATGTGGGCTCTGCAGAGACTACGAAAGCTCCTGACCACAGAGTACGGCCAGTCCATCAACATTAACAGGCTGCTGGGTGACAGTGAAGGCGAAGCTCGCTCTATGGTGAGTAAACAGCTTAACTGAAAGATTCATTAAGTATATATAATGATACTATATACAATAACTACCACAGTGTAGGTGCATGCACTATTGCAGTAATACATTACATTCATTTTTTTCCACATATTAAAGTTGAACATACACGAGCGTGTCATCCTCGTTTTTTATGATTAAATTTTTATTGTTAATTTCATATCTGGTCTCTCACGGTTTACAGCACAAGCAGCTATATTTAGATTTTAATTCATTTAGTTTTGCTATTACACCTGAATTGCAATACTCATGTGTAGCTGAGAGGCATGCACTTGTATGAGCTAACTGATCAATGGCATCACTCTGACCGTAGTAATTGTATGTGCAGGTCTTTTCAATTGTTATTGATGATGTATGACATGATTTGTGACTTTTCATTTGTTCGATTGATTAAATTTTCTTCCCCACAGTCGTATCTTTTTGTTATGCATTTGCTTTCCACTCCCACAGCTAATTTTTCTTTCTTTCACCTCATATATCATCTACTGTCGTTTTCTGTCCTGTTTTGTGTAATTCTTTGAGAACTGTAGAAGTCGGGATATTTGATATTGAGCCAAACCTGTATTTAGTAAAATGTGGCCTAGGTTTTTAGAAGTATGTTTAATTGATTGAGAATCTGTTTTCTATTTCTGTGTCAGAGTTTCACAGGCAGTGCGCTCGCCGCTCTGGTGAAGGGGCTACCAGAGGCTCTGCAGAGGCAGTATGAGTACGAGGACCCCATTGTCAGGGGAGGCAAGCAGCTGCTGCACAGTCCGTTTTTCAAGGTATGCTCACAGTTGTTTCCTTACTAACACAATGGCACCAGAGGTTGAGAGTGTCATGTTTTTTTTTAAAGGTCATTAGATGCAGTTCTCAGAGGCTGATTTTATCTTTTTGTTCAGGTTCTGGTTGCTCTAGCCTGCGATCTTGAGCTTGACACTTTACCCTGCTGTGCCGAGACCCATAAGTGGGCCTGGTTCCGCCGATACTGCACCGCCTCCAGAGTGGCTGTGGCTCTGGACAAGAGAACCTCTCTACCAAGACCCTTCCTGGATGAGGTGAGTGTGCCAGGCTGTGCTGTCTGTGCCAGCCGTCACTTTTCTTCATCACACTATAACCTGAGAATGTTCTTAATCCCTTTCACTCCAACTACTCCCGTCCCTTTGAAGGTTACAAAGAAGGTTCGTGAGCTTATGGCCGATCATGAGAGCATGAACGGCCTCCACGAGAGCCACGACTTGTTCAAGCGCGAGCACGACGAGCAGCTCGTGCAGTGGATGAACCGCCGACCAGACGACTGGACTCTCTCCGCTGGGGGGAGTGGCACCATCTACGGCTGGGGCCACAACCACAGAGGTCAGCTGGGGGGCATCGAGGGGGCAAAGGTCAAAGTTCCCACCCCCACTGAAGCCCTCGCCACACTGCGGCCAGTGCAGCTTATCGGCGGGGAGCAGACTCTGTTTGCTGTCACTGCTGATGGAAAGGTATTGAACACAACCTGTGTGCACACTGCCCCTTTTCTTAATGTAGCCATAGACTGTATAAAATATGGACGTAGTGTCCGTGACGTCACCCATAGGTTTCTGAAGAGCAAAAATGAAGCAAATCGTAGTGCGTAGCCATCTTGGTAGCCTACCTCCGGTTACTCCAAATATGGACAAAGCGGTGGAGCGAGGGCGGAGCTGAGGCGGGTCGAATGAACGCTATTGGCTGAAAAAAGCCGCTGAAAAAAGCCACTTTATTCGAAATAATCAAACTAGCTACGGCTAGCCAGCTAGGTTAAATGCTAAATATCGTTGCTAGCCGGCTAACCCCACGACGATCTCTTTCCCAAACTCAGTGACTAGAATTAGCCGGGGTGACGCCCTTTAGACCGTCAGTGGCTAGTTGTCAATCAAAGTGGCGCCACTTAGATTGACAGCTATGAATTGTGCATAATGATGTATGCTGTATATTTTAAACGAACACCTTATAAAAAAATTCGCCCCCCCCATAGTTGTCATGGAGTAGAAAAACAGCTTATGAGACTAGAGCCATGTTTTGAACCAGGCTGTAAATATGTTTTTTTCTGTCGTAAAATCGGACATTTTAACATGGGGCTCAAATGTAATTGACTCCCTTCTGCAGCCTGCTCTAGTGGTTATTCGAGGAACTGCAGCTTTTTTGCACTTCCGCATTGGCTTCATTTTTCAGCGGCGGAGGTTGCCGCTTGATTGTAGCACATACAGGCAAGAGTAATGCTCAACATATTCAATTGAATGACTTCCAGGAAAATGTAATATACTCTCAGACTAATATATGCTGTCTCCTCAGCTGTATGCAACAGGATATGGAGCTGGGGGCAGACTGGGTATTGGAGGCACGGAGTCTGTGTCCACCCCGACTCTACTGGAGTCCATCCAACACGTCTTCATCAGGAAAGTGGCTGTAAACTCTGGAGGGAAGCATTGCCTGGCGCTGTCCTCCGAGGGAGAAGTGTACTCATGGGGAGAGGCTGAGGATGGAAAACTCGGCCATGGGAACAGAAGGTTGAGATCTAATCAAATACAACACTTTTCACTCACAATTTTCAGTCCATAACACACACAATATTAATACAAATCATGTCAGGATTAAGACAGTGTGAAAGGTTTTCATAGTAACTGTGACGTCCTATGACTTCAGTCCCTGTGACCGTCCTCGTGTAATCGAGTCCTTGAGGGGAGTGGAAGTGGTGGATATCGCGGCGGGAGGGGCTCACAGCGCCTGCATCACTGCCAGTGGAGAGCTCTTCACCTGGGGGAAGGGTCGCTACGGACGGCTGGGTCACGGTGACAGCGAGGACCAACTCAAACCAAAGCTGGTCAGTGATCACTTAGCTCAGTTGCTGTAATCATGTAATGCTCTCAAAGTTACAATGAAAAGGCTTGAAAAAATAGCTGGCAACCCAAAATGTTTGTACAGGAATCAAACCGTTCGCTGCCTCTCACTCTGACAAGGTTCCCCAGACGATCACAGTGAGGGAAAGCTGATGTCACTGTCTGTGTGGTTTCTCCAGGTGGATGCACTACAGGGTCACAGGGTCATTGATGTAGCTTGTGGCAGCGGGGACGCCCAGACACTGTGTCTAACAGATGATGACATGGTCTGGTCTTGGGGAGACGGGGACTACGGCAAATTGGGCCGGGGAGGCAGTGATGGCTGCAAAATCCCCATGAAGGTAAGACAATTTACACAGCGGTGTTCACCGGAGGTCAGCCGTAGCATCACTTTACTTTCTCTAGTTATTTTATACTGGAAGAGACCAGAGTGTGTTGAAAACTGCAAACTAAACTTCAGATGGGTTTTCTGTTTCTAATAAGATCAGTAGCTACAACTATTTAACTAACTAATCATTAAAAAAAATTTAAGTAATTAAATAATTTTAAAAAATTAAATTGATTGTTTTATAAAGTTTCAAGTTTATTTAATGAATTCATGCTAGCAGTCCAAGGACTGAATTTTAGCAGAAGTTGCAATTAAAAATCATTCATATAATTAACACATTCAATCAAATCAATAAAATTATTAAAAAGTATTTAAAAGTCATTCAAAAGTTTATGACATGGGCCTGGTGGTTCAAAAGAATAGTTTGACTTTTTTATTGACTTATTTGCTGAGAGCTGGTGAGAAAATTGACACCATTTGAATCTAAGTTTGAAACTACAGCTAGGAGATGGTTAGCTTGGCTTAGCAAAGCAATTGGAAACTGGGGGAAACAGTTAGTCTGACTCTGTGTAAGGTTTAAAAAATATACTTTTAAAGCTTAATAATGAACATGATATTACTTGTTTATTACAAAACCGTGTTATTAAGAATCTCACATGCAGCTATGTGCAACATCCTGTTTAAAAGCTGTTTCATAGTTCTTAGAGTCTGAGCATCTGATAATATTTGTTTCCTACACAATCTAGTTTAACACATTTACTCATTTTGTTCATTGGTATTTGTGTAACTGTTTCAGTGTATGTGCTCTGTGAGATGACTGACAGAAGAGCTCTAATGTGTTTATCACAGTGATCCATCAACTCATCGATGAATTGTTTTCTCGTTTTCAGATCGACTCTCTCACCGGCCTCGGAGTGG
Source organism: Centropyge bicolor (assembly GCA_037975185.1). Taxonomy (NCBI): domain Eukaryota; kingdom Metazoa; phylum Chordata; class Actinopteri; family Pomacanthidae; genus Centropyge; species Centropyge bicolor. Next base: position 69,708 of record JBBMOC010000058.1, on the reverse strand, counting down.
TCAAAGTGGAGTGCGGCTCTCAGTTTTCTGTGGCTCTCACTAAGTCTGGAGCTGTGTACACATGGTATGTACAGCACAGTTCAGAGTAGGTCTGTCATGGCCTCTTATGTCTGTCTTGTGTTTGGAGATGAGATGGCTCAGTTGTGCATCATGTGATTCTCAGGGGGAAAGGAGACTATCACCGGCTGGGCCACGGCTCTGACGACCACGTTCGACGACCCAGACAGGTTCAGGGGCTGCAAGGGAAGAAGGTCATCGCCATCGCCACGGGGTCGCTGCACTGCGTGTGCTGCACAGAGGACGGTAGGATTGACCAGTTTACGCTATGATCCTCCTTTTTGTACACGCTCCCCCGCCGCTGCATTTGTCGGTTTATTTCAGATCCATTTATTGTCCTTTGCCACGTTGCCAGTTGGTGTCATTGAATCCCTACGGTTCGGCTAAGTCGGGCTGGATTTCACAGAAAGCTTTGCTGTTGTGTTTGGCTCAGGAGAAGTGTACACATGGGGTGACAACGATGAGGGCCAACTTGGAGACGGGACCACGAATGCCATCCAGAGGCCACGGCTGGTGGCTGCGCTGCAGGGCAAGAAAATCAACAGGGTGGCCTGTGGTTCTGCTCACACCCTCGCCTGGTCCACCAGCAAGCCCACCAACGCTGGGAAGCTGCCTGCACAGGTACTGTACTGGATTCAAACAGAAGGAAAAGAAACTGTCATTCTCATTGACTGTATAAAATATGGACGTAGTGTCCGTGACGTCACCCATAGGTTTCTGAAGAGCAAAAATGAAGCAAATCCTAGTGCGTAGCCATCTTGGTAGCCTACCTCCGGTTACTCCAAATATGGACAAAGAGGTGGAGCGAGGG
>JBBMOC010000058.1:0-64902 GCA_037975185.1 Centropyge bicolor | reverse complement strand
ATGTTTTGAACCAGGCTGTAAATATGTTTTTTTCTGTCGTAAAATCGGACATTTTAACATGGGGCTCAAATGTAATTGACTCCCTTCTGCGGCCTGCTCTAGCGGTTATTCGAGGAACTGCAGCTTTTTTGCACTTCCGCATTGGCTTCATTTTTCAGCGCCGGAGGTTGCTGCTTGGTCATTCTTTGTTTATTAGAACTGTAGGTCTGTGTCCACATGTTCCAGTAGATGGCAGTAAAACTTCACAGACAGAAGCATCATTAAAGCAAAGTGGCTTCAGTGTCCATCATGCTGTCATTGTCTGACTGTCTGTGTCTGTGTGTTCAAGGTTCCCATGGAGTACAACCACCTGCAGGAGATCCCGATCATGGCCCTGAGGAACAGGCTGCTGCTGCTGCATCACATCTCAGAGCTTTTCTGCCCGTGTATACCCATGTTTGACCTGGAGGGTCGACTGGGTCAGACAGGCCACGGACCCTCAGTGGGCTTCGACACGCTCAGGGGAATCCTCATCTCCCAGGGGAAGGTGAGACAGCGTGGATTTGAATCACACAGAAATATATTTGAAATGTAAACAAACAGTGGTGTTTACAACCATAAATTAGCAAAATAATACTGTGTCTGCTTTGCACTAAAACATCATCTTATCTGCCTCACTGAGCATTTATTTTGTCTGTGAACAGGAAGCAGCATTCAGGAAGGTGGTTCAAGCTACGATGGTGAGGGACAGACAGCATGGACCTGTGGTGGAGCTCAACAGGATACAGGTACAGTAGGAATGCATCCAAATAGCACACAGCTTTAACATCTGCCTTCTCATAATCTGTTTCACAACCACTTTTATCTTCAAGTCTCTTACTCACTCTTACTGTAGTTCCCTCCCCCTCCCCCTCCTCCTCCTCCTCTCACTGAGAGGCTGTGCTCCAGACAGGCTCCTGAGCGCTACATGTGATGTCTTTCATAAGGGTTTTTTTTTCTCTGCTGTGTGTGATCTGTGCTCCAGCCTGTCTGCAGGAGTTCCTGGACTTAGTTTTCGACTTTAGTCCACACTGAGCCCCCCACCCCCACTGTATCCATGGTGCAGAGAGCTGTCATATCCAGGAATTCATGCTCATCAGTTGTTCCTCTCTATCTGGCAGGAAGTGATTAAACACAGAACAGAAACAAACCATCTCTCTCTTTCTTTTTTCTTCCTCACCCTGCAGGTGAAGCGTTCCCGTAGCAAAGGGGGGCTGGCAGGTCCCGACGGAACCAAGTCTGTGTTTGGTCAGATGTGTGCCAAAATGAGTTCATTCAGCCCAGACAGCCTGCTGCTCCCTCATCGAGTGTGGAAGGTCAAATTTGTGGGTAAGTGGAACACTGTTGAGCCCCCCCCTCGCCCAAATGTCTGTGATGTATTACTCCTTAAAAGTAACATTAAATTCTCAGCCACACGTGTGCATTTCCCCTGACTGGATTTTTAAGAACACTTGTTATTTTCTCAGGCGAGTCTGTGGACGACTGTGGCGGGGGCTACAGCGAGTCCATCGCCGAGATGTGCGAGGAGCTGCAGAACGCCCTGACCCCGCTGCTCATCGTCACCCCCAACGGCCGCGACGAGTCGGGCGCCAACAGGGACTGTTTCCTGCTCAACCCCGCCGCCAAGTCTCCTCTTCACATGAGCATGTTCCGCTTCCTAGGTATAATCCCGTTAATCTCCCAGTCAGGTCTTCTGGGGTGTTAATCCCAGATAAACAAAACCTGAAAATATGCATGTTTATTTTAAAATGTACAAAATGCTTCCTGTGCGTTTTCGCTGATAAAACACCTGGCCTCGACTGTTGAGCATGCTTCACTTAATATAGATATTTTTGCTGCAAACGTTTTGTACAGCGCAGTAACAAATGGTGGTTTCTGTTTGATCTGTGTGTAATGCTCTGCCTTGCTGTGTCTGCAGGAGTGCTCTTGGGCATCGCAATCCGGACTGGAAGCCCTCTTAGTCTGAACCTGGCAGAGCCGGTGTGGAAACAGCTGGCAGGCATGAACCTGACCATCGCTGACCTCAGTGAGGTGCGTACACTGCCCTGCTCTCAGTGTGCATCCAGTGAGCGCTGCTGATGATTGATTGACTGTGAAAATACAAGTTTTCAAACACTGGGCCTCTGGTAGCAACAGATTTGCTCTGAAGTCATTTTTAGTGCAAACAGAATTCAGCAGTGGTCCAGACCTGTTGTATGAGTCATTATCAGATCTTCTCCACAGCAGAAAAACACAGACTGAAGTGTCTACACGCTGTGACTTCATGGCAGAAAATATTATTCAATCCACACGGTTTTGCCAAAATAAGTGTATTATTACCATTTATTTCAGATTCTATTGGCACAGTTTGGTTTTGCAGTCTGAGCAGCTGCCTCAGGGTCTTTATGGTCGTCACTGTTAGAGGGAAGATTCTCACTGTCACATAGTGTCGACTTCTCTTGTTATGTGGATGATGTTCAACTGTACGTCCTGATTAAGATAAGATAAGATAATTCTTTATTGATCCCCCATAGGGGAAATTCAGGTGTTACAGCAGCACAAGCATACAATCAGATAGAAGTATAAAGTATACAAAATAAAAAACTGTAAGAAACTATATATAAAAAAAAGTACAAGTGGAACCTAATAAAAGAAGTACAAGTGGAACCTAAAGTGGCTTAGTGAAGATAAAGTGACAACATCAAATAACAAAACAGCAGCAATGAGAATATGAGGTAGATAATGCAGCATAGTTATGTCAGTAAAGCAGACTAAACCGACTAAAGCAGAATAAACTCTGGTACCACTGCTGTAGCTGAGAGACCATTATAATTAACCCCCATGGCCACAGCACTTGCATTATTAACACTTCTTCATCTCGTCTGTGGCCTTTGTGTAATTATGAAGCCTGTAATCCAGGTGTGATGTTTGACTCCCAGCTGTGTTTCGATGCTCAGGTTACTGAAATGGTTTTGTCTAGTTTTGGTCTGTGCTCTTTTTTTTTTTTTTTTTTTTTTTTTTTTTTTTTACCAGCTAACCTAATGTCAAACTATCCCGTCTTTATACGTCACTGGGAGTTTCAGGTCCCCTGTACGACTGCGGGCGCTCCTGAATTATTTGTTTTCCATCAGCTGATTTCTCACTTGAAGCTCTACAGTGGAAAATTCTTATTTTTACTCGTGGACGTTTTTGAAACTTGAACACAAACAGAGCAGAACAGATATCCTCATGTAGCAATTCAGGGTTGTCAATTATGCTAATGAGCTAATCTCACAAACTTACACCTACTCATGAACAGAACGAGACGAGTTGTGAGTCACATGTAACTTCACTGTAACTGTCTGTAGCTAAACATAACACCTCCGCCCTCCAGCTACAAAAAGGAATGTCCCTCTTTATGTCACACATTATATAACATTATAAACCCTCATGAGCTGCATTATAACCCCAAAGAACACATTCCTATACATTCCTTCTCAGATTAATCCTTAAACCTACCAGCCTCCTGCTCCCCTGAGCTCCACACTGAGAATCATGTCTGGAACTGTACCTGCTCTTTACAAAGGTTAAAATCTAGATTAACTTGTGTAAAAGAAGTGGTGAGCCACAATCTGAGCTTTTGTTTAGGAGATGGCGTGAGCCCACTCCTGCCCTCACGCTGTGATCATGAGCTCCTGAACCGTCTCTGGGAGAAGAGTGGAGTAGGAAACAAGCGCCCTTTTCTTCACAAAGCCGCTCTTGTTTGGTGGATTCGCCCTTGAGATATTAGAAAGGTTGGATGGGAAATGATTCCAGCACAAGACTGGAGAAAGAGTAGATCACTTTGAAGCTTACAGGAGCTGTGTTGTGAGCACGAGGGCCTACGTGCACTCACACATGAATCACACACACACACACACAAATAGATGAATGAAAGGTGAAGTTAAAGGTTATAAAGAGGCAAATAGTTAGTTTTCATACAATTTCTACAATTTCATTTAGCAGACGCTTTTGTCCAAAGCGACGTACATCTGAGAGCACATACAACACAAGCAAGGATCTAGTCAGGAGAAAACAACCTGGATAAGTGCCAAAAAAGTCAAGGTTCAAGTTAGATAGGGCCTGCCTACAGGCAGTGAGGACAAACATGACAACATACAATTAGACTTTTTTTTTTTTTTTTTTTTTTTTTTTTTTTTGTGTGTGTGTGTGTGTGTATGTGTGTTCATTTTACAGGAGTTTATCAAGTGCCAAGGTGTTCAGTGAAGAGCTGGGTCTTTAGTCTTTTCTTAAAGACTGAGAGTGACTCTGCAGATCGAACAGAGTTTGGTAACTCGTTCCACCACCGGGGAACCACAGAGGAGAAGAGTCTAGCTATTGACCTCGGGCCCTTTTGAGGTGGTTGTATCAGGCGCCTTTCATTGGTCGAGCGTAGTGAGCGAGACGGAGTGTAGACCTGAATCAGGGTGTTCAGGTAGGAGGGAGCCGTTTTTGTTGTAGTTTTGTAGGCAAGTGTAAGAGCTTTGAATTTGATGCGGGCAGCAACTGGAAGCCAGTGGAGCGATCTGAACAGTGGGGTGACATGTGCTGTTTTTGGCTGGTTGAAAACCAGACGTGCTGCTGCATTCTGGATCATCTGCAGAGGTTTGACCGTGCATGCGGGGAGGCCTCAGTAAGGAGTTGCAATAGTCGATGCGTGATATTACTGCAGCCTGTACCAGGAGTTGTGTTGATCTGTTCTGCACTTCCCAGGTTGATAAGGATTTTATTCCCGGCTTGATGTACATCCGGGATAATGAAGCCACGGCCGAGGAGTTCGAGGCCATGACCCTTCCCTTCACCGTGCCCAACGCCAGCGGCCAGGACATCCAGCTCAGCTCCAAGTACTCCCACATCACCCTGGAGAACCGCGCAGAATACGTCCGCCTGGCCATTAACTACAGGTGAGAGGAAGAAGAGGAAGCAGCTGAGTGAACATTTACACTCTCCAGCTTGTGTTTGTGTTTACCTCTCTGTCTGTTTTTATTCTTCAGGCTCCATGAGTTTGACGAGCAGGTCTCTGCTGTGCGCGAGGGGATGGCTCGAGTAGTTCCAGTTCCCTTGCTGTCGCTTTTCACTGGTTACGAACTGGAGACGATGGTAAGTGAGAGCTTCTTGTTCAGTTGTATCATTGTCTCTATCCTCAGGCCGTGAGCTGCTCTGACAGTAAACGCCTGCTCTCCTCAGGTGTGTGGGAGCCCAGACATCCCTCTGCACCTGCTGAAGTCAGTGGCCACTTACAAAGGAGTGGAGCCGACGTCGTCGCTCATCCAGTGGTTCTGGGAGGTGATGGAGTCCTTCTCCAACACAGAGAGGTCGCTCTTCCTGAGGTTCGTCTGGGGTCGCACGCGCCTGCCTCGCACCATCGCCGACTTCCGGGGGCGGGACTTTGTCGTGCAGGTAAAAAGTGGAAATCTGAAAGCAGGTCTTGAAAAGTTTTTAATTTCATTCACAAAAGTCTTTTTTTTTTTTTTTTTTTTTTTGCAAAATATATTTATTGAAAACATAACAATTGCCAACTTACAGCTATGTAATACGATTTTTCATTTTTGTTGTTTTTTCTTTAAACAAAGTGGACACACACAAAAAAGAAAATAAATAATAGGGATGCACCGAAATGAAAATTCTTGGCCGAAACCCGAAAACCGAAAATGAAGAAACCAAGGCCGAAAACCGAAAACCGAAACACCGAAATAAATTATTATGCCAATTATTACCATTGCATTCGTGGCTATGACTGTGTACTAACCTCACTAAAATCAAGGCATTGCAATTGCATAAATTAATATTAATGCTTCAAAGAATAGAACAATTATAAAATTATGAAAATATTTATTAACACTGACATTAAAACTAGCTATTAGCTATCCGTGGCTCTTTCTCGGATATAATGAAATGCATCCACACCGCAAACAACTATCCAGACGTGCGCGTGCCGGTAGGGTTGCCAAACATCCTGAAAAATACGGAATTGTCCTTTGAAAATTAAATGTTGCGTCCTCTTTTGAACTAATACGGGACGCAATTTGTCCCGTATTTCATAAATGTCACAACATTTCAACACTAAATGTGACAATAATGACAACTAAATAAAAGACAGGAAAAATTAAGGCCAGCTAAATCTGTGTGCCGGGGACTATGGCCGGGGACCCCGAGAGGACCCGCTGCGCTCTCTGCCATCAAAAAGCGCTGTCACGGTTGCCTAGTTACAAACACTGGCGCCGCTACACGTGCATTTTAAAAATGGCTAGAGGCGGCAACCGTCCGTGGTGGGCGTGTTTTTTCCTCGTCATCACAACGTCTTGTTTCGGCCGTGTTGTTTCGGTGACAAAAGTCTTTCGGCCGAAACCGAAAATGCACTTTTGAGCCAGTTTCGGCCGAAAATTTTCTGTGGCCAAATTTTCGGTGCATCCCTAATAAATAAGTCAACAAACAACCAAAAACAAACAGAGAAAACCAAAAATAAGAACAAAACATAACAAACAAACAAAAAAAAGCAAAACAAGACAAAACCCCACAGAAATTAAACCCCTCAACATTCACCCATCCCACCCTGGCTCAGATGGAGATCACATAAACAGTGTTTTACAAAGACAGCACTTAGTCTGGCAGGACCTGCAAGTCCTGAAAGTATGAAATAAAAGGTTGCCATTTGCCAAAGAACTTATCAGTACATCCTCTCATAGTGTNCACAAGGATTATACTAGGATGCCTTGGTTTTAGGGTTAAGGTTACAAATACAAAAAGTTTATGGTTTAGGTAAAGCTTAGGGTTAGACATTCAGTTGTGATGGTTAGGGTTAGGGTAAGGGGCTAGGGATTGCATTATGTCAATGGAAGATCCTCACAAGAATAGCAAAACAAACCTGTGTATGTGTGTGTGTTTTGTTGCAGACAAACAAACAGCATTATCTGAGAAAGGAAAATCTGTGGGATTAGAAACTGGATCATTCTGTTCTGCAAAATGTAGATAATTATATTGAAAACCAAAGATTTGAAGCATAAATAAAGGCCTCAGGTCACTGTTGCCCCCGTGAGACACAGCTGAGACTGGAGCCTGCAGGGAGCCGGTGAAGACAACTGCACTGATTAAAATGAGAGTGTATCGAGTGAAAAGGCGTCTGATACACTCGTGGTCTCCAGATGAATGAGTTTAATCTGAACAAAAACTGGTGTAAAAACACTAATTAGTGATTTTACAGCAGGTTATGTGTCAGACTATTTTTTGGCCAGGAGCAGCGACCTCCTGCTGGGAACACAAACTAGTATAAATCCAGCTGTATATTGACCTAATTCTGGACCCTAATACCTTCGTCTTCTCTGTCCCCAGGTGCTGGATAAGTACAACCCTCCCGACCACTTCCTGCCCGAGTCCTACACGTGTTTCTTCCTGCTGAAGCTGCCCAGGTACTCGTGCAAACAGGTGCTGGAGGAGAAACTCAAATACGCCATTCACTTCTGCAAATCCATCGACACCGACGACTACGCCCGCATCGCCCTGTCGGGGGAGCCGGCCGCCGACGACAGCAGCGAAGACTCCGACAACGAGGACGCCGACTCCTTCGCCTCGGACTCCACCCAGGACTACCTAACGGGACACTGAACTCTGACCTTTGTAGAGCGACGAGCGGAAGAAGAGCTGCCACAGAGAGACTGCATCAACCTCACCTATTAATACACACATTCATACAGGCATTCTACTAAGACACAAACGTCTGTGGGGGAAAAGTGTGCAATGAGCTTTAAAAGCATTATAAGCTAAAGAGAGGAACAAACACAGGTTTGCTCTGATTTAGTTTCTTTCAAATAAAATGGGGGTGATCAGCTGCACATGTAATTGTTGTGTTACATGGGAATTATGTATATTGTTACAGTTAAAAAAAAAAAAAAGGCTCCAGCCTAGCACTGTGGTAGATTTCTCCCTCTGGTTTGTGTGAATTACCTGTCCCTAGTTTGTATATAGAAATTGATGTGCGACAAAACAGTAGTATTACTTTTTGTTTCTTGGTAATAGCCATGTTTCTTTATAAAAAACAAACAAACAAACAACATTTTTAACTTAAAAAAAAAAGTCAGTGTTTCTCACTCGGCTCGCGTCAGTCAGAGCCCACTGAAGGGTCATTTTAAGATTCCTGTATTTACCCCCCTCCCTCCACCATGTTTGTGCACTGTCTCCTTAAAGAATGTATATAATATGATTGTGCCATGTATTCACAGAAGGTCTCATTCCTGCATATTAAATGTTAATACATTTCTGTTAATAAATCCAAATGAAAAAAGACTGAAGCCTTCTTTGTGATGGTTTTGGTCCCAGAGCGTTCACCTGCACGTGTGTGTGTGTGTGTGTGTGTGTCTGTGTGTGTGTGTGTGTGTGTGTGTTTTGCTATAGTTGTGAGGACCAACTCTTGACAAACAACCTTTCTTGTGAGGACATTTTGCCTGGTCCTCACAAGGATCATACTAGGATGCCTTGGTTTTAGGGTTAAGGTTACAAATACAAAAAGTTTATGGTTTAGGTAAAGGTTAGGGTTAGACATTCAGTTGCTAGGGTTAGGGTAAGGGGCTAGGGATTGCATTATGTCAATGGAAGGTCCTCACAAGAATAGCAAAAAAAACCTGTGTGTGTGTTTTGTTGCAGATAAATAAACAGCAGGATCTGAGAAGGTTTTTTTTTAAAAAAAAACAAGTGCGACACAAATTGTTACAAGCATCGTTTCTCCTAATTTCAAAATGACATCTCTTTCTTGGATTTTTTTCTGCTCCATAAATCATCCAACGTTGTAGCCTGGATTAAGGCTTTGTCTAAATGTAATGTGTTCTGAAAGGGTTAACAGGCTCCACATAAAACCATTGTATTGGATTTTCCCAAACTAGGTCAGAGGATCATTTGGGTTTATTTGCCTCTTTTCACCAGGCGGAGCTTTAGCCGAAATTAAATCAGATTTTCTGTTCGATTTCTTGAGGAATCCCTGTTAATAAATGGTGCAAAGGTTGAGGCGGGATGCTGCTCCACTGCTCTCCTGACATCACCGTTAACTCTGCAGCTCTGTGGGATTAAAGAAATCTCCCATAATTAGCTCTGTAACGTGTTGTTGTCAGTGGTGCTCGGGCGTCATGAGGGGCTGCGCCTCCTTCACGTGCTGGGAAAAAAAGATGAGGTGGGGGATGTTAAGACCCCCACTGAGTCATGGACTGGCTTCACTGCACATTCCTCATCGTGTCTTTGTTGTAGTACAGTCCCTCCTCTGTGTGTGTGTGTGTGTGTGTTCACTTCTCCGCCTTGTAAATTCATGCATAGTTCTGTGTAGTTCAAAGGCATGAGAGGAAAAAAAACCCTCTCTGTTATATGACAGCTTGATTTGGCTTAAAAATCATTAGCATTCTTTGTAGCCTTAGTGCTTTTTTTTCTGTCATAATCACAAAGTTCATTATGCTGGTGGGAGTCAGGTGCTTCTCAATAGGGCGAGCGAGGGAGGGAGGAGAGAGAGAGAGGCGAGGAATGAACGGCCTCCTTCATCCGTGGTTATGTATTATATAGTCTGTTACATAAACTGCAGCTACACAGGAAACATGTCTGCATGTGTTCATGTTGCATCATATGGAATATTCCTACTACTCAAATATAGGCTGAAGGTTTTTAATGAGTGTGACCTTTCCTCCTATAAAGGCCCTGAAACCATATTTTCTCCGTCATCCTCTTACTATGTGTGATGCAGTTTTGGTGAATTCACATGAGAGATGTGTGATTTTTGCCTCATTGCTTTGAAGTGGGAGTTGGAAGAATCGACTTACTGAAAACAATGTGAATGGCTCCTTTAAAGATTTACTAGTTTCCTTGAAGTGAGTTTTCCAGGAAGTTAACATGTTTCCATTTCACAGGATACGTTCAGAAAAGAGTTGTTTTGCTGTGAGAATCTGATGGAGGAGTGAGAGAGAGAGATCAGTGGATCAATGGGACTTTTGTTTAGTGTCGTGGATTAATTCAAATTTTAATTCTTTGCATTCTTTGATACTATAATCATAAATGCCATAAACCTGTGGAGTTAATGCCGATTTTAATAATAAATCAATCAAATGAAATAACATTTCCTTGTATGTTTTTTTTTTAATTGTAGTTTTATAACATTTAAAAATAACTCAAGTATTTTTAGTTATGAGTCAACATCATCTAATAATGACAGAGTTCATTTAAACATCATGTTAAAGGTATCATATGTAATTTTTCATGTTGGTTTTATATGTTGTTCAGTTGTGCAGTTACATTATGTGAAATGATTCCAACAATTCAATCTGGAACAAATCTGTACTTTTATTTGAGGTGATGTTTGATTTAGTCGCCTGTCATGGTGTCATTCCCTTTGTTTAAGGACACACAGGAAACAAATGGATGATATGTCAAAGAGTGAAGAAGGAAGTCGATGACTAAACACATAATGAATAAAACTTTAACATAAGATAATATGAAGTCTGAGTCACATCAGATTTTCACTTCATTTCCCCTGATCTGTTTGTGTTTACTGTTTTGATCCAAAGGCCCCTTGTGGCAGAAATTTGTCACCCAGGTCACAAATGACCTGAATAGCTGTTTTTAAATTGTTTAAATTGTGTATTGTAATATTGCACAAGATGTTTTAAATTGTAACATATTATTTTGAAACTAAACTCTTTTAGACTCTTTAATTTAAAGTCTTCTGAGTTATTTAGCCTTATTATTTCTTATGTTGGTTGTAAGTTTATTCTATTTATTCTAAATTAAAGTTTAAAAAAGGTCAACTTGTGCTACAAATTACACTCTCTATGTTGAACCTGGTTCAGATCAGTAGAGAGTCTCAGTCAGGCTGTTTGGATCATGTGGGGGGAGGGATGCTGCTCAGCTGGGGTCGGTTGAACCAGCCAGGCAGACAGACAGTCAGACAGACAGACAGACAGGGAGGGAGACGGCAGCTCTCTGCTCTGCAGCATGTGACTGTATGTGGGAGGTAGACAACAGAGCCTGATGGCCTTGTGTCGGCACCTTCAGAAAGCTTCTCCTTGTCTTTCTGTTCGTGCCTGCGCTGCTTTATCTGCACTGGAAATCTGTGGTGCAGCTACTGACTGCGGCTGTGAACAGTATGTAGATCCACTGTTCTGTGCTTTAAACCACTGATATGGATGAACTGTTCCAATTGTGGCTCAATATATTCTTTATCCATCAACTGAGGTTTTCTTTACTGTAAAGGTTGGTTTGGGTCTGAGTGGATCAGTCATGAGTTGAACTTGCATGACCAAAGTCTGCAGAGCTGTGGTCAGAGTGCCGAGCACCAGTGAAGCATGTGGAACCAGTGTTAATTACTGGAAAGAGAGGGAACAAGGCTGCATGATACTGCAAGCTCCGACGATCAGTTAAGCTGATACACTGCTCCATGAAATAGTTAAACATTAAGAAGGAAAACCTTTTTATTTTTTAAAAAGTGATTAGAACTCAACAAGACTGTGTCCAAAATCACACCCACTCCTCCCTGAATAACACACACTCAATATTTAACTCAGATTTAGATCTACACTTAACTGATCATCATCCTTTTGCTTCATCACTGACAGGTGACTGACACATTTTTACTGTTAAGACGACAATTCATCCTCTGACGCCTCAGCAGCTGAATGAACCAGTGGTGATGCCAAGTGTGTCGTGGTTTTGTTCTCTTGTAATTTTACTAGTTTATTTTCAGCATATTTTGAGTCTTATACTCCAGTGTTTTTGGTTCATGATTCTTTAGTCTTTTGTTCAGGCTTTGCTTCAGTGGCTGGAGGTGTGGTCTTCAGGTTATGGAGGTGTGGTCTTCAGTTGTTGGAGGTGTAGTCTTCAGGTGCTGGAGGTGTGGTCTTCAGTTGTTGGAGGTGTGGTCTTCAGGTGCTGGAGGTGTGGTCTACTGGTGCTGGAGATGTGGTCTACATGTGTTGGAGGTGTGGTCTTCAGGTGCTGGAGGTGTGGTCTTCAGGTGCTGGAGGTGTGGTCTACAGGTGTTAGAGGTGTGGTCTTCAGGTATTGGAGGTGTGGTCTACAGGTGTTGAAGGTGTGGTCTTCAGTTGGAGGTGTGGTCTTCAGGTGCTGGAGGTATGGTCTTCAGGTGCTGGAGATGTGGTCTTCAGTTGTTAGAGGTGTGGTCTTCAGTTGCTGGAGGTGTGGTTTACAGGTGTTGGGTGATGTGGTCTTCAGTTGTTGGAGGTGTGGTCTTCAGTTGTTAGAGGTGAGATCTTCAGGTGCTGGAGGTGTGGTCTACAGGTGCTGGAGGTGTGGTTTACAGGTGTTGGAAGTGTGGTGTTCAGGTGCTGGAGGTGTGGTCTACAGGTCTTGGAGGTGTGGTCTTCAGTTGTTGGAGGTGTGGTCTACAGGTGTTGGAGATGTGGTCTTCAGGTGTTGGAGGTGTGGTCTTCAGGTGCTGGAGGTGTGGTCTACAGTTGTTGGAGGTGTGGTCTCCAGGTTATGGAGGTGTGGTCTTCAATTGTTGGAGGTGTGGTCCACAGGTGCTGGAGGTGTGGTCTTCAGTTGTTGGAGGTGTGGTCTCCAGGTTATGGAGGTGTGGTCTTCAGTTGTTGGAGGTGTGGTCTACAGGTGCTGGAGGTGTGGTCTTCAGTTGTTGGAGGTGTGGTCTCCAGGTTATGGAGGTGTGGTCTTCAGTTGTTGGAGGTGTGGTCTACAGGTGCTGGAGGTGCGGTCTTCAGTTGTTGGAGGTGTGGTGTTCAGGTGTTGGAGGTGTGGTCTACAGGTGTTGGAGGTGTGGTCTTCAGTTGCTGGAGGTATGGTCTCCAGGTTATGGAGGTGTGGTGTTCAGTTGTTGGAGGTGTGGTCTACAGGTGCTGGAGGTGTGGTGTTCAGTTGTTGGAGGTGTGGTCTCCAGGTTATGGAGGTATGGTCTTCAGTTGTTGGAGGTGTGGTCTACAGGTGTTGGACGTGTGGTCTACTGGTGCTGGAGGTGTGGTCTTCAGTTGTTGGAGGTGTGGTCTCCAGGTTATGAAGGTGTGGTCTTCAGTTGTTGGAGGTGTGGTCTACAGGTGTTGGAGGTATGGTCTTCAGGTGCTGGAGGTGTGGTCTCCAGGTTATGGAGGTGTGGTGTTCAGTTGTTGAAGGTGTGGTCTCCAGGTTATGGAGGTGTGGTCTTCAGTTGTTGGAGGTGTGATCTACAGGTGCTGGAGGTGTGGTCTTCAGTTGTTGGAGGTGTGGTCTCCAGGTTATGGAGGTGTGGTCTACAGGTGCTGGGGGTGTGGTCTTCAGGTGCTGGAAGTGCAGTCTTCAGGTGCTGGGGTGTGGTCTTCAGTTGTTGGAGGTGTGGTCCTCAGGTGCTGGAGGTGTGGTCTTCAGGTGCTGGGGCTCTCTCTTCTCTTAGCTGTCTACAATTTTGCCTAATGACTGGCAGCTTAAATACCCCTCTCCACCTCTTGCAAGCTGCCGGATCGTCATCGTGGACGTCGAGGTGTCACTGTTCGTGCCACATGTTCGACCTCAGTGACCCCTCTTCCACCTCATATTCACCTCAAACCAGATGCCATTCAGTTCTGAGTCCTTTCGACTGACCTGACCTTGGCCACTGTTCACCCAAACAACTGCAGGAAGCAGGCTCCTCACACCTCTACAGGATCAGAGGATCATGGGAGCAGGACCACGAGCCTCGAGGTAGCACCACCACAACAACCAGGAAGCTGAAACCGTCGATTGGCCAGTTGCTGCACTGTCTGATGGATAAGCAGTCCGACTGTTGTGATTGTGGCTTGGAGATAGATAGTGAGAACAGTCTATAGAAACTTCTGAGGAAGTGGATTTTAGCTCTTCTCACATGCATGAGTCTAGATGCAGAGACATTGTCCAGAACCAGAAGATTCCAGAAGGAGATATGTGGGAAGCTGGAGCTGCTGGAGATTCTTATTATAATGTAGGTTGACTGAGGCTTCGCTGCCTGCTGTGTGTGAACGAGGGGCAATTAAGCTGTAGTTGGTGTAAGAGACAGGATGGATGGCGGCAGATTATTAAATCTGGTTTCTTAAGGAAGGTCAGCAGCATTAACCCACAGGAGATCTGCAGGTGCTTCATTAGACTTGATCTTCTTCATCTGCCGTCTTCAGAGCTGAAGCCTGGCCTGAGGGCGTCTCTGCTTGGCCCTGAGCCATCTGGGCCACAGCCCCGATGACTCGGCGGCGGTGGCCCGGGACTCGTCCATTGTTGCTCTCAGAACGGTTGGTCGGTCGTCTGCTGAGCCAGAGAGCTCACTGAGTCAGCGGCACATGATCCTCCTTGTCGGCAGCACGCTGGGGGGGGGGGTCAGTGGAGTCAGTAAATACTAATACTGAAGCAGCTTCTCCACAGCTTCTCAAAGAGTCAACTGAAACGTAAAGGGTGACGAAGCAAAAGCAAACATCCTTGGTCTCGTGCTCTAAATGGAGGCAGCGTCTGGTTCTCACCAGTCTGATGAGGAATGTTCCGATAAAGTGAAATAGTAAACCGTCTCACCACAAGGTCCATTTAGTTGTAGCTTTCATTCACATCACATGATCTTCAGGAGCAGATGACACAGGAGTTACAATTTTTTAATTTTCTTTCTCCACTTTAAAGCCTCGTAAACAATGGCTCTAAAGTTATTTGACGACATTTTAATATCTATAATTCTGCTGATGAAGATCATGTGATACTATCAAAGAACTCAGAGCAGCTTTTAAATGGACACTGGGCTCAGATTTTTGTCTCAGCTGAAGAAGTGCAGTAACTACAGGAACATGACTCTCACCTTAGCTTCATGAAGCTTCATGAACCTCTGACTCTCCAACCTGAATCCATTGTCTCTCACTGACACTGCAACACTCAGTCACATCAGGTTCCTGTTTCCCTTTTAGACCACAAAATATACCTGTTTCTGTTACTGCCAGTGAATATTAATAGATAACGAGATCATTAAGCAGGTTTTAATTTACATAAACAAATCTCTAATATTTTATCTAAACATGAAAATAATCACAATGTTTGAGGATTCAGACACATTTAAACACACAGTTATGACAAAAATGAAGAAGAAATATTTAAGATTCTGCACTATTTCTAGGTCTGCAGTCATATTTAAGCAAATTAAGCTAACATTAAAAAATGATCCCCACATACACAAAAGTTGAGAAAGTTTTTATAGACATAAGCCTGTTAACTGCAAAGAGGTGTATCTCGTTATGTTGGAAGAAGGTCCATGGACCTGCAGTGGGTCAGTGGAGGCAACAGATGTTGTCTACCCTCCCTCTGGAAAAGATCACCTATGTACTGAAGGGCAGACAAAATATTTTTGAGGGTATTTGGGAGCCTTTTGTGGCATATGTCAAGAACCTAGGGATACCAGAAATTGTGCAATAGGTTGCTTCGCTTTTGTTTGTTTTTTTTGTTTAGTTTTGTTTTAGTTTGTTTTTTTTTTCTATTGCAAAAGGGCACTGTGTTGTGATTATGTATATGTGTTATTATGTTTTGAAAAATAAATAAAAAGAGATATGGGGGAAAAAAATGTTCCCTGAAAGTTCTGTAAAGGTTTGTGAAGAATAAACCTCTGAGAACCTTCAGGGAACGTTCCCCAGAGCTTCTGGAGACAGACGGGGAACGTTCCCTGAGGGTCACCGGTTTGCTGAGAGGTCATCAGATATAACAACATGTAAACACTGACATATTTTTAAATGGGACACGTGAGGGTAAAAAAATAGTTTAAAAAAAGCAACTAACAGCCAGACTTGATGAACATCCTCTACTTTCCCCCTGAGGTTTATAAAACCACGTCAGGATGATGATGATGATTCTGTCGAAGTCATCCTTCGTCACATGACTTTGTTGATATGAAACGCTCATTCTCAAACACAAGGCTCGGCGGTGAGTAACTCATTCATCCAGGGCCGACGGAGGTCGTAGTGGCGCTGGTTCACGTCATTCAAAGCCCCCTGGCTCGCTCTCCTCTCTCTCCTCTCTCTCCTCGTCCTACATGTGATTTCTACAAAGTCTCACGTCGACCCACAAGACCAGTGCTGGCTCCCCTCCCCCGGACATCTTTCCTCCTCTGGTGTCACAGGCAGCAGCGAGCACAGACCAGGTGACTCCAGCTGTTCAATGGGAAACATTGTCTCTGCTGGTTTCTGAGAATGGAGCAGGCGAAAGCTGGAATCCTGCCGTAATCACTCTTATCGTTTTGGGAGATAATGGAAATATATTTTTGTCACTGATTTTGTTCAGTTCACTGGACGGATGAGTGTCGGTGGGGGGAGGTTTTAGTGGTGGGACTTTCTAATTACTTTGGCCCTGTTGGTCTGGTTCACCGGCTTTTCCTCATGAATGGCAGGATGTTAAAAACCTAATCTGCTCATTGGTGTTGGGTCAAAGGCAAATGTATTAAAAGATTAAATTAAGGATACACTCTCTGATTTTGTAATCGTGGCCCCCAAAATCTTTGTCCTGGTTCTTTTTCACAGTTGAATTTGAATTCACAGGAAACACATATGCTCTATTGAATATAGTATGTTTTTAAATGAATTGTTATCTCCTGACTATTTTTTATAAAATTTAAACGATTTTTCTTGCTGATGCATCAACATGAAAAATCTCTCATGCTTTTGGCCTTAAGGGACATGAGCTCGAACATTATAATTCTGTTGGATGGAGTCATTTGATGGACAGGTCGTCTCTTTCAAAGTGTGAGACCCTTTGTTTGACTTAAGGATAATTCAAGTTAAACCACCTCTGATCTTTTTTTTTTCATCTAATTAGGCAGTTTTTACAAGTTCTCTTTAACCTTTCCCTCTGACCTTCTGACCTTTTCCTCACTGAGTCTTTTACACTCCTCTGACCCTGCTTTTTGGCTTGTGTTATTTGATATTACTTGTGCACAAAGACTGCAAGTAATATCAGCTGAATTAAGATACATTTTTAAAGCTATTTAAGCACAAAGAATATATAACAGAAGCTAAAGAAAAGATTCTTATTTGCACGATTTTTGGAGTGAAAACATAAAAAGATGAGGAAAGAAAGGCTTCAGATGAGCCACAGTTTTTGGACAAGCGTGATGCCAATATATGAATTAGACAATACAAGAGAACTGTGATAAAGAAAGAAAGGGATAACACAAAAATTAGGAATGAACAAAGGGGGGTTTAGTTGTCCTTAAGGCCTCTTTGTGTCTGACCTGTCTGACCTTTCTACACCTTAAATCTGTGGAGTTGACTCACCCAGTTAAAGCCGGTTAGACTCAGCGGTTGATGTTTGACAGCTTTCTCAACTAGAAAAATCTCAAATCACGAAACGAGAAAAGCACTCAGAGAGCGTAGACCCCCGCCAAGCAGCACAGGTCCCTCAGCTTATTGTGACTTACACCCCAAAATATTAGTCCGACCTTTGATTTATCTATTTCAATGGATTCCTGGACCATAAAAACATCCCCTTAGCAATTGTAATCACATTGATATCATTTTTAGTTTAATAGTTAGACCCAAAAATCCACATTTCCATAATGGCGGTTTTCCGGATCACCTCCAGAATTTAATCATTTGTTCCTTGTCCTAGAAAGGACAGTTCCTGAAAATTTCATCAAAATCTGTTCATAACTTTTTGAGTTATGTTGCAAACAAACAAACAAACAAACAAACACCAGAAAAACATAACCTCCTTGGCCGAGGTAAAAACTAACGCCAGTAATTCATTCAACAACATTTAAAAAAATGTCAGTTTTGTGTGATCCTTATAAGATGAGGATGCTTTGATAAGCCTATACCCGTTATTCAAATGTGAAATTTCACTTCAGTTTAGAAATAAAATTCTGTTTATTTAGTTCAAGAAATGAAGCTTTTTCTCTGGTGGATTTGAGGTGCAGGCGTCAGGGGTGGTGGGAGGAGGTGGGAGGAGGTGGGAGGAGGCGGCTCAGACGGCGTGGGGGGAGTTTGGTTGTAAAATGAGGAGAAAATGATTGAATGGGAAAATATCTTTCTGCTGTTAGTGGAGAGAAAATGGTGCCACTCCCACCCTTCTCCTTCTCCTCCTCCTCCTCCTCAGCTCCCTCTTTGCTTGGGAGCACAATAGCAGAACAAACACCTCAACCTCTCTGCTCTTCAATGTCACTGTGCTAAAAAAAAACAGAAAAGAAACAGTCCCAGCATCAGTTGACACATATCAACTTTTTGATTTTTTTTTTATTACAGGATTTTAATCACTTGTGATTTTTCTGCATCGTTTAACACAAACTTTATCATCATCACTTCTGCTCATCATCATCATCATTGTCCTTCATCACTCTTATCATCATCTTCATCTGTCTTTAAAGGTAAGTCTGGTAACCTTCAGTCTCTTTCAAAATAAGAGTTTGCACTCTTTTGTTTTAGGGGGATTAAGCTTTATGTGTTAATATGGGACAACAAGAGCTTTGTGAAAATCCCTTTTACTAATATAGATATGATGTGATGGATGAAACACTACATTTGAAGTTATGTCCTGTCAGACATCACCTGAAGTTAAAACAGAGGAAAAAAACCCAAACACCTGCTGTGTATAATCCTTCTGTTACAGTCGTTTCTACTGTGGTCGCAGCGATTAACCTCCTCTAATTGTGCTTCGGTCTCTCGCCGAAAGATATGTTTCTTGAATTTTTAATTGCTGTGAACGAGGGTGGAAAAAATTAAGAAAGCAGTTTGTCTCTGCACACAGCCTGCAGGCAGGTTGTCACATAAAAAGGATCATTCTTCCCTCTGATGAGGCAGATCACAGCATTGGACAAGGATGTTATGTGAGGCGGAATAAAACACCAGACGGCACTGACATGGTTTTGAATTTCCCAAAAAAATGGTGCATATGGATTTGACTTGACTTAATGTAAAGAGTTGTTTTATGTATCATTAAATAAGAAAGTTGCTGTAATAAATATTTTCACAGTGGCTCTAATCAGGACGTGTGATGTGACAGG
This sequence comes from Centropyge bicolor, assembly GCA_037975185.1. Lineage (NCBI taxonomy): Eukaryota > Metazoa > Chordata > Actinopteri > Pomacanthidae > Centropyge > Centropyge bicolor. Next base: position 45,953 of record JBBMOC010000058.1, on the reverse strand, counting down.
AATCGCTCGTGGTCATTTTTCCTCTTGGAAATGTTTGGAAGGATCAGTTCTGAGACCTTGTGCCGCCTCTCGACAGGACTGTAGTCTTACTCCTCAAAGAGTTATTATGGCGGAGAGCTTAAGTTTCACACGTGAGTTCATGTTGCCTTTCATGTGAGCAATAATCCCATGGATTCATGCGGCCTTTGTGTTGGCGAGGACCACATGTCTGCTGTAGTTGACTTCATCCGCTGACCTCACACTGCGCTTGATGGCCACAAGCCTGGTGCTTGGACAGCGTGAAGGTCGTTCTGTGGCTGATAAATACAGGTCAATCAGCTCTAAAGGATGGTGGCGTTCTGCTTTACAACAGAGCCCCTTGTTCATTTCTGCAGGAGAAAGTTTAGTGATGTAGAGACAAGAGACCAGTGGCCATAACTTCTCCCAAGGTTTGAGTTGAGGCTGTGATGGAAAACTGAACTGCATCAATCATGTCAAACACATGAAACTCATTTTTGTTACAGATGAAGACATTTTATGAATTGAAGTAATAAAGAAGTATTGTAACTATCAAGTAACTGTAACCTTAAAGCTGCTGTAATCAATATTTTCTTATTAAGGATGGGTCACATGACTGAGGGGTTGTGCATAGTGACGACCTCACAGATAATCATCAGCCATTCTTCTTAGCTCTATGAAGTTTTTTAGCACCTTTCAGCTCATTGTTTTGGTTTTCCAGCCTGTAACACTTCTGTTTTGGTTCATTCTCACTGCTTTTTAACGAACACATTTAAAAACTCATTGAGCACTACACTTCAGATGGAGAACGTTAGCAACTATTTGCACATAGTAGCATTAAGCAGATAGATATTTTATAGACAGTATAAATTGTGGACGAAGCTTCTGGGTCAGAAAGGTGAAGCCAATGCAGATGTGCCTTAATCCTGCATTCTTTCTAATGTCCAGCAGGGGTCGACACCACTGGCTACAAAAGAGTTGTATATAAGCTAATGAGAAAATGACCCTATTTCTCATTTCATTTATTACCTCAGTAAACATTATCCTAATTAGTTCATGATTTCAAGTGCTGGTTTCAAGTCTTCTTCAATACAACATGATGATCGTATCAAAATTACGGCTCCATTTAGAGTAAAATAGATCATAACAGAGTATGATTTTGGACATGGTTACCTTGTCACTGCTACGCCATGTCCTTGAGTTCTCAGTCAGATCCACTCAGGACAGAGGCGTAGCGCATCACTAGCTCACTAGCGCCACCTTCTTGTCCAAATATGGTCACAGAACAGTAGTCAGTATTTCCCTCCGGAGTTTGTGGAAAGCAACCTGACTTAACATTTGCCAGGTGGCAACGAGACACAAGCCGACCAAAAAGATGATAATAAGTCTTTGTTTTGTTTGCTGCCCCCAAGTGGCCAAAAATTCAGTTATTGCAATTTTATGTTTCATTTTCCCACTTTGAGAATCTACCCAATCAAACTGTGCTTCCTCCCTCCAGTGGCCTCACCATGTACCTGGAGAACAAAAGCAACCTGGAGATGGAGATGTCTCAGACGTCCGCCCAGGGTCACCAGGGCCGGAGCAGCCTGAGGTCGCCGGAGGCCGTCGCAGGGAACTTCGGCGAGCTGCGTCTGCTGCAGGGCATCTCAGAGAGGAGGGACACCCAGAAGCTGCAGCAGTCCGCCGTGCTGCCGTCGGGACAGTGCGTCATCCACAGCGAGGGCTTCGTCCCCGTTCGACAAGAGGACGGGTATGACTACTGAACGTGGCGCTTTATTGACGAGATTAATTAGAGCTGTATTGGTTATTTACAAGAAAGATGCTCTGGAGACTCTAACTGGTTCAAAGTGAATGGACTGAGTCAAAAGATGAAGCGACATCGGTGAAGGCCAAAAACTAAACTAACAAGTGTCTTAAAGCTCTGCAAGTTCACCTGAGACAGGATTAAAGTATAAGGCTGGTGATGTTCTGTGTTTTTATTTGGGATCGATTGATTGATAATTTAATTGAGAAAAATAATGAATATAACCAAACTATCTCTTCTTTTGAGTCCCACCCCCTCAAATTAATCAGGAGGCAGTTCTTTTGTTTTTAATGTCCTCACCCATTTACTGTAGTCTGACCCCCAACAAATACATCCAATCCATTCATCAAACACAACAAACACAAATATGTATTTATGTTTAAGTCTTTTTGCAAAACACATCTAATTATCAGTAAGATTACATGTTCAGATAAAGAGCACAGCACCAATAATCAATATGTTTACATTAGCTCTGCTGAGTATTTTAGCATCTTTCAGCTCATTGTTTCGGTCACATGACCAAAAAACTTCACTCACTGCTGTTATCGACCCTGTTTCTGGAGGAGCTAGTGGAGCATTAAAGAGGTTTCCCTCAGGAGCTGGTGGAGGCCGAACTCGAGCTCAGAATAATAATAATAAGACTTGTGTTCATCAGGTGATGAGAGACATGATTCCAGCTGAATAATGAACGACTGTCATCTTAAAATGTCGACTGAAAATGTGACAGTACTGTTTGTCGCTGTTGTGTTAACAGTGTTCATGTAGGTTTAAAGTTTGTGTTTGAGACCCAGTGTGAACAACACGAACAAGTTCTTCTTGTGTTCTAGTTTGGAAAGAGATTAACACTCCTTCTCTCTCCTCACCGGGTTTTCTGGACTAAAGACATAAGACAGTTTGAGGAATGTGAAGCACACGTGCAGAATCACATTACACATGGCCTGCTGGCTAATCCTCCAGGGGATGTATGGACGTACGTGGAAAAGACTGGAGCTCTCTTGTAAAGTATAAACATTCACACACAGAGGAACTTCAGTGTGTGTGGCTGTGGGTGTGTATCGCAGTCACTCAGGGGGGCGCTAATCTCAAGCCCATGGCTGTGACGTTATTGGGATTAAACTGGGGAATTTTTCTTTTTTTTTTTGCTTCATGAACTCGTGAAGTCAAAGTTGCACATGACGAAGAGTTTACTCCAGCTGATACTTGAGGGACGGATTAACTGTTTCATATTTGAGCGTCTTGCATCGATCATAACTGTTTGCCCCCCTGCAGATTAAACAGGTAGCTGAGGTTGCAAGACTCACAAAGTTTGTAAGTCCAGGCCTCAAAAATGACCCAATGAACATAATGATAAATGAGCTTATTTGGATTGAGAACATAAAGTTTCCAAACCTGGTCACCTGCTTCATGTAGTCTCCTGTTCAGAGCAGTGAGGGACAACTGCTGCTGTTAGAAATATGAACCTGATTGAATCTGATATGTTCAGATTATTTCTCATGTGGTTAGCTCAAACCTCAACAGAGAGAATGCTGCAGTGGACGAAGCTGTCAGCTGCTTCTTCTGGTGCTTTTTAAATATATTGAACACAGGCAGATTGTAGGCTGATACAGGGACTCAGGCCAAACTTAGAGGACTTAAAGGTTCAATAAAACGGTGAATTAGATTGATGTTTTTTTTTTGCATCTTTCACTTAAATCAATCGTTTGAAAAATAGTTTGACACATAATGTTTTTGGATCACCATACGTTTTGAAATTGGGAATAATGTCAAGTGTCACAAATATGGAGAGGAGGAGGATTTTCTCTGCATCAAGAGAAAAATAGCTATCATTTCATTCTGCCATCACTAATATTTTGATAATAATGGTGAGGATGCAAGATGTCACTCATTGTGATGAACTCACGGAAATCGATCAACTCTGTTCTTCTCAGATCGGCAGAGATTTTTAGCATCTTTATCAAATTGTTTTACTTTTACATTCGTCAGTGTCCAGAAACAAGCCATGCCAAAGTTCACCTTATCAATTTAAAGGGTGATAATTAGGGATGAGCGAGTACACCACTATCTGTATCTGTATCCGTATCTGTTTAACCATCTACATTATCTGTATCTGTATCCGTATTCGGAGTGGGCGGGGCCTAAACCGGAAGTGAGTGCAGAAATGGGTGGGGCTTAAAACTGTACATTATTTTAAGTCTGAAATTGATATGGATTGATCAGAAGTCGCTAATCTACTGCATTCAAAGCCTATATACCGTCTGAAACGAGTATCCGGCTCATCCCTAGTGATAATATGTCAGCGTTGCTGGTGGAGGCTTGTGGCTACTGCCCCCAAGTGGCCAAAAAATTAAGGAACTCTCACATAGATAACCAATCTAACTATCATATTCTGAGCAGACTCTATTTCTGCAGGACTAAAGACGTAAACTGGTTTATATATTAACAATAAATCAGCAGAAATGAAGAATAAATATGACCTGTTTTCCAGTGGTCAATATTGATCCCACTGACTGCCCCCTGCAGGTGTCCTGAAAAGACCGCCGTGTGTTTCCAGCTTCAGTTTGTGTCTGTCTCCACTCAACATCCTCTAAAGACTCTGTAAAGTGCGACCGTGTCGTCTCACTGCCAAGTCACATCCAGGCGACCGGATCAGAGTCCTGTCAGGGAGAGAAGACAAAACACTCGTAGACATGCAGTAAATCTCTTTATATTTGTGTAAGAGTGTCTAAGAGGATTAATGCGGCAGACTTCTGTAATGTAATCTACTCCTTTTATCCGACGGCATTCATTGATTCAAGGCAGCGAACTGTCTGGAGCGACGTCTGCCAGACAATAACAGGAACATAAGTGAGACATTAAGAATGACTGAACCTGGTCGTTACAACACAAAGTTACACAAACTAACAACCCGGCGCCATTTCATCATAAATATTCATTAATTAACTCTTTTGAAAACACCAAACAAAGATGGCTGCCGCCGTGTTGATGAAGTGCTGTGTTCAAACCCTTTGACAGTCAGACGGTAAAAACCCTTAAAGATTATAAGATTAGCTGAGGGGGACCTTTCATTTTCCTGCAGATTTTCATTATGTAACGATTCTCCTGACGTCTCTGCTGTTGTCAGAGTAATTGCTGAGATGACTGTGAGCTCGATGAAACAATGTATTGGTTTGTTTGTTCAGGTAGAAATAACCATTGGTGCTGCTTTGTAGGAACTTTTAACATTAAAAAAACTCAAAAAGAGCAGCTTTAAATGTGTGTTTAGCTTTAAAAGACAGAGCTGGAGACATATATATAGAGTGTGTGTGTGTGTGTGTGTGTGTGTGTGTGTGTGTGTGGAGACCCAGCTGCGATGCTCTGAGGGCAGCAGCCTGCAGGAGCCTCTGGGACACAGAGCAGCAGCAGGGTGACAAAAGACACTTTAATGATCTCCTCGGGTGTCGAGCCACCAGCTGTTCACCCACCTCTCTGCCACCGGGGGGTCACAAAGGCTCCGGCGAGCTGCTTCAACCGGTGACTGACGGCTGCGTCGTGACCAAGCGCCAACCTCCGGCGCTGAAAAATGAACCCAATGCGGAAGTGCAAAAAAGCTGCAGTTCCTCGAATAACCGCTAGAGCAGGCTGCAGAAGGGAGTCAATTACATTTGAGCCCAATGTATACATCATTATCCACAATTCATAGCTGTCAATCTAAGTGGCGCCACTTTGATTGACAACTATGAACTGACGGTCTAAAGGGCGTCACCCCTGCTAATTCTAGTCACCGAGTTTGGGAAAGAGATCGTCATGGGGTTAGCCGGCTAGCAACGATATTTAGCATTTAACCTAGCTGGTTAGCCGTAGCTAGTTTGATTATTTCGAATAAAGCGGCTTTTTTCAGCCAATAGCGTTCATTCGACCCGCCTCAGCTCCGCCCTCGCTCCACCTCTTTGTCCATATTTGGAGTCACCGGAGGTAGGCTACCAAGATGGCTACGCACTAGGATTTGCTTCATTTTTGCTCTTCAGAAACCTATGGGTGACGTCACGGACACTACGTCCATATTTTATACAGTCTATGGTCGTGACAGCCGAGAGATTTTCCGCCGCGATCAAAGGTCACAGAAATTCTGTTTTTTGAATTTTTGTATGTTTTGTTTCTTTCAGGCACGGTTTCAGCGTGGTTAATATCCTCAGAGGAAAAACAAATTCAGCCAACCTGACAGAGAAGTCGCCTCTGCTGAGGTTCTCCCAAGATGACAGGTGAGTTCAAACCATAGATCTGTTATCGAGCCTTAAATTATAATCAATCAAAAAAGGAGTCACTGTGAATAACAAGAAGAAAAGGAGTGAATGAATTTGTGTCATAGTAAATAAACTCATTATGTTGAAAGGTGACTTTTCATATCAGTAAAATTCTAGAGTTCATTTTAATTTCGTTGTAGAATTATTTGATTCATATGATGATTTATTTCATAATGTCTTTTTTCATTCATTGAACACACTTCGGCCTTTGTAATCTGATCATGTGTGTCTGATCTTCTCTGAGGTCGTCCAGCAGGTCGTCTGTGTTTTCTGACTGGAATCACTTTTAACAGAAAAACAAGATTATTTATTTTTGCTTTTTATATTTCAGTCAACTCTTCTTAAATTGACTCAGTCGACAACATGTAATCAAATGTGCTCAGACATGTTTTTGCTGCTCAGTTGTAGAGACATGTTTTAATATACGAGCTTATATCCACAGCTGGTGTCCTCACAGTCAATGTACTGTTCATTTCCATCACTCAGGCAGTAGAGGAATAACTGTGATTATTTTTTCCAGTATAACCTACATGACCCTACACGACCCCGGCTTCGTCGGAGGGGAGGAGCCCTGGGATAGCAGCTCCCTGGACCTGGAGAGGAGGTACCGTCTGGGCAGCGAGGTCACCAGCCTGTCCCTGTCCCGCTCCAGCTCCTCGGACAAGAGCGACCCGCTGGACAACCTGAACCTCAGCTTCAGACTCACCAGCAGTATGAGGTGAGACGCCTCAGCAGAAAACTACCACTGAATGCAATAGTTTATATACAGGTGGTCCCCAAACCTTTGTCTCCTGAACCTCTTAATATGAAGCCATGTTTGCTCTTTGATCCCTAAAAGCAATTTTCTCTTCTGAGAGAGAAGAAAAAAAGCACAAAAGATAAGAGAAAAATCCACAAAATCAAAAGGATTTCTTATAGAAGAATTCATGTTTTTTAATTTGGGATACCATAGATTCCTCCTGTCATACTATTATTATCACATCATGACTATCTACTTGTGCTGTTGTCTTTTCAGATGCTGCTTCAGAGCCTCCAAAGTCGCCGCCATCTTCACCATCGTTGTTCTCTGCAGTGTAAGTGTGGATGTGGATAACTACTGATGTAATACCACAAAAGAATCTAAACTTAAGTTTGTGCTAAAAAAATATACATTTTTTTTTTATTCACTTATTTTGATTAGTTTACTTCTTTATTCCTCTTCCTATCAACTGAAGCTCCATACTCCACATACAAACAGGTGGATGGTTTCAATCCTCTCATCTTCTCATCTTGTCACTTTATCTTTCACTAAGCCACTTTCGATTCCACTTGTACTTGTATTAGTTGTATATACCTTTTTTTTTTAAAATATAGTTGTTATACTTTATACTTCTATCTGATATTATGCTTGTGCTGTTGCAACACCTGAATTTAATAAAGAATTCAATAAAGAATTATCTTATCTTATCTTAAGAAAAAGAGTCTTTCCCAAAATTTGTTCTTCATAATGAGATGAAGCTGATTCCAGAGTCTGTATCTCAGAAGGCAGAGCAATATGATAGTTACCCACTGAGACCTGATGAGTTAAAACTCTCTCATAGATCCATGTTGACTCAACTTACAAGTTAAATAATGCATTTACTGAATGTCTCATAAATTCTTTTTCTGGACTGAGTGAATAACATGTTGAATGTCTTCTGCTTCCAGCTGTTCTTCAGCATGTATCCAGATCGAGACAACCCCTGGAGGATGCTGGCCGTGTCGTCAACAGAGAGTTTCTGTATCCTTTCCTACTGTCGCTGCACATTTGTGTTTTAAATCTTGTCCTGAAATTAGAAACAGTAAAATGGGCCCAGCAGGCCTTTAATCAACCAGAGGAGGGGATGGACTCGATGCAGCTGTGTTTTACCTTGAGTATGAGGGCGAGCAGAGACGGATAAAAACTACTCTGACAGATTTTTAAAAAATGTTTTTAAGGATCTCCATCGAGCTGTAATCAGAGCAAATGCTGCAGGGGGAGATAAGAGGGAGGTGAGAGGGAGTGGAGGCAATCCTGACAGGTGGATGAATGTTCCCCTCTGCCGACTTTCAACATGCACTTCAATCCATGAGTCACATCCAAAGAGGGAGGCGGCTGTTGTCTTTATTATATTCTGAAAAATGACTGTCGAGGAAAACAGTTTATGAGATTACACATTCTGATTTAATCAATTCCAAAAAGTGGAGAAAACTTTATTCTCTGATTTCAAATATACAGCAGATTTAGTGCCAGACTTTCAAACGCACGTTCAGCGTTTTTCCCTTGACGCTCTCGCAGCCATGAACCTGACAGATTTCCGAGACAACGCTCTGCTGAAGCTCCAGGTGGGGGGGCCGTTCACGGGAGGGATGATCGACCTCACCACCCAGGAGTACGTCCTGATCCAGGTGGAGCAGAGCGAGCAGCCGGGCCAGCGGAGGAGGAGGGCGCAGCAGGTGGATGACACGCTCTCTGCTGCTTCATGTGTGAAGTGCTGAGTGGTGAAAGGTGAACTCCTTTATCTTCTGCTGTTTGTGAACAGGTGATCCACAACTGGACCATTCCTCTGCACGGAGAGCGAAGCGACCAGATACTGTTAACGAAGACGTTTGAGATGCTCAGCAGGTATGAAACACTGAATGAAACACTGAATGTTGACTTGAACAGGTGGATTTTAACCTCCATATTGGGCATTAGGATTTGATTATGGGTCAGGTTATTTCATTTTTAATCTTCCCAGAGGGTAGTTTCACTCTTCCTGAGAGAACAGGAGAAGACCTTTTCTTCACATCCACTTCATACCAGATGGTGTTTTTACTCCGTATTTTCCAGTTTTACTAGAGAAAAGACTTCAAGGATAAAGATTAACGTCTTCACCTCAGATAAAGAGCAGCTTCCCTATGCTTTTACATGGCAACTGCATAGGACTGTCACCTTACAATGGATTAGACAGTCCCAAATGGTGGTGGTGGTTTTAACAACCCTGTCATAACAGGTGGTTGCGGACTCAAGCGCATCACACAATCGCTGATTCAAAAAACTCTTTAATGAAATTAAATGAAGTATTAACAAAACTCAGGGCAAGACTTGGCAAAATCCAAACAGAAAAACAGGCAGGTACAGGCAAGACTTGGCATAACATGGACGTGGACGTGAAGCGTAGTCATGAAACGTGACGTGATGAAAGACAATCCGGCGAATGCGAACAAAAAACAACTAACTTAAATAGTGGGTGGTGGTAATTAACTACAACAGAAAACACAGGTGACTTGATGAGGTGGGTGTGGCTGGTAAGTGACATGATTCAGAGACGAGACACTGGACATAGAAATATGACGGGCAGAACAGAAACCAAAACACAGAGCTGGAACAGACAGAACTAAACAATACATGTGACAAGGCAGGACAGGACAACGACATGACAGGACTAAACTGAAAGAACTTAGACAGAAAACTAAGGCACAAATCTAACACAGAACATAGCAAGACAAATACAAGACATGAACAGGACTGTGGCAGAAACGAGACTATGGCAGAGCAGAGACTAAACTGAGAACAAAAACAGAGTGATGGCCGGCAGGAACGTGACAGTAAAACAAAGGCTGAACAAAAACAAAGTCTAAACAGAACCCTGACTGCAGAACTGTAACACCCCCTCCCCTCCCTGGTCATTTTCATACACTCCCTAATGACTAGTAGATATATATAACAGGGTGTGTGCACAAAACATGAACACCTGAACAGTATGATACAAAGAAATTCCCATGATCCTCCTCTGTGAGCTCTAGAGATGCAAACCTTTTACAGTTAGCATTTGTTGAATATGTTTATTTATGCATTAGATAATAATCGTTTTGTTGCTGCCACAGATCATCTAAAAGTTGCTAAATTGACATAAAATGCATACAACTTTTTTTTTTAAATTGAGGGTGTTCAAGAAATAACTCCTCATTGAGGCCAGAAAGTTTTGTATCTCTCAAAAATGCTTTTCAACAGGTGAATTTGTGCAACATAACATCATATTAGATTCTATCATTGTTCAGTATGTTGTGTTGTTTTTATGGACAGCTACATATCATACTTGAAAGTGTTTCGTCTCTGTTAAAAACACAGCTTTCTGACAACATTCTCTAGTTTATGGATTGATAATGTTCAATGACAGGAGAACATGTACATCACTCTCTCTGTGCTGTGCTGCCTCCTCTCCCACACAGTGACCCCATCGTCATCACCATCCAGGCCTTCCTGCAGGATAACGAGGTGGTGCCTTTGTCCATGACCCACCAGTCGCTCTACGTCAGCGTGGAGACACAGGTGGCCATCGCTGGGATCATCCTGGCCGGGGTCTACGTGCTCATCATCTTCGAGGTAAACGGCATCTGAAGCTCCGCCTCCTCTGCAGAGGATGACGGAGTTTGTTTTCTGCTGCCTTGTTGGAAGTGTGTAACACGTGCAGCAGGTCTGATTCCACCTGCTTCTACATTGATAAACTGCACTGAATTAGATGAACAGTCACCACTGATGTTTTCATTTTGCTTGATGAGTGCACAGATTTGATTGACACCTCCGTCACTCTTCTGCTCAGTTGAACCATGAATGTGTTGCACTGACAAGGCCTTTTTCACTGAAGATGTTTTGACATGTCACAGCATGAAAAACAGGTGTAAATAATGATAAAATGAATGATGTTATCAGGGTCCTGATATTGTGAATGCTGCTTCATTTTCATTGTGACACTTGAACATAACAGAGTTGTAGTTAATGTTATGACTAACACCTGTGATTTTACAACTATGACAAGTCAAAATGTCTGAGAAACTGAACTTTTTTCTGAAGTCTCTGCTAGATCCAACTTGAAGTGGCACTCCAGGGATTTAGTATTGCACATCCATAACGATAGGAGACTTTATGGACGAGAGAAATTAGACAAAGAATGGCTGTCGCTCACATTGCATCAGAGGACATTTACATTTCTCTCCTGGAGCTGCTGGGTGCCTTTTAAACCTCTGTAGCCCAGCAGGTGGCGCTAGGTTGCAATGCCACATGTGTCAACAGCTTATTAGGCCCTTATTATAGGTCATTTCCCATAATGCATCTTGATAGCATCTTCCCTTGGACCCTCCATGTCTAAGACATATTCACGCCACAATTCAAGGCGACAAAACCCAAATTGAACTCAAGTCATGTGACATTGTCAAAGCACAGATTTTAAAACTCTTAAATCTTCACCATCACATATAAGAAGAACATCAGTACATGGACAATAATGGAAAACTCCTTGTGGGTGTGCAAAGCTTTAATGTGCCATAATAATTCAAAATACTAATCAGTAATAATTAGTGACATCACTTTAAATTTACTCATCAATTAATCATATTTTTTTTCAACATAAATGCATCACCTCAGGAAATCCAAATAATATATTAATAACTACAAATGAAAATCCTTGATTGATCATCAGATGACACTTAAAGATTCAGTGTTAATTAATCACCTATTAGGTATGAAAGAATGACAAATTTCCCACAGATTAGTTGTCATTTCTGTCCTGTTGCTCACAAGCGTCTTGTTCAGATTTACACTCCAGGGATGCACATCTGTCATTTTCATTCATTTCCACTCGGTGTTTGCTTTTAATTAGACGGGCTAATCTCCCCGAGCGCGACAAGGTGTGAACCTGCTAAGCTGCGCCGGCAGGAGCAAAACGCCGCGGTGTGAAAGTCAACAGCACCGTAACAACATGTGCTCGCTCCCGTGGATCGTCTCTGCTCGTCCGTCTGACGGGGGCCACTCGCAGAGGATGTAATTGAAAGTGTGAGGGGTCATGTCTGAAGCAGAGGAGCTCGCAGCGCTCAGCTGTTCAGACAAGATGTCGACTGACTTCAGCTCCGTCAGGCCTCCATTCGTCAATGTCTCGCTCCTCTGCAGATGTTTGTCTTTCTCCATCACATGAGCTTTCTCTCACACTCTGGATATCTGAGTGATAATCAAACACAGGGATCTCCGTGTGTTGGCAGCACTAACATTCTTATTAGGGCCCGAGCCCACTAAGGGGGCGAAGGTCCTATTCTAATCCAAATGATGATTCTCACCCGACTTTAAACCCAAATTGCGGGCCTTCAGCTTGAGATAAACGCGATCGCGCCTAGCCAAAAATGTCCCGGCGAAAAATTTATGAATCCAGTGTCTGCATAAAAATACGTGCACCATAGCGGCCCCTAGGGGCCTCAAACTATAGCCCCTCCGGCTACTTTGAGCTACAAGCCTGAAAATTGGTGGGCATAACAAGCATTGCAAGGCCTATGAAAAAATCTCTTACGACCATTGTGAATTCAGAACAGGAAGTTCGGAATTTAACGCTAAACGTTGCGTTTTAGCGATTTGCACGCTACGTATTTGAACGAACTCGTCTTAGGGTTTTAATCGGATCGACTCCAAATTTGGAGGGTGCGTACGAGACACATTGATTAAAAGTTATTAAAAGAAATTGAGTAGGTCAATGGGCGTGGCCAGAAACCACGCCCAAAAAACGCGAAATTTTCACAACCTCCGATGTGCACGAAATTTTATGGGCATAAACCCCAGGCCAAGACCGTCCCCGACATGTAAATTGTAATCCGGAATTTTCAAACAGGAAGTTCGCAAATTAACGTTGAAATTCCGATTTTTGCCATTTTTGGGCTAGCATTTGAACGAACTCGTCCTAGGGTTTTAATCGGATCGACTCCAGATTCGGAGGGTGTGTAGGAGACGAGTTGAGGATGAAAAGCTATTAAAAGAATTTGCGTAGGTCAAAGGGGGGCGTGGCTGCGAGGGCCCGATCATCGCCGCTTGCGGCTTTAATTGTCAATGGGTCTTTTAGTGAAATGTCCTCACAGAGGTGTAAAGTAAAGAATCAGTCTGGTTTTCATCTCATCACTTTGGACAAAAGCGGAAAAAGAGGATGCTTTGTTCTCCTTCATCCAACAGATGTGTTCACACAAAGACAAGTTTCTGAAAGTCTGTGAACCGTCTGAGTCATTATTATCCAGGACTCAGTTTAGCGTTGAGTGGTTCAGCGAGGTCAGCATGCTTTGAAGACGACTGTTTCCAGACAACAGGATCAACAGGCAACAAATCTTTCCTTCAGACTAAAACCGTGTGACATCATGCAAATTTTTTTCATTTTTTAATAAGCTTCCATTTAGGTCAAGATGAAGGTCACGGATCCCGGTTTCTTCATCAGCCTCTGCGTTTCCCAATATACGTTCGCTGACCTACTTTCCAGCAATTTATTGCAGCGGCGTGAATGTGAGCCGCTCTGATAACACATCCATGCACATCGCAGACCTCAATTCTTATTAATGTGATGCATCATACATGAGGGCGGTGATGGAGCTGGTGGAGGAGCTGGTGGAGGGGGGAGGCTCTAACAGCATCACGGAGGATATTTGTGATGTCTCCTTGAAGTTCTGCAGTTGTTGATATTTCAGTCAGAGGAAAATGACAGAGCATCACAGTCCTGATGGAACAAGCTTCAACACAACTCTTTCACTCATCTGTTGCTGTGAATCAGACACCTTTTTGGAGTCACTGGCTTTTTTTTCTGGTTTCTTTCAGAACAGAGTTTGAAACGCAGTGCATGGGATCAGGCTTATAAAACACTGACATGAAAAAGACACAAGATAAGAATGCAACATAAAATGACTGCTGATAAATGAATAACATTTGTCTGAAAACTGTTGGATTGTTCAGTTTGTGTGAGGATGTATTTGAACTGGAGGGAGAGGAAGAAATTGATTACATCTCTTTTTAAAGGTTGTAGCTTTCTTTGATTCAGAAGCACTAAACTAAATGTTTCCTGACTTTTTCAGATCGTGCATCGAACTCTGGCCGCCATGTTGGGATCTTTGGCCGCCTTAGCTGCTCTGGCCATCATTGGAGATGTAAGTGTCTAACTCTTCTGTTTGAGTGAGCTGCCAATCAAACAACAGAGAGAGGCTGAGAAGAGAGAGAGTTTCATCGAAGACGTCTTTTTTAGTCGCCAGTTTCCCAGTCAAGGATTTCAAATACTTCCCTGCAAATTTAACCAATTGTCAACAGAAGAATTTGTTTGTTTGGGCCAGTTATAGTATCAACAACTTATATTTAAAAAAAAAAACATATTAAAAGTTTTTCCAGCAAAATAATAGACGTTAAAAAAGAAGCTGATAATTACTTTAAAGTCACGCATAATATAAAAACTACCAAATATTCTGGAAGAGAAGTGTGTAATGAATGCATGCCTCAGTTCCTCTGGTTCAAAAGTCAGTGAAGTATCATAACTTGTAAAGTAGTTCCAGCTCAAGCAGGAAGCTCAGGTCTAATTAGAAACATTAATTGCTGGTTCCAGTTCAAAGGTCCAGAGTGTGTGAGGCTCTCGGGGAAGCTACAGTGGATCAGAGCTGTCGTTAGTGTTGTGAGCTCCACCTGTGCTTTACCAAGTCAAATTGAAAAAGAGTGACAGCATCTGAAGGCAGGATGACGGAGGAGCCGCTCACATCCACCCAGACAAATACATCTGTTAAAGTGTCAGCACTGTAGTGTGAAGTTTGTCTGATCTCAACTTGGGATTAATGCGTCTGACACTAATTCACTGACTCTTTTCTCTTAGCTGTTTCTTCACTGATATGACAATTTTTAATAAATACATACGCAATACATATTCGATATATAATTCTGTCACTGCGGTTGTCATATAGCACAGTATAGTATATAATACTATATTATACCACATATTACCCTTATATATTATTATCAGCACACTACTAATTTTATTATTATATATATATAGGAGTGTGTGTAGCATATATTACACTTCCATACTGTTATACATGTAGGTTATATACTTGTATTATATATTACTATTTTGTTATTATTATCACTATTGCTACTATTACTGTACTACTACTATTACTATTACTATTTCTGTCACTGCTGTTGTTGATATTGATGCTATATAGTACAGGGCAGTATAATATATTATTATTATACCACATATTAATATTATTATTATTAGTAGTATATTATTACTACTATTATAGTTATATGTAGTTGAGTGTAGTATATATAACATTACATTACTATATCATTATATTATACATGTACATGTATGTCATACAATGTATATGCTATATTATATTATACTACTACTATATGCTATATTGTATTATTTTATATTGTATTATTATCATAGTACTGTAGTACCATATTACTAGATTATATTTACCATAATGCACTATAGTATTAGTATTACCACTGCTGCTATTGTACCTTGTACACACTCAGGTATACACATTCAAACTTCTGTTATCTCTACTGGCTAATTTATTGTGTCTATTCTTAGATTTTTTATTTTTTCTACTTTTTATATTCTACTTTATATTTTGTATTCTAAACAGTGCAATATAGGAGAAACGATGGAGATTTCAATTTCCCGGAGGGAACCTCCCAAAGGGATTAATAAAGTACTCTGTCTGTCTGTCTGTCTGTCTGTAAATCGCCGCCACATCTCATTATGTTCTGTCTCCTCACAGAGGCCCAGCCTGGTGACCGTGGTGGAGTGGATCGACTACGAGACGCTGGCCCTTCTCTTCGGCATGGTCAGACTCTCATATCAAACATGTTTTCATGCTTTCATTGACTCGACCAATCTCCTTCTCCACAGCCTGATTTGTCAGATTTTACACAGAAAAAGATGATTCAGTCTTGCTGTGTTTTCTGTCGCCATCAAGTCTTTAATTAGACACTGTATCTTCAGACAGAGCGAGTTTTATTCAAACCATTCTCTTCAGACAGATTGTAACTTTATAGCGGATCACATAAAACACATAAAACAAGCTCTTTCTGCCAGATCAGTGATATCAAACCTTCGTATTGATGCACGGCCACAGATGGCGGCTTCCTTTGGACGACTTCCACTTTCAGCAGCTGCCAGTGAAAATTTCATCTCATTCTGAGAAAGAGGGAGTTTCTGAAAATAGTCCAATACATTTCAAATATCCTGTGTATGTATCAACTTTATACAAAGCAATTATGATGTTTATGTTTGCTATGAATTCAGGTTCATATCATTCATAAACAGTTTGGAGATGTTCCATTAAAAGCCACACTTCTTTGGACTGTGTTGATCTGTCTTTGTTACCAACACAGCTCACATGATCCTGCTCCATGATGGAAAATGGTTTGTTTTGTTTCTAAAGAAATGTGTCTTGTTTCTTCCAGATGGTCCTGGTGGCCATTTTTTCAGAGACTGGCTTCTTTGATTATTGCGCCGTGAAGGTGAGTGATGATAATAATCCTGGTACAAACACAGAGAATAACAGAATCAGTGCAGTGGATGGAGGAAATCAGACATTTTGTATATAAAGGAATTCAGCACCGAGATTGTAGATTTTAAATCCTAGTGATAAACAATAAGGAGGTTGAGTGACTTGTCTTTGAAAATAGCTACTCACTGGTATTTTTTTCAAATCCGACAAGCTTTGAGCTATTTTGGAAATTAGCGCTGATGACATGACAGGACTTTAGTTTTTATGTATCTGACGTGACCTTTGTAACATGAGATGACCTTACAAGTCTGACTCAAAGTTACAGCAAGAAAACAGTCTGACAAGAGCGACATGTGTTTGGGAAAGATGAGAGAAGTAGGCCAGCACTGTCTATTGAAATTTAATATTTAATATTCAGAGATGAAGAAATGATCCGGAGCTGCTCTTAGTATGAACTAATAAACACCTTTAAACATGTATTTTTTAAATCATACTTCATATATTTCAGGACTGTAAAGTAAATGTTGCTCAACCTGGATTGTGTTAAAAATACTAAAGGAACACACATCCTCCCATGAGTCTCTGGCTCCACAGTAGAAGATTAAACCTTCATCCTCTCTGTGCAAGGTCAAGCTTTCCTCCCGTCAGGAAACAAACTGGGATGCTCAGGTTTAATCCTAAATATTCGCCGTAGATGGAGAAGGAGGGCGAGCGTCCTTCAGGTACAGTAGCACTCAGACCAGGAGAGCAGAGGGATCACGCGGGCTCATGAATTTTAAGTGCGAGTCGGACAAGGGCAGGCTCTCCAAATTAAAACACCTTCTCTGAGAACGGCTCGGCAGCGGCTCTGACACGTCCTGCTATTACACACAAAAGGTGGCCATCCTGAACCGTTCCCACCGGGCACAGGCAGGTGTATTAGCATCAAAGACTGAGTGTGGTATTATGTCTATTTTTGGACTACTTGTACTCCGTGTAGTGCTGCTGCTGCTCATAATGAAATTCAGATCTCAAAGTGTCAGAACTCAGAAACACCACTCAGATCACTTTGACTGTGGTTTTGTAGATTTCAGATCCACGCTGCACTCGCACCGTGAACGCATCCAGACATCCACTTCACAGGCTGCTGAGTGCCGCTAACACTGTCGCATTTCCTTCCTCTGCAGGCCTATCAGTTATCCAGAGGAAGAGTCTGGCCAATGATCATCATCCTCTGTCTCATCGCCGCCATCCTCTCTGCCTTCCTGGACAACGTGACCACCATGATGCTCTTCACCCCCGTCACCATCAGGTGCTGCATCTCCACCCGTTCGTTATCTACACACACACACACACACACACTCTCTCTCACACACACACACACTCTCTCTCACACACACACACACACACACACACACACACTCACACACACACAGACAGACAACTGTTCATTCACATTCACAGCTACGGGCAAATCTGGAGACTCCACTAATGAACCTAATTAATGTGCATTGATTTTGGAGCCCAGACCTGATGTGGTGTTTTATAGAAACAGCTAAAAATATCTTCCACCACCTAACTGAGCAGTTTACTCATCAAGGTCTGACAAAGTGTTTGGCTTCATGCACGTTCAGAAAAACTACTTTCTAATATTTTCTATAGTTTTATAGTTGAACAAACTTAATAAGAGATTTAAGATAAGATAAGATAAGATAATCTTAAATCTCTTATTAAGTTTGTTCCACTATAAAACTATAGAAAATATTAGAAAGAAAGAAAGAAAGAAATTTATCAGAAATTTAATCAGTTTATTGTTGTATGAATTAATTGATGCTCTTAAAAGAATAGTTTGATATTTTGGTAAATACGCTTATTTGCTTTCTGATGGAGAATTAGATCACGATCAATACCCATAAATATGAAGCAAACAGGTTTTTGTCCTACGTGAATCAACTGCTTGCTGATATTTTACCATAAAGCTGATTATTGATTATTACTCATTATTGACTTGATCAGGGGATTTCTCATCAATACTGTAAATTCTTATAGATGAACTAAGAAGTGATGATCTAATATTGATTGTTAATATCCTATATGAGCATGAGCAGCCATTTTTAAACAACCATTCTCAGCTTTTAACTTGCATCTAATCAGTGATTCGTATCCAGTAACCTTTCTTAAATAGATCACAACCTCCTCTCTGAAAAAAGCTCAAACACACGTTTCTAAAAACAGAACTACTACACACAAGCTGCAATTAACTTCACTGCAGTGTCCTACAAACCGGCTGCATGTGAGCCGCCCACCTCTGCCCCCCCTCCTCATTGTTACTGTCTCCATTCTCTGCCCTTGAGTCCAAACACTAAACCATTATTAAGTTCCCTAAAATCGCTTTTGCTGCCAGGAGGTCAGAATGGAGACGATGTTTGACTCGGCTGAAATCAGACACCCGATAAACAGAACACAGATCCGGGTGCTCTGATTTGTCAGTGGAGCAGGAGGCGGATATCCTGTTAAAGGACCAATATCCTTTTTATGCTCCTGTATTTATTTCTCTCCACCCGTCGAAATCTAATCGGGGGCTAAAGGGCTTTTCTGTCTCTATCTGATTCTGCAGGTTGTGTGAGGTGCTTAATCTGGACCCCAGACATGTCCTGATTGCAGAAGTAATCTTCACCAACATTGGAGGGGCCGCCACAGCTGTCGGAGATCCACCCAACGTGATTATAGTATCCAATCAGGACCTGCGAAGAGAAGTAGGCGCTTTCACTTTCACGCTTGCACTCATGTACTGAACCGAGTCAAATGGGTGTTTTCTGACACAAACACAGAGGATAATGAGCAGGTGAAGGGAAGGTGGTGTTTGAGCTGTACAGGTGCTGACTGACCTGACATGGATGCAGGTCACTTCTGTGTTTCTGATTCGAGGCAGCAATATTAGTTTGATTCCTGCATTTTGTAGCTTCATTACATTTGACTGTCACTGGGAGATTCTGATAAAGGTCACTGCAATGATCACGACTTTTCCTCATAAGTTGTGTTTGCATCATAGACTGTATAAAATAGTGTCCGTGACGTCACCCATAGGTTTCTGAAGAGCAAAAATGAAGCAAATCGTAGTGCGTAGCCATCTTGGTAGCCTACCTCCGGTTACTCCAAATATGGACAAAGAGGTGGAGCGAAGGCGGAGCTGAGGCGGGTCGAATGAACGCTATTGGCTGAAAAAAGCCGCTTTATTCGAAATAATCAAACTAGCTACGGCTAACCAGCTAGGTTAAATGCTAAATATCGTTGCTAGCCGGCTAACCCCACGACGATCTCTTTCCCAAACTCAGTGACTAGAATTAGCCGGGGTGACGGCGTTTAGACCGTCAGTGGCTAGTTGTCAATCAAAGTGGCGCCACTTAGATTGACAGCTATGAATTGTGCATAATGGTATATGCTATATATTTTAAACAAACGCCTTATAAAAAAATTCGCCCCCCCCAGAGTTGTCATGGAGTAGAAAAACAGCTTATGAGACTAGAGCCATGTTTTGAACCAGGCTGTAAATATGTTTTTTTCTGTCGTAAAATCAGACATTTTAACATGGGGCTCAAATGTAATTGACTCCCTTCTGCAGCCTGCTCTAGCGGTTATTCGAGGAACTACAGCTTTTTTGCACTTCCACATTGGCTTTATTTTTCAGCGGCGGAGGTTGCCACTTGGTTTGCATTGATGAAGTTACTGTGTTTTGTTATGATCCATTGATCCTGTAGGCAGTGAAAGATTTTTCACCAAAAAAAGTTTTCAAATACATCAAAAAGTTTCGCAGTTTACCCCTCTATATTTACACCCCTGATTAAAAAAAAAGTCCAAATCATGTGTTCACAAAGTGTGTTGAGTCTTTCCAGGATGAACCTCTCATACCCAATCATGATCCTCTCACCTGTTACCAATGAACCTGTTGAAGGATCCGAACAGGTGTATTTGGATCAGTCCACAACTTTCACAGTCTGTTGCTGCTTCTGTCCCAACTTGTCTGAAACATGTTGCTGCCATTAAAATCAAAATAACCAGATATTTACAAGAATCAATGAAGTCGATGATCAAATATTTAATATACTGTCTTTGTGCTGTTTTCAATTGAGTCAATGTCAGAAACAATTAGCAAACAACATTGTGTTTTACACAGCATTCCAACTTTTTGCAGCTTTGCCAGCAGCCATCACGTCACATTTTTAATTACATTTGTTGGGACGTTTAAGTGATACTTTCTGGAGATTTCATTTATAAAATATTCAGGTTTTCTATCTGCTTTATTGTGGTTATTTTACTGTTATTAAAACATAAGCATGGCTAAGTGTAATAACACTATAACGACTCACTCCACCTTTTAACATGAGAGTTGTGCTGTTGCCGTCATCGTCCTCATATATGACATTTATTACCTAATGCTACAGACTTTACACATTCATACAGCACACAGAGACGGCTGTCAGTGTCTTATGGCTATGCTTTGTGGGTAAATTGAATCCCGTGTGTTTGCTGGGTTGTACATGTGTCGTCTCTGTTCGGCACCGTCTCTCCCTGTATTTATACAATCGTGAGTCTTGACCCTTATTTATCTTGATGTGCAGGTGATGAATGGAGATGTAGCGGCAGTGAAACCAATTTATATTTTTCTGCCGTCATAAATCACGGGAATTAAAAATGTCACAACGGTGGAGACAGACACTGTAACACCTGCCCAGTGTTACATACAGTCGCTGCAGCTTCTGCCTATAGACAGACATTTATCACATCTAACTCTGCACCTCCTTGTTTATGCTTGTTTTTAAGCATAAATATTACTGGTTCATACAGTCATTATAAACCACACAGCTGCCTTCTTCCAGTAGATTTAACCATTCTCCTCGGCTCCTGTGGGTGTGGCTCTCGTCTCGTGTGACACTGGAGACCCTGTCTTTGGGATTAGAGTCTGATTAAAACTTGTGAAGGCGTCGGTGTCACTCCTGATGCAATGATGTGTGAAACCATGTAACGTGGCTCTTTTTTCCCCTATGGTGGATGACATCATCACACATCACGCTCGGTTCAGACCTTTGTGACAATCCACCATCAGCTGTTTCCCATGCACAGGTCGTAGTGACTGAAAAATGAGTTTCCTGATTAGAAGTCAGGTTCTTTATTTGGACATTTAATTAAAAAAAATGCACTTGACATCGTTGCAGGAAGTGCAAAAAATGGTCAACATGCAGTCACTTTGTCAGGTCCTGTAAAAACCTTGTACACACCATCACCTGCATTTCAATATTTGTTAGTCTAATTAACTTCGGGACCAGAATGGAAAAGACTCCTACCTTGTTGTTTTGGAGGAAAGTGGTCCAGATTGTGACAAACGTGCTGACAGTAAACAGCATTTCAGCGAGTTCATCAGAGCAGCCTGTCGTCGTGTGAAAAGGGCACCGACTTGTAGGCTCTTCTCATAACCTTCGCTCCTCTTATACTCAGAGGGGCCTTTTTCCTGCATCACTAGAAGACATGACATTTTCAGCTGCTTGATGTGGCATCTGTTTACCGAGCGTGACATTTGAGCCTTTTGCGGGCGCAGCAGTGTGTGGCCTCCTTCAGCGTACAGTAGCTCGCACGGCGCCGGGCCTCGCCGTCCGGTTTGTCTTGGCTCGGTTTCCCAGATGACAGAGCCGCGGGGACACGGCGGCGGCGGCGGCGCTCGCTCGCTCAGTCATGTCTGGCCTCTGATAAGGACAGCTTGTGTGTGCATGCATGGTTTGCCCGCCTGTTTGTTTGTTTGCATGCTTGCTTGTTTGTGTCGAGGGGATTTCCGGGAGAAATCCAGAGCTGGAAAGAATGGCACAGCTGTGGAGTGTGTGTTTAGGTGATTCTGTCGCTCACTGGAGTGTCCTTGTATTTGATTTGTCACAGAGCAAGGTGGCACGGCGCATACAAAACCTCTGCCTCCGTTTGGTATAATTTCATTAAGGGACACTGGAGACGCGCCTCGCCAAATGGATTTCCTCCATCCAGTCAGAAGAGTCGTCGACGCTGGCTCTGAGATACAGACAGAGCAGCTGCAAACAGAGATACATCACAGACACGAGCACAGACAGAACTTAGATTCATTACTGATTCGCTCCCTCGTGTCTTCTGAGCAGTGTTGCCACAGTTACCTTGAAAAAGTAATCTGATTACTGATTACTCCTTTAAAAAGTAGCTTAATTACTTTACTGATTACTTGATTTTAAAAGTAACTAAGTTAGATTACTAGTTACTTTATAAGTTACGTTCAGCAGCTGCCGACCCCCCCAATATAAAAATGACAACCGGTTTTGTCAATACTCACTTTATTGGAAGTGCATTTTTAACAGCAACGTTACGCAACTCTAAATGTTTCTTTAAATTAGACGTTGTGTTTTCGAAGCTTGATAGTATTTTGTTGCGAGCACAGAGTGTACAACGAACCTTAATATTATTGTCTTTAACTGACACGAACTCTATATAATGGCTGTATTTCCAGGTTGAAAAGTTGCATCTCGCTCTTCCCTCCATTGTTGTTTGCGTTTGTGTCGTTGCTTCTGATTACACGTGAGTTGTCCTCATGCTGAAAATGTGACTTGTCGCGTACGTGATGTCACTCCCCGAGACGCAAGATGAAAGCAAATATAAATTTTTACTAAGGAAAATGGCAAAAATAGTAACGCACAGTGACTTGGATATAAGTAACTTTAATCTGATTACTGGTTTGGAAATAGTGTTAGATTCCTCATTACTGACAAAAGGGGTCAGATTAGAGTAACACCTTACTAAGTAACTAAGTACTAAGTACGTTACTAAGTAACGCGTTACCGGCATCACTGCTTCTGAGCAACTTGAAAATATGTTGATGCCCAGAATAGAGATCCAAGATATTCCGTTTGTCGGTTGTCTAGTTTCTTGGAGGAGCTTTCCTTTACACGAGCAGCTGTCCTCAGCCCACGAGGCCCCGAGGGTCACGGCAGACCGAGAGGCCACGTCTCTCTGGAGGCACAGCTACAGGAGGAGTCAGAGCTGCACTGGATGAATGAGGCAAAGAGGAGACACTGTGATGAAATGAGATGGTGACATGTGAAGGGAGCCTTTGCATGGAATCTCCCACAGTTGATGAGATGTTGGAGAGCTGTTGTCTTTCATGTGAGAATATCTTGATCTCTCATGTTTCACTGCCTGCTCTCCTCCTGTTGTCTTTGGCCTTTGTTGCAACTGGAAACCACAAATCCTGTAGAGGTCACTGTTAACCAGTTGTATCACTGCTCCTCCTGCTGTGCAAGTATAAAGAATAAATATTGCACATCATTCATTTAGAGGTTGTATCATTTAGAAATGTTGTTCAGATGCTGTTGTACGAGGACACACCTCCGTGCATATATCTGATGAGTTGTTGTTGTTTGGAAAGATTAGCTCTCAATTTTGAGGACGAGATTAGCCGGAGGCGGCCATTTCTTCGTGCAGGGAGCAACGCCAAACCGGAGCTTGGTGGACATGAAAACACCTTAAGGATGCAATTATCAGCGCCCATTTCGTGTGTAATAATCAATTTCATTGCTTTTTCATGTCATCGCCGCCGGCTGCTCGAAAATAAACTCTCACTGTTTATAACAACACTTAATACAATTTCACTGTTTACACCTCTTTGCCAACAAACTGTGACTGTGTTACAGTGATAGAACATATAGATTAGTGGTTACTTCTGCACTCTGTCTCGTGTTTTCTCAGACAACATGACTGGTCTGACTTTGTGCCAGTGCTGGACGAATCACCACTACATACAGCTTCTCCCCAGAACTCATGTCTGGGCACTGCTGTTGTCTAACACATTGTTATTCCTCGTCTTGCAGGGGATTGATTTTGCCAGTTTCACGGGCTACATGTTCCTTGGAATATGCCTCGTCCTCTTCACCTCATTCCCTTTCCTGCGGATGCTCTACTGGAACAAAAAACTCTACAACAAAGAGTCCATTGAAATAGTTGGTGAGTTAAGATTTTTTTTTTTTTTAATTCAGCAGGCTTTTGTTAAAAACATGTCGTCTCCTAAATCATTTTCTACAAAGACGATGATTTATTGGAGTTGATGGAAGGTGATGATGGGTTATCATGTTGTTATTGGGCTGAAATGTAAATTCATCTGGCTCGATCTAAAATCAATTACGACGCCTTTTGATTATTATTATGAAGCGTATTAACCCCCTAAGAACATCCACGCACACACCACCCCCTTATTACAGCCACTCACCTTCTCAGACGAGGCGATGACCTCATAGAAAGTTAATTAACTCGGCATTATGGCCTCAGCCCTCTCACTCCCACACATCATGTGTAGTGCCCTCTGAATTGAAGACCCCCCTCCCCACCCCCGCCCTTCTGTCTCAGGTGATTTCCACAGTATTGCATTCACGTTGTCCTCGTCAGACGACCCTGTCATCTCACATATAACATCTCTGCTAGTTAATGGAAGCGAGGATGTCTCTGTGGTCCAGGTCTTACAGACAAGATGTTAAAGTTTTATGTTTATAACGAGGTTTACGGCTACTTTTAAGATTTAAAGCCCAATTTTGGTCTCAGTCAATATGGTTAAATATTAGTTTAATTAAAGTGCTCGTGGTCAGTTCAAGTTCAACATCATTTTCTCAGGTGGAACATTTTTACCTTTTGCCTCCTTCAGCTGATGACTCACATGTGTCGGAGGGAAAAAACTATTTACTCTGATGTTCAGCTGTTAGTTTTCACTGGTTTGCAGCAGAAATGGCTTCAGTCGCCCAAAGTCGCACTTTTATCTGCAATCTTTTCATAATCATCCATCAACAGAAGAAACAATTATTTGGCCATTTGTCAACACTCAACTTGTCCAGATGTAGAGTGGGATCATTTAATAAGAACAGAAACCTCTGGCTGTGTTTAGTCTGGATAGTAACTGTGTCCTCCATCCCAGAATAAATTCACTGCTGCTGTAGATCTTTGCATACGAGGCCCCGGGGAAGCAGATAATGGGAAAACTAATAAAACAGGGATATTTGTGTGAAATTGTTTGCAATTCTTCCAGAAACACAGTCACCTCTTATCAGCGTTTACCCACAACACCACAGTGCCCCCCCCCTCAGAGAGAGCCTCAGCGGGGGATCATTAAAACAGAGACCACCGCTCCGCTCATCTCCACCGAGCTCCCGTTTAAGCAGCGAGGACGAGCGGCTGTTAGGAGCTGCGTCGTAGCCCGAGGCCCGAGCGCTCGGCGCCGGCCTCATCGCCCATCTGTAAATCCCACCCCGTGGAGTTTCTGCCTCTCCCGCCAACCTGGCCTACCTAGGAGAGCGTGCAGCTCAAAAGCCCCCGCCACGACTGGTAATTGTGAAGATTCGCTTACAGGAATGTTTTTTTTCCTTCGCCAGTTAGATCCCATTAAGGTCACCTAGCAACCTTCCTGAAAAAGGATGGAACCCACTGATATCCACGCAGGTGTCCAGCTCCCCGAGGCTACATATCTGCCTCTACATTGGCTGTTCCTGAGCTGGTCAATGTGCCCATCGCCCGGCTGCATCAGTCCCTCCATGCGGCCTCACAGCATATCGACCCAAAACATCTCTCTTTCCTCTCGGTTGGCCACAGCTGGAGGAGCTATTATCAACCCAGTTCACCCTGTTAGCAACATGCTACACTCCTGCTACCGCTGTCTGTCTGAGTCCGCAGTGAGACAGGTGTTCGTCTGTCTGTCCCGCCCCTTCAGAACTCAAACACGAGATCCTGGTGTGGAGGCAGACGGCTCAGCGCATCAACCCGGCGAGCCGAGAGGAGACGGCCGTGAAGTGCCTCCTGATGCAGAAAGTGCTCAACCTGGAGAGTCTGCTGCGCAAGATGATGAAGACCTTCCAAAGGTTCAACAAGCACCGCAAGCAGAAAATACATCTGTCGTTGTTTTTAATGTTAACATTGGTCAAATGGTGGCGCATATTGTGTTAATGAGAAAATAAACTGATCATAATATTGTTAGACTTTCGGACTGAGACAACTGATCGAGGCCCATTAATGCAAAGCTTAGTTTAGATTATTTCACTGTTGCAAACACAACATTGTACATGCTTGCTTTAGTTAAAAACAATGGAGGACGTCCAAGAATAGTTTCCTTTTTTGTCCCCTCGTCCAAGGTGACAGGCAAAGCAATTATAGCACAAATACAGTTTCACTCCTCTGGGAAATACCATAGACTGTATAAAATATGGACGTAGTGTCCGTGACGTCACCCATAGGTTTCTGAAGAGCAAAAATGAAGCAAATCGTAGTGCGCAGCCATCTTGGTAGTCTACCTCCGGTTACTCCTAATATGGACAAAGAGGTAGAGCGAGGGCGGAGCTGAGGCGGGTCGAATGAACGCTATTGGCTGAAAAAAGCCGCTTTATTCGAAATAATCAAACTAGCTACGGCTAACCAGCTAGGTTAAATGCTAAATATCGTTGGCTCAAATGTAATTGACTCCCTTCTGCAGCCTGCTCTAGTGGTTATTCGAGGAACTGCAGCTTTTTTGCACTTCCGCATTGGCTTCATTTTTCAGCGCCGGAGGTTGCCGCTTGGGAAATACAGATGTGCAACACACAGCGTTCAACAGATGCAACGTTCACTATGTGTTCATAAACAACTCAGAGAGGCACCATTTTTATGATTAATATAATGAAGGATAAATCTGTAATTAAATGTTTATTTCCGTCTGTCATGAAATTAATATGAGATTAAACTGTTGCTGTGTCTGACAGACAAATCTCTCAGGAGGATAAGAACTGGGAGCAAAACATTCAAGAGCTGCAGAAGAAGGTAGGTGTCACTCTTGTCAGTCTTTCAAACTTCACTTTACGCAAAAGCATGATCAAAGACTATTCTTCTTCTCCTCCACAGCACAGAATAACTGACAAGGTCCTGCTGGTGAAGTGTGTGTCCGTCCTTGCCGTGGTGATCTTCATGTTCTTCGTCAACTCCTTCGTCCCCAGCATTCATCTGGATCTCGGTGAGCGCCGCACCGTCTCATTACCGAGCTGTTTTTTTCCGGCCCCCCCCCCCCGGGTCGTTATAGGTCCTGTCATGTAATTATGAAACGGAGCTTCCTCTGTCCTTGCATTTTAAATGAGCTGAAATAATGGGCTGAGGAGCAAACGCACCCAACAAATTACATGGATACTGAGCTGCATTTAGACCGATCACATGACATCCATTCATACGCTGCAATTCCAACCCAGTGTGTAAGAATAAAACTATAATCTGCACTCGATAATGGAGCTCGGTTCAAGTTGCTTTTTAAAGAGTTTCTTGGCAAAGATGGGTATCATCATTAAGTTACACGCAAACGACATGAAAAGATCAGCTCTAAAATCACCAGGATGAATCTGGAAGAATTTAAATCTGTACAAATCCGTCATACAGTAAATTCTTAAGGAAAAGACAAGACAGAGTTATTTGCATTGTCAATATTTGCATAATCAATATTTTCATAATAGCAATGGGTCAAATGATCATGTAAATGTGACAGATGTTGCTCAGAGTGACAAGCTCACGGAAAATTATGACCCGATTCTTCAGTTCCTCTCAGCTCAGTGGAGCATTTTAAAGTCTTTCAGCTTATTGTTTTGGTTTTCTGACCCACAACTTTACTGTTTAGGATCATTCATTAATTATTAATGAAAACACTCTAAACTGCAAAAACTGAAATATTTCTTCTGAGTTGGTTGAGACCGACAAACAAAGCTAAAAGCAGAGTGAATTTTTGATTAAATAGATTCACACCTCCACCAGATGGATGCTGATGTGGCTCCGTATCTGCTGGATGTGCACAGTAATTAGGTAACTAATGGCAACAAGTTCACCATTTCAAATTAAAAGCTCATAATATATCAGTTGTGTGTTCATGGCTGGTTTAGAGATACTGATGTTTTTTTCTGATTTGGAGTGAAAAAGCATAACTCTTGCTGTCATTCTGTCTATATTTACAAAACATTTACAATTTACAAAACAAAACACTTCATAATGGCTTTATTGTCAGTGTCTGATGACAAATCCATCACAGATGTTTTAAGGAGGTTGTGGTGAAGGAGCAAGCGGCAACCTCCGCCGCTGAAAAATGAAGCCAATGCGGAAGTGCAAAAAAGCTGCAGTTCCTCGGATAACCGCTAGAGCAGGCCGCAGAAGGGAGTCAATTACATTTGAGCCCCATGTTAAAATGTCCGATTTTAAGACAGAAAAAAACATATTTACAGCCTGGTTCAAAACATGGCTCTAGTCTCATAAGCTGTTTTTCTACTCCATGACAACTCTGGGGGGGGAATTATTTTATAAGGCGTTCGTTTCAAATATACAGCATACATCATTATGCACAATTCATAGCTGTCAATCTAAGTGGCGCCACTTTGATTGACAACTAGCCACTGACGGTCTAAAGGGCGTCACCCCGGCTAATTCTAGTCACTGAGTTTGGGAAAGAGATCGTCGTGGGGTTAGCCGGCTAGCAACAATATTTAGCATTTAACCTAGCTGGTTAGCTGTAGCTAGTTTGATTATTTCGAATAAAGCGGCTTTTTTCAGCGGCTTTTTTCAGCCAATAGCGTTCATTCAGCCGGCCCATAGGACCCGCCTCAGCTCCGCCCTCGCTCCACCTCTTTGTCCATATTTGGAGTAAACGGAGGTAGGCTACCAAGATGGCTACGCACTACGATTTGCTTCATTTTTGCTCTTCAGAAACCTATGGGTGACGTCATGGACACTACGTCCATATTTCATACAGTCTATGTGAAGGAGCTGCAGCAGCATGAGAATCACAGTTACTCTAAGTTCACCTGTATGGATGTGATTGGATGTTGCCAGTCAGCTGACGTAAACATGACTCCACAGTTCTGCCTGGAGAAAAGCAAGAGCTCAAAATCTGCTCACTTGCACATTCAGTGAATCAGGACATGTGGTCGAGGTTGAGGGTCGTGTCTTGTCTGTCTGCCGCCTCTGACTGTGACGTCTCTGATGTGCGACCCGAACAGCATCTCATTAACGCCAACACCGTCCCTGAATGAAGATGGCCGCCTGCGTACACGCCCCGTCGTCTCTCCCCGCGCCGCCGAGGCCGCCCGCTCGCCGAACATCCTCAGTTAATTACAGGCGCTGCTCAGGTTTCCTCTCCGTGACATTTATTAAATGGGAATGACCCGACGGCAGCGTGTTCTCCGTCCCCGCGGAGGGATCGACGCCTGTCCAAACACGGCTCTCATTAACTCATGCAGGTCACAGCCGGGGTTGACTCCTGCAGCCGGCCCACTTAATTCATTCACATGTGTTTTAAATATTGAGCCTCATTAAAATTTCATTAACTTCACACAGTAGGATTTAATTTCAGTGTGATTATTGCCTGGTCATTTGATCCCTCCATGTGCCATGTGAGTTATAACAGTGGTTTGGATGAAAGCAGGAGAGCGCAGCAGTGACTGAGTGTAAAGCAGGAAATCAACATTTAAAGTTTCAGTTGCTCATTATTTCTCAGACTGATCTTTCATTAGAGGCTTATTCATTTTTAGAAATTGTTGCTTTGGTTAAACTCCAACATTTAGATTGCTCCAAATCTTCAGTGGAATCTTTGGCAGGAGGAAGCCTGAGACGTCAGTTACTTATCGAACCACACGCTCTCGACACAAATCTCCTTCATCTTTCCGTTTTGGCCTTGTGTTCGTTTACTTTGCGATGAGGCATTTTTCACAGTGCATTTCCCGTCTCAGACGCTGTTGTCTTGCATGTGATAGATGAGTCTATCACAAACCGCTCAGACTTGCCTAAAAGCTCTTTTTAATTGGAGAGCTCTTTAGGTTTGTTATCTGGATGCAGCCTCGGGAAACATCAGCGTTGTGAGAAAATCAAGAGTGTCGTATTTTTTTATTCATGTTTTTTTTTGTCATCTGGTGCTTGAAAGAATCAGAACTTTATGGTTGTTGGGTCATTTATTCTGAGGGTCTGTTAGCTCCATGACACATGCATCAGAATGAGTACGTTTAAATGAAGAATGTAATTGATGTGTATTATGTTAACACTGACTGTAACTGTCAAACTAATGCACAGTGATGTAGCTCTAACTGGGCCCTGTAACATGTATATTAGCTTTAAATCTGCTGTTCATTGGGAGAGTGTAGCACTAGAAGTCTTGTTTTCTAACCTCTACTTGTTTGAACTCTGCTCTAAACTCGGCCGAGAAACGTCATCAGACGAGTTCCCTCAGGAAACTGTGACACAGAAATCAACTGTAATTCTTAGTGTTACACACAGAACTGCTTTAGATTCTATAGGTTTAACATAGAAACACGTGTCGTTTTTATATTTGTATGTATATGATGGACTCTCATCTGTTTCCTATTTACTGTTGAAAATAAGTGGAGACTCTGAAGTTTCATTGTGATGATACTTGTTTCTTGTATCTTATTGAAATATTTACTATATAAAACAGAAACCAGTAGTTTGAAGTGGAAACAAATCTGATCAGACACTTTGGTGTCATCTGTAGCTTCACAAGACTAAAGTAGCGACAGTGTTAACAAAACCAACTCCTTTTAAAACATCTGATAAAATCCTTGAAAATTGATTTCCAATTTTCCAACTTCTCTTTCATTTTGCCCACTTCTTCCCACTTGTCGGCAATTTTTAACAAACTTTTCCACATTTACTCTTTGCCTGTATCATCGTGACGTTAAGGTCGATACTGGAGAACTGTTCTCTTACTGAACTCTGTCAGGATCATCTCAGCAGGTTTTGCACATGGAAACATGCTGCGTCTCTTTCAGTCCTGATCTTCATATCAGTCTCACTCCTTTTTTTTTGTGCTTCCACTGCTCTTCTTTCTTCACTAATTCTCATCAGTTGTGAAATTATTTCCCCAAAGGCCTTGGCCGAGGCAATTACCGGCACTCACCTGTTTAATCAAATTTTCTCCGTGTGGATGCTCATTCTTGCCTCTTTCAAAAACACTGGCTGCTGCCAGCTTTTGTCCTCCCGAACCAGAATGTGTTGAAATGACATTTTTGTGATAATGAATGCTTGGTCAGACCCGCGGACACAGACCAAACAGTCGCTCACTGTATCGTCATTTCCAGCAGTTCGTAGTGAGGTCTGTTTATTAGATTACACTGAGGGAAGGTGTTGAGCTCTGCAGATTGAATTCTCACATGTTTGTGGCAGTTTCATTTTCACCCATACATTTGTTTTACTTATGTTGCTCATTGACTTATAGACTTAGACTTAGACTTTCTTTATTGTCATTACACAATATACACGGCAGTGCAAGTTGGGTAATGAAATTTCGATGCAATGGCTTCCAACAAAGCGTCAGCAACAATAGTGTCAGTCGGTGGAAATATAAAAATATGAAAAAGAGATATAAATATATACTATATATAAATACGGTGCTATGAGCTATGTATAGACATATGTAAATGAACAAGAGTTATATACAGGTTATTGCACAGAGCAAGTAGCAGCAAGTTGAATTATTGCACTAAGTAGTTGTATTGACTGTAAAAGTGAATATAGATATCTAGCATAATATACAGAAAATAAATATACAGAAAATATTGCACATAACAGAAAACAGTTGAGAAATGGTGAACATGACAGCTTTTTCGTAGAGAATGTAAAGTGACATTTGTAGTTTAAATTAAATATTGAAATTAAGAGGTAATAGTCTGTAAACCCAGGAGCATTGTCCTTAACAGAGTGTTTATTCTTTGTCCATGTCTTTGTCCACTTATATGGATTCAGAAAACACAGCGGTAGCATCTGTAACATTTAATAAAGTTGGCTGCTCTTTTACACGGTTGTGATTAAAGACAGATCTAAGTGAACAGGGAGCAGATGGAAGCTCATTCTGTTGAATTAATGAACTCTTTTTAATCATTTAAAAAGTCTCCTTAGTGTTCCCATGTGTTGCCTGCGACATGTCCTCTTGTTATAAATCGGTGAAACTGCCACATTGAGTGTGTGTTGGGGAAACGTTTTTTACGAGTGTGAGTGTTTTTTAGCTTTAAAGGGAGACGTCAGCTGATGTTTCTTGCTCTCTCTCTCAGGTTGGATCGCTATCCTGGGCGCACTGTGGCTTCTGGTTCTGGCTGACATCCAGGATTTCGAGATCATCTTGCACCGGGTGGAGTGGGCCACATTACTCTTCTTCGCTGGCCTCTTTGTTTTGATGGAGGTACTTAACGTGCAGCCCCTATTTTTAGCATCGACCGAAGCCCATTTGTGTTGTTTAAGAGATGTTGGGCTTACATACAAAAGAGTTGCCTTCCAGCCAAAGAACAGGTTTTGCTTCAAGCCTCCATTTGTTCCACGAGGTAATTAAAACAAATAAAAAGTGAGCCAGTGTTGGGATAAATGCATGTTCAGCTCGGCTCAACTCTAACCAGCATCTTTACAAAATAATAAAGGAGAACAGGATCAGTGCTTAGATCTGTGAACAGCACACAATGACAGGAATCCAGTCAGTCAGTGAGCTGACAAACTGAGGAGTAATTACCTGTTTCTTTCTCCATGAGCTTCCCTGTGAAATGAAAACATAACGTCGGCACAATAACTGCTCTTTTGTTTGAGATATGAATGTGGGCAAATCTGTGTTGAATGCATTTAACTCTGTATAGTGTCGGAGTCGTGTAAGAAGCGACCACCAGACTCTGAATATTTTGTTCTCGTCAATAATGATAACAAGAATAGATTTGTCTGTCTGTTTAATGGCTGCTTAATAAAAACCAAATTGCTTTTCTTCTCTTGGTTTAATCCCACCTATAACTCATTCTCCTCAAATTTCTTTCCCATATTAATCTTCTCTTCTTCATTTTTCAGGCTTTAGCCCAGCTGCAGCTTATCGACTACATTGGAGAACAGACAGCTCTGCTTATAAAAGTGAGTTTTTGCGCTTTCATTCTCAAACCTCAACAATTATCTCTCAGGGCTCCGCGCAACTGGCATAATTGATAATTTGGCACAGGTGACATGATATAGCGTTTCATGCATACAGATCCTTTTGTTCCGCACGACTCTGAATTCAATTATTTTGTTTACATCTGATTCCTGTCAGCGGTTGAAGGGCTCTGGGGTAATTCTCACCCATATTCAAGCCTGTGTGCTTCATGCGAGTTGGGTGCGTCTTAGCAGAGAATTGCACCTGTAATAGGTACGTCAACTCCTGTTTAGACCGTCGGCCTCTGAAAGTCTAATAATCGCACATGACAGGTGCTGCGCTGCTCGCCGTTTCTGACCTGCTCAGCCTCCCAAACATGGACGACATGCTGGGTGGGAACATAGACTGTATAAAATATAGTGTCCGTGACGTCACCCATAGGTTTCTGAAGAGCAAAAATGAAGCAAATCGTAGTGCGTAGCCATCTTGGTAGCCTACCTCCGGTTACTCCAAATATGGACAAAGAGGTGGAGCGAGGACGGAGCTGAGGCGGGTCGAATGAACGCTATTGGCTGAAAAAAGACGGATTATTCGAAATAATCAAACTAGCTACGGCTCACCAGCTAGGTTAAATGCTAAATATCGTTGCTAGCCGGCTAACCCCACAACGATCTCTTTCCCAAACTCTGTGACTAGAATTAGCCAGGGTGACGCCCTTTAGACCGTCAGTGGCTAGTTGTCAATCAAAGTGGCGCCACTTAGATTGACAGCTATGAATTGTGCATAATGATGTATGCTGTATATTTTAAGCGAACGCCTTATAAAAAAATTCGCCCCCCCCCCAGAGTCGTCATGGAGTAGAAAAACAGCGTATGAGACTAGAGCCATGTTTTGAACCAGGCTGTAAATATGTTTTTTTCTGTCGTAAAATCGGACATTTTAACATGGGGCTCAAATGTAATTGACTCCCTTCTGCAGCCTGCTCTAGCAGTTATTCGAGGAACTGCAGCTTTTTTGCACTTCCGCATTGGCTTCATTTTTTAGCACCGGAGGTTGCCGCTTGGGTGGGAACTGCACGGCCTTTCTCTCCTGATAAAGGTGAGAGGAAGGAGATACTGCCTCCTTTGTCCGGGCCATGCTCACCTATGAGAAGTCCATCAGGAGGGTTCAAACATCATGCTTGTAACATGTGGAGAATTGGCCTTGCTTTCTGTACAGCAGCGTCCTGAGATAAACCTCAGAAACGCCGCCGCCACCTGTGGTCATGTCACACATTCAGACGGCTCTCAGCCGCCGCTCCCCGACGAGAGGTTCAGTGTCAGAGATTGAACGTAATTGTGTGTTTGATTTAAATCAGCGACGGGCCGATCAGGGGGGGCGTGTGCATCTGAGTGGCAAAGACAGCAGCAGTTATCTGTCGCTCATATTATCTCCCCCTCTCCTCGCAGGCAGTGCCCGAGGACCAGCGCCTGGCCATCGCCATCATCTTGGTGATGTGGGTCTCGGCTCTGGCCTCGTCTCTCATCGACAACATTCCCTTCACAGCCACCATGGTGAGTATCACACACAGTTCAAACAAGTCATATTCATACAGGAAGTGGAAAATCCAAGTGAATTTATAGGTTTAACTATTGTTGACTTTTGACTTTTAAACCCAATCTGTGAGGACAGTTCCCTCTGACAGAGGTTTGGTTTCAATGTGGGTCTCTCTCCAGTCTGTCAAGAGAGAATATTGTCGAGTTGTATTATTGTAATTTGTCTGAAAATAATCACACTAATTTGGGATAAAAGCAAAGAAAAGGAAGACACAGACACTCAAAAAAAAATGCTCCCAACAAAACAGCAGCAGAAGAAAACAAAACATAGATATTTTGTAAAGATCCAAAAGGTTTTAACTGAACCTACATCATTTTAATGTTAAAGCCAAAGTGCTATCATGATCATACCTTATATATTTTGTCATTAAATTAAACTTTAAATGCGTGCGACACATTTGCAATTCAACACTACAACTGTTCCATAATTTCAAACATGCACATTCCTGTTACTGTTACTTTCAATTAATATCATTTCTCATACTTCCAGAAAGTAATGTATAGATGACGTCTATAGTGAACAATATAAGATGTATAATAATGCTTGATTGAAGAAATTCTTATATGTGGTTTCCAGTATTATTGATTATATCAGCACTCCCATCTGTATTAACTTCTAACAGCTGTGATGCCTTTAACATCACTGAAATAAAAATACTGTGTCTTCCAGCCAGGACTTTAATTTCATACCTTAAATGTAGGATCAGCGGGCAGACAAGTGTTATTAGTTTCACATAAGACGAGCAGAGAACAGTGTTGAAATGGAAACAACACGCCCATTGATTTTCACTCACTGTGAGTAAATGAGCCAAATGTTCCTGTATCTGTTAAAATACAGATTCATTCTCTCTGACACTCATGAATTATGCAGCTACTTTCTGTTACAAATATGAGAGCGACTGCCTCCTCACCACTTTCGCTGTCAGCTGTCTGTTTCCCCGATAATTAATAGATTGTACAGAGATCAATGTTTCAGAGGGGCGCCAGCGTGCTCAATTAAAATGACAGTGAGAAAAGGAAGAGATGTTATCCCGGTGACAGAATGAGATGTTGCCTGCTGGAATTAAACTGCCAGATTTTCCACCAGTCATCCAGAGGTTCAGAAAAATGTTCTTTTCTCCCGTCGCTCTTCCACATTTTCAGGCCCCGCGCGAGTTGTTCCACCTATAAAAGAGGACGTCAGAAAATTTCCAATTCAGTGCACAGCTGATAAGAAAGCATGTCCTGATTGTCACAATGGACAGAAGAAAAGATTTGTTTTTTCCCCCATTCAGACCCGAAAAATGAATTTGTGAATGAGTCAATTTAGGCTCTTTTTAAATGTAATTTTCAAAATGAATGGCTCACACATTTGGGGACATGTGCTCATTCGTTGTCTTGCTCGGAGTGAGATGAGAAGATTGATGCCTCTTTCATGTCTGTACAGTAAATACAAAGCGACGGCTTGCAGTGGTCAGCTCAGATAAGTCAGACTGGGAACAACAGGAAGCAGCTTGCTCCATTCTGTGGCAGCAAACCAAACCATTTTCTCATTAGGACAGAGAATTGTCAAGGTTGGTTTTTCCAACAGAAGGACATGTACAGCTTTTGCATGCTCTGTTAATGTGGCTTGTGAAAGTGATGCACAGCCCAGTATTGATTCATTCACGCAACATCAGGCTGGAGCAGCGGGAACCAGAGGAGATCTTCTCTACTACACTGCACACCAGAGCTTTAACGTCTCATTTGTAGACTCACATTCAGAGGAGAAGCAGGAATTTGAGTAAATTCCTTAGAAAATAATCCAATAATCTTCAGCTGTGAAACACTGGGACACGGTTGAGTGGACACTGCTCCGGCATCATGGTGGGATCTGATCTGGTTCATCTACTGTACCATGCATGTGAACCACATAGATGGAGCCCTGTGCTTATATAAATATTAGGGATGAGCGAGTACACCACTATCTGTATCTGTATATGTTTAACCATCTACATTATCTGTATCTGTGTCCGTATTCGGAGTGGGCGGGGCCTAAACCGGAAGTGAGTGCAGAAATGGGTGGGGCTTAAAACTGTACATTATTTTAAGTCTGAAATTGATATGGATTGATCAGAAGTTGCTAATCTACTGCACTCAAAGCCTATATACAGTATATCTCAATAATATTTATAATATCATTTTCATGAACTGCAGAGAGAGTCAAAAGCACCGCGTTCAGTACGAGCAAAGTTTTTCAACTGACTTCATATCACCAGCCAAACTAAGAGCAAGCAGACGGTATAAAAAAAAAAAAAAATCTGACCGGAGCGGAGGCATTTACTGACGCGACACGAGCCGTTTTCAGCTCTGTCTTGTCAAACGCACCGGCGCGTTCGTTATGAGAGACGTGCAGAGACCATACAGTCTATGGCAGAGACGTGTCTGTGTAGGGAGGGGCGGGCACTGTGTGTGACTGGCCAATCACAGAGCGCGAAGACAGTCAGTTCCACAATGAGGATTTCCCTTCAGCACAAGCACAGATATTGACGGATTTTACTCGTATCATAATCGTATTCGTCAAAAATGCTTTATCCGTAGCGGATACCAATGTTGGAAAACTTCCTTTGTTTTCGGCTCCAAACTCGACTGAAATAATTTTAAAAATGTGTTAATTTCCTACCAGAATTGTTTGGACTCTAACAGCAGTGTATATGTTTCCAATCCATCTCTGTCCTCTCAGATTCCAGTTCTCATCAATCTCAGTCAGGATGCAGATGTGAACCTGCCAGTGAAACCTCTCATCTTTGCTTTGGCCATGGGAGCCTGTCTTGGGGGTGAGCTTCTCTTTTCCATCCTCTTCATGTAATCAAGTGTAAACTAACATATAAAGCCGGGTATGAGGCTGTGAGGTTTGGGGCTAAAAACACACCTTCCTCACAGTCACAGGGGACGTCATCCCTGTTTGAAAGGTGTGGATCTTTATCGATGGCCCCTGCCAGAAGGAGACGTCTTGTGCTCGGGGGTGACAGCCACACTTTGTTCGGTGGTGTCGCTCCCCGGGGAGGTCGGGTCGGGCTGTGCTTTTTGTGCGAGCAGCCCAAGGCCCTCGAAGCGTTCAGGCTCCACCCCCCTCCCCCCCACCCCCCACCGGCGGGCGGCCCTTGGGCACAGCGAGGCTCTGTTTGGGTGGGAAGGACACAAAGGGAGAGAGAGTTAGAGGCCTGTCACGGCGCCTCAGTTTAATCAACTGCACTGTGACAGGTCCGTATCGATCGGCGGTGTGATGTTGCAGCCGCCCGGCTCCATCCCCACACTGACACCTTTTTGAGATGTGAGCAGTATTGAACGGCAGGATGGATACGCACCCTGACTGTCAAAATACTGCCTACAGTAGATTAGAAACAGTAAAACTTTATAATAGATTAAGGCTGAAAATAGTGAGACAAAGGTGAATATTATTCTACTTATAACTTGCTCCTAATAACTATGTGTTTCATGTGAAATTAACCTGATGTAAAACAGTTTTCCTGATTGTTGTGTGTTTAGGGAACGGCACATTGATCGGAGCATCTGCCAACGTCGTGTGCGCAGGAATAGCCGAACAACACGGCTACGGCTTTTCCTTCATGGAGTTCTTCAGGTGAGTTCTTCTCTCCCTTAACAGCATATCAAGGAGTCCAGAAAAGTTATAAACACAATTTTTAAACTCTCGCTCCCAGAGTTGCTGTATTTTTAGCTCGACTCGCCTCTTGAGGGAAATCTGTGAATCCTGTACCATCGGCTCTCCTGCCTGAAGGCCTGCTTACATCTTAATGTCCATCAGGCTGCAACAGGAGACGCCAACAATTTGCTCTGTGTTGGCTGAGAATAGTTAGAAATGCCTGCCGTCCCCCAGAGTCTCTGTCTTTAGAATCACGTCTCCTGTTTGAGGGAGGGTTGACAGTTTTGGAGGGGTTACCACCTGACCTTCCTCGGGGTATAAAGAGCAGGTGAAGCCTTCTGTCAGTAAAACAACTCCAGGAAACAACCTGTCAGACAGAGACAGGACGGGTCATTCCAGAATTGGAGGACATTTTACGTCTCACCCATCAAACTTTAAATAATCCACATACAAAATAATAAAACATGCAGTTTCTGAGTAAATTTACTTGTCATGAGAGCAAATCTAAAAAAAACTAAAAGAAAAGAATGCTTGAAAATAGTTTTAAAAATACCAAATAAGTCTGGAGTGCCCCCTAAAATGCCATTTTTCTCTTGTCCCTTCCCCCTAATGACCAAATTGAATTTCAAATAAAACAGTTAAAATGAAATTAAAATTTCATTTTTTTGGTATTATTTGTTTCATTGCTGTCTCTTGTAGCTGTGGGAACATTTGTTTTAATAAAAATAATATTTCAAATAATAATTATTATTCACGGAACATGTGTCCCCCAACATGGACGCAACCCTGTTACCATAACCTTTTTAGCATGGTAGAAGAAGAAGAAAGCAGTGAATCACATGATATGCTGGACTTGACATCATCAAACAGTTTTCCAAAAGAATGAGTAGAGCAAAGTTATGTCCTCTCTTCTGTTTTTCATATTTTTATAACATAGTTAGCCTTGATTGAATGTCTCACTCTACCTCATGCAACCCTGTTATGCCTATAATCAGAATAAGACAATTAAAAAAAATTTTTTTTCTTTACTT
This sequence comes from Centropyge bicolor, assembly GCA_037975185.1. Lineage (NCBI taxonomy): Eukaryota > Metazoa > Chordata > Actinopteri > Pomacanthidae > Centropyge > Centropyge bicolor. Next base: position 6,431 of record JBBMOC010000058.1, on the reverse strand, counting down.
ATTTTCATAGGTAAGTTTGTCCTCTTCCTCAGCAGTAACAGCTAGCTAAGCAGCTAGCTTCTACTCCTGAGAGAAAGCAAACATTAGGATGGATTTGCAACCCTGTTACTGTGATATGAGTAACGTTGCACCAAGTATTGTAAACACCAAATAAATCATGTGAGAAAAAATGTACCATTTATCTGTAAGCTGAGCTAATCAAGCTTTTGATAGTTTATTACCTATTATTGATGAATATGTAGCAGAAGTGAAGGTTTATTTTCAAGAATTTGGAAGCCAAAATGTCCTCCAATTCTGGAATGACCCACTTAATGTGTGCTGGTCCTGGCAGTGGTTTCAGTTTGTGTCCTCTCCGGTGACGCTGCGAGGACACAGAGTCCACAGAACACTGCCTCATTGAAAAGCATTCAAACATATGTGTGACTGAATCGATACTGAGTGAAACACACTTGATTTGAGAAATCTCTGGTGGTTTGGGGAAAAAAAAAAAAAACGGACTCAAGTGAATGGTGGAAAATGTCATTATAGCTGAAGCAGGATGATAAGTAGGCTGCCTCCCAAGTTGCCACCTGCTCACTAATAATTTTCATTCTGGTGACGTTCAAGCCAGACACACTTTACAATTTGCCTGTTGGAGGAGTGGAAGTGGTCAGCAGTGTGGAAAGACGGATGAATGTGAGTCTGATTAGGCTTAATATGCGACCGCTTGGAAAAAGCATGTGGTTCGATTTATGGAAGCACTGAGTGTACTATGTGTAACGATGACGAGAGAGAGAGAGAGAGAACATTCCTCATGGGATTTTGTTCTGTAACAGATTGTGTTTGAATCTTGAATGTCTGCAGGTGGGATTTGCATGAAGCACAGACAGTGAACAGTGTCTGTACTAATGATGTGTAGACTTATATCACCAAATGCACTTCACAGAATCATCTGCTGAACTGTCATTTACCCACAATTCTGCTGTCATTTGCACGTTTTTTGGCAGCTATGGATGAAAATATCCGTCGGTTGGTCGACTAGTTTGATCCAGACTGAAATATTTCAACAAAATTTGGTGGCGAATGGGCTGGATTTGTATGTAGTGATAAGCGAGATAAGCAACTTGGGTGATGTGGGACGACCATACAAAACTTATGGATCTATGTAGGATGATTACTCATAGTATATTTTCATGCAAATTAAAGGAGTTTCCCAGGAAGATTGACTTTCATTTTCACTTTAATCTGGCATTTAAAAAATAAAATCAAAAATGAATATATTTGTTGTTGTGTACCAGATGCATTTCAGTTATATGATTTCAGAAAGTACATTGTCTCATATTAGATTTTAGAAAGTCAATCAATGGCCAAAGCGTCCTTGACGTGCTCTGCATTAAACACCACATTAAGCTATTAACATTAAGTTTTCTGAGGTTGGTTGCTCTGAATGTTTCACTGGCTCCATCAGTCCTTGTGTGTCGGCCTCCTGAAGCAGAGGATAACAACATGTCACCATTGATGTTGTAAAGAAAACAATTATCCTGCCAGTCTCCTTGATCCTCCTCACTCTGCTCCAAATTTCCAGTAGAAATGGAAAATGTCATCGCAGCAGGTTATATAGTGTAAGTTGACAAATGTATTATTGCAGTGAAAAGACTGGGGGATAGTCTGTCTCCGCGGGGTTTCATTGAAATGGATAGGAACAGTTGCAGCCTGTCAGCTCGACTTCTCCCACACTGTCGCTGTGTTTACAGTTATTGGATAGAAGCGTTGCTCTCGGCTGAAGCGCTGCCTGTAATTGGCTGTCTGCGGCAGGGGTCACAGCTGTTCAGAGAGACAGGTAAGAGGGAGAGAAGTCTGTCTGCGGCCGCGGGCAGCTGCCGCCGCCGACTGCTGTATCAGGTGCTTACATTGGGCCCAGATGAGCCCGCGGGGACGCCGCTGCCTTTGTGATGGACCATCACAAAGGAAAATGAGCGGCCCTGAATAGCTCAGCAGCTAGTTTGGTCCCTGTTGCTTCCTTCATACCTGCAGGCCCTGATCATCCTCCTCTCCTCAAACCATTAACCTGGGGCCACTGAAAATCACCTGGTCCATCGTCCAGCTCAAGTGCTCAGTTCAGTATCTTGATTTTCAGTGATGGACGAAATGATTTGATAAAAATGACAAATAAACCTTCATTATATAGCAACTTTCAGAACAACAATTATACAACAATTCAGCACCACAATAAATTAAAATCCAGCAAATGAAAGTAAGAAAGAGAATAAAACAATAAAATAACTAAACTAAAATAAAAAAAATAAAAACACATTGCAACTTTAGAACATACATAAAAGCTTTTTCAAAATAAAAGCCTTCATCCTGCTGAAATAAGGCCCCTGTGACTCATCTATAACATTAATACTACGCATATTAATAATTGATGTATAAACAGCTTTTTACTGTTGTAGCTGTTAAAGATAGTTTTTACTACTTTAAATACAGTTTCATAGCTTAGTCCAGTGGTTTCAGTGGGTTATTAGATTATGATTGATGGGAGATAAAATAAGAAAAAAACTGTGCTGTACAAAGTTTAAAAAAAAAACCTTTTCTGTATTTTTTAATGTTGGAGACACTTCAAACTGTTATTAAATGAAGCCAAATGAGAAGTGTTTTTCTAACTACTCACACATCTGAAACATGACAAGGAGCCCAGATAGATGAATTTTTTTGTCAAGGGTTACACGCCAAAACATCTGGCAACATTTGGTTTAATCTTAAACAAGGTGATGTTTTTATTACATTTCTCATATGTTAAAATCTTAATCTGAACCATAGCTGTCAATAGATATTTAAAGTAGCATGAAATGGAAATACCTCAATTATACTTCAGTACAGCAGTTATATAAAAGTACTTAATTCCTGTCCACCTCTCATGCTTAATCTGGTCATTATGCTCTAATCTCATCTTTAAACTGTCAGGGAGTTGCTCCTGCAGGTTAATGACGGGGCACAGAGACACACTCACACACTCAAACCCTTGTTCGCTGAGGTCATTTTCTCCACTGCTGTGTTTTCAGGATGTTTGTCCTCACACTTTAAGGACTTGTAAAGCAAATCACAGAAGGTCAAACATAACCACACTCTTCAGTTTTGATTTTCACATTGGTAGAGCTCCAAATCACTCCCCAAATGAAATGACATTACACAAGCTGAGCTGGAGGTAGAGGAACATTATTCAGCTTCTCTTCTTAATATTCCCATTTATACTGCATCTGCAAAGGAGACCTGAGCTGGGAACAATGGTCCTCTGCACCAGAGACCGGAGGTGTGCAAGAAATCTAACGTGCACTGTAATAATAAGTAATCAGGGACAAAAAAGAAAAATCCCATATATTTTTGGAATATTGAACTCTGCACATTTGAACATTTTTGCAAGTCATACTGCTCATTGAATGGAGCATTGAAACAGGAAGCAGAACTGGTTTATCAGAAGAAAGTTTTTGAGATTGCATCGGGACTTTCAAAGAGCTTCCATCATATACAATTAAATCAAGGTGCGAGATCACAAAGCATGATGGGAGTTTTTTTTTTTTGTTCCTCTCTGTGCCCCGTTGATGCGAGTTTTTCATCTGCCCCCCGTCCCCTCGTTCTGTGCCTGCGACGGGCGGAGGGGGGGGGGGGTTATTGCTCAGCAGAAAGAGACTCAGTCGTGCAGAGGTGACCTCGGCTTGTCTGATTATGATAACAGTTCAGAGATTCCTCACTCCATCCATCTTAAGTGGACATTCATTNAGGTCAGGTTCTGAGAGACAGATTTTAAAGGCAGATCATGTCATGTCTTTGTTTAGCCGCTGACATCTCTACCTACCTTCCACCATTGTTTTTGTAGAACATTTCACTTGGTGGTTTCCCTCATTATTCACCTCCTATTAAAGCTTTGATGTGTAAATAAAAATGATAATCGCACTGACCTTTGTAACTCGGTTCTGTCGGCTACCCGGAAAGTTTGGCTGTGCTACGATTTAAATGCACCACCACGCTGTACTGAAATCACTATTAATGAGCTTAAGTGCTTGACTAGCCTCATTAATCCTCAGTTCAAGTACTAATTTGACATTTCCACATGCATATTAAATGGAAACTGCATAATTTTATCCATCTGAATGAAGAAATAGTTGTAGCAATAAGGAGTAATACAGGGACACACAGTTATCTGATACGCACACACACATACAGTACACAGCATTTCCCCTTTAATTTCAGGTTTTCTCAGTTTCTTCAGGGTAAAAGACTTGATATATGGGACATTTTTAAAGGTCTTAAAAAGGTGAGGCTTCTGGTTTAAAGGACCTTATAAGAAGGAAACAATAGACTCTTTTCACTTTTTCAAAAAGGAAATACAGTTATGTTTATTCTGTACTTTTTGTGCAAAAATCATTTACCAAAATCTTTATTTGTTGTTGTTTTCCATCTCTGGTCTTGATGTTTATTCAGACAGCTCTTATCTGACTTGTTCATGATGCCGCTCAACAAAGGATAACGGTGATTACTGGTTAACTAGGGCCGCATTAAGTCCTGAAAGTCCTCATTGTGTCTGAGAGATATGAAGTTGTCCAAACATTTAACTTTTCCCAGCTGTCAAAAACATCTCCAATAAAGCACTCGTGTAACGCAGCTTTAATTGGCCACATGGGGGATCTTTAATTAAAGTTCAAAATTTTTTGCCACATTTAATGTCAGAAACTCTGACACTGTTGATCAAGCCAATGTGACACACAGTCTCTGGGGTTCTTTTTAATTTTTTATACAAGCATTTTTTCCACTTGTCCTGTTTTTATAATAGAGTAATTTCCACCTAATGTCGAGCAAATAAACTCCATGAAATACACTTCGACTTTTTTTCAGCCATAACTAAAAGTAGCAAACTTTATCACATAACTTGAAAAAGTCTTGGTAAATGCCAACAGATAAAATGGGTATCTCAGTTGGGTGTGACACAGGCTACATTTTCATTGTGAAGCATTTTAGTTAGTGGCTCAAGTTGGGTTTTAGTTCACACCTCAGGTTACTGTGTCCTCACCATTGTGATGCAGTGCATTAAATATTGGATAGGACTTATTGTATTCATCCATTTATCTGCCAATCAATCATTTCACCTATCAATCACTCATCAATTAAGTCACATTTTAAGTAGTAAAAATGCATCTGTTTGCTTGGTCAGGCTTAAACCGCCACATTGACACATATGTTATGTTCCCAACTCAACTTTATTTTACCTGCTTATTTAACAGATTTACATTAAGTTCATGTACAACCCCAATTACAAAAAATGTCTTTGCACTATTTATTAAAAGATAATCAAATAAATGTTGAGTTTAAATGATTTGCAAACCATGAAAATCTGATTTTTATCAACATTTTACAGAGCGTTTTGAATATGGGTTATAGAAAAAATAAAAAACTAAAACAAGAAAGTCATGAGCAACTATGACTCAATGCTCATCAAATACTGAGGATCAGAGTTAACTGAACCAAAATCTCAGGTCTTACCATCCTCTGAGACGGAATCCTGTCCAGGTCGACAGAAAATACACACTACAAAGAGACACGTAACCTTTTGCATCTCACTAAAAATCAAGCCTGCACAGTTAACTTTGCCATTTCACATAATTGTCTGTGAGCCTCTGTGTGACCTGAGCGTGTGCTGCTGTGGTTAATTCAGGCAGAGACACATCAGCGTAATGGAAAAATACAAGTATCTCTGCTGGTAAAACTACAGAATATGAAGTTGTTTGATGCCGGCGAGTGAGCAAACAGGCAGCTCATTATCCTGTTGTTATCATGCGTCATCATAATAATTATCCATAACTGGCTGTTATTGCTTTGTCATTAATCTCAATAGGAGGATTAGCACATTTAATGAACAGTGATGTGCGCCGTCATGGCAGCTGTAGGTTTATGGCTATTCTCTGGTTTATTTGCTACTCACTTCACACACTGGGCACCATCACACCAGTACGCAACATCTGCTCCAAATGATGTTTTAACGATATGGGTTGTCTGATTTTTCGGGTACTTTTAATTACTTCCTTTCCTGAGATCAGTCGCTGCCACGCTGAATATGCAGGACGTGTGGTGTTTTTTCTCTTCACGTCCTCCAAAGCTGATCTGTGTCAGAGACCGGGGGCAAACAGATCTCTGGCCCTCAGAGCAGCCATGTGTCCATATAGGACATGGTTGACGTCCAAATGACAAACCATCTGCAGTTCTGGAGTCAGACGAGGACTCACTGAGACAATGGAAGTCTGGGAAATGATTCTGACTCATGCAATTAATACGGTTTTACCAAGCGGCAACCTCCGGCGCTGAAAAATGAAGCCAATGCGGAAGTGCAAAAAAGCTGCAGTTCCTCGAATAACCACTAGAGCAGGCTGCAGAAGGGAGTCAATCACATTTGAGCCCCATGT
>JBBMOC010000057.1:2748735-2862685 GCA_037975185.1 Centropyge bicolor | reverse complement strand
AGTTTGATTATTTCGAATAAAGCGGCTTTTTTCAGCCAATAGCCCTCATGCGACCCGCCTCAGCTCCGCCCTCGCTCCACCTCTTTGTCCATATTTGGAGTAACCGGAGGTAGGCTAGCAAGATGGCTGCGCACTACGATTTGCTTCATTTTTGCTCTTCAGAAACCTATGGGTGACGTCACGGACACTACGTCCATATTTTATACAGTCTATCCCATAGCAAAGCAAAATTGAAGATGAGATCTCCTTTATGTCACATTTATGTCTCCTAGATATAAATGAGCACTAATCGAGACCAAAATGGTTTTCTCATTCTTCTCAAATGTCTCTCCTGAGAAATAAGTCTCATCGTGAGCACTGTGCAAGTTCTCTAAATTTTCTCACAGCTGTCTCTTTTTCTGATCTCAGCTACGAGAAAAATGAGACATAGTTTGCCACTTTCAAATATGTCTCAATTTGATATCCCTAATTGGAAGCAGTATCTCAGTTATGTCTCAGTGAGAAATACTGTCTCTTACTGCTCACTGTTTGAGTTCTCAGATTCTCTTACAGTTGTCTCATCTCAGCAAAAAGAAAAATGAGAGTATATTGCAAGCTCTCAAATGAGTCTCAATATGACACATGATTTAATATTATACCTCAATCATATCTCAGTTCATCTCATGCCAAAATAATAATCCAGTCAACTAATTTATTATTTATTTACATAATGTTCAACTTACATAATTTGTTCATTTCTTACACAAGTTATATAACTCATTAATTACAATTTTGAGCTCCAAAACTTAAGCCATTAACAAAAACAGCCATGATGTGCTCAAAACACACCTTTTTGAGACCTTTTTAAATGTGCAAACTTTTCTAGATTTTCTAGATTCTAGGTTATGCTATCAATTTAATTAACTTGTTTTCTGGCAGTAGTGTAGATGATATGAAGATGAATACACATTTGTATTTATTGACAGAATTCACAGCAAAACTCTATTGTATAGAGCAGTAAAAGAGATTGGAAAGTGTAACACATAATAAAGCACATACTGTTTTAATCATTTGAAAATACAGTTGAGGAAATTCATCTTGCCACCACACACTGTAGGCCCTTTGTTGTATCCAATATAAGTTCATGATTAATCGAGATCATTCTAAAGACGTGTTCTAATTCTAAAAAGCATTCACGGTAAGTGGTCAGATGGGTGGGCCGTGTGCATTTTATTTTAATAAAAGGGTCATTCAAGAATTGGAGGACATTTTGGCTTCCAAATTCTGGAAAATAAACCTTCACTTCTGCTACATATTCATCAATAATAGGTAATAAACTATCAAAAGCTTGATTAGCTCAGCTTACAGATAAATGGTACAATTTGGTGTTTACAATACTTGGTGCAACGTTACTCATATCACAGTAACAGGGTTGCAGGGTTGCAAATCCATCCTAATGTTAGCTTTCTCTCAGGATTAGAAGTTAGTTGCTTAGCTAGCTGTTACTGCTGAGGAAGAGGACAAACTTACCTATGAAAATAAATTCCATTTTTGTGAATTTTTTTTAAAAAATTGTCTCATTCTGATTATAGGCATAACAGGGTTGCATGAGGTAAAGTGAGACATTCAAGCAAGGCTAACTATGTTATAAAAATATGAAAAATAGAAGAGAGGACATATCTTTGCTCTACTCATTCTTTTGGAAAACTGTTTGATGATGTCAAGTCCAGCATATCATGTGATTCACTGCTTTCTTCTTCTTCTTCTGTCAAAAAGGTTATGGTAACAGGGTTGCGTGCATGTTGGGGGACACATGTTCCATGAATAATAATTATTATTTGAAATATTATTTTTATTAAAACAAATGTTCCCACAGCTACAGGAGACAGCAATGAAACTAATAATACCAAAAAAAAGAAATTTAAATTTCATTTTAACTGTTTTATTTGAAATTCAATTTGGTCATTAGGGGGAAGGGACAAGAGAAAAATCACATTTTAGGGGGTACTCCAGACTTATTTGGTATTTTTAAAACTATTTTCAAGCATTCTTTTCTTTTAGTTTTTTTTTTTAGATTTGCTCTCAGGACAAGTAAATTTACTCAGAAACTGCATGTTTTATTATTTTGTATGTGGATTATTTAAAATTTGATGGGTGGGACGTAAAATGTCCAATTCTGTAATGACCCAAAAGCATTCAATTTTTGGCTTCTTAGGCCAGTTCAGATCTTAATAGGTTAAAACTTTTCAAGCGTGTTTGGGAAATGAGCTGCAAACACAATGCCAGGCATAGATGCCAGGTCCAACGTAGTCAGTTTTCCCCCAAATGCGCATGCGTGCAATGATAAGGCGCGTTTTCCAGGAAGACATCATTGGACAAATCTTTTTGAATCTTGAGCATGCTCACGTGCTATTCTCCCGCCACCCAGTGGACTGTGAACAGGAAAGAGACGCGTCCGTTGGCCGCTGCTGCTGAAAGTTTTGCCAAGATTTGGAGAGGTAAGAATCATAATCTATATTAGTTGGTTAACTACGTAACGCTGTGAAGAGTTGAATAAAAAACCGCTAACACTCGCTAGCATCCTGGACAGCTAGCGGGTCCGTGAGCGTCCGCCGCTAACACTCGTTAGCATCCGGGACAGCTAGCGGGTCCGTGAGCGTCCGCCGCTAACACTCGCTAGCTTCCAGGACAGCTAGCGGGTCCGTGAGCGTCCGCCGCTAACACTCGCTAGCATCCAGGACAGCTAGCGGGTCCGTGAGCGTCCGCCGCTAACACTCGCTAGCATCCAGGACAGCTAGCGGGGCTAGCAGCCCTCTTACTTGTGTTGCACGGAGCTGTACAGAGAGTGTCTTACGCTACCGTTAACTAACCTCATTTGATTATTAATAAATATTAAGATGTATGGCTTAGGTGAAGGGTGAGAGTCAAAGTTGTAAACACAGGGAAAGCCATGACCAGTTGTTACTGTATAGTCCTAGACTGAGAAAATAGCCAGATAAAACAGTGTCTATTTATATTATACTCAATGATCCAAAATTAATTTTTTCATTAACAAGATGGAGAAAAAGAAAATACCGCCAAAAAAGAGGATACGGGTTCCCACCCAGAAAATGAAGGACCTGCAGAACTCCCCTCCCCCAAATGAGCAGTCTGGTAAGTACTGAGATAATACAGTGAACTGGTATAGTTTCTGTTATATATACGCTTTAGGTTCCAAATAGAGATTGGGGGGTTAATAATCATAACATTATGGTCCAAATGCAGTCTAAAAATACCAGTCTAACAATTTGTATTTGGACACAACAATTTAAACATATTCTCCCTCTCTCTCTCTCTGGGTGTTTTGCATTCATCAGATGGGAGGATGGCTATACTGGCAAAATCTTTACAGGATCTGACATTTTGGCTAGAGATGAGGCTCCTGTGCAGCTGCAAGATCTTAGATCAGGAGATCCTGTTTTAGCAAAGTGGTCAGATGGTAAATTTTATAGGGCCACTGTTGAATATATTTCAGGGGAAGACCAGGCTAAGCCACCAAAAGACTGCCCAACTCCACAGGAGTCTTTTTTAAATATGTTAAAAGGTGATGAGTCATCAGACTCAACGTCAGAGTCTGACACCATTATAATAGATAGGAGCCCACTGTCTGAACATGGCGAGAAAATCCCAGCACTGAATCCATCACCTGATGGGAGACATGCAACAGGCCTCAACACCTCTGGTCCACCTCCCTACAAAGGCCAAACACCCAGCCCATCACCATGTGGCCTCAACACTCATGGTCCATCAGCCTACGGAGGCCATACACCCAGCCCATCACCATGTGGCCTCAACACCTCTGGTCCTTCACCCAGTGGACGCCATGCAGCTGATCTGCTAGCTAGTAGGGTCAATTCACCTGACAGCGGAGAAGCAGCTCGCCTGGTACTGGACAGGAGAGATGCAGGCAGCTCATCTGACGAGGGCAACACCCCATATGGACAGCAGGCAGAAAATGCATGGACACCATGTGATGGATGTAAGGAGGAGTTCGAAAGACTCCTACGCGAAAAGAGAAGGATCAATGAAGTCATCTCGAGAATAGGCAAGTAATTTCTGCTAATTCATTCGGATGTGTTTTGTTTACCTATATTAGTGATTGGGCCTTGAATATATAAATATACTGTTTGAACTATCCAACTTCCAACTTTCCAACTTCTATTCACTGCAGTTTTTTAGCTGTTTTTTGTGCCATGTTAATTGTTATCTAAGTTACTGTTACCCATTATATTGTGTGTGTGTGTGTGTATATATATATATATATATATATATATATATGTTGTGATTTACATTTTTCCCCAGAATCGTGCAGCTCTAACTCGGGTATACATCTTTGGGAGACAGATGTCTAGAATGAACACAAGGTCAGCTGTAATTATTATAATCAAGGCTTGACAAAAAATGACGAGAAAAAAAATAGAAATGTTTTTTTGGTCTTTTCTTTGTCAAGCCTTGATTTTATTAATGCTCAATGACCTCAAGTGTTCGTTCTATATACCTCCCACAGATTTTTTTTCTTGTGGTGTTGTATCTCTTTCTATTTGTCCTGAAGAAGGCATATGTGAGGTCATGTAGGCATGTTTTTAATATATTCAAAAATGAACTTGCCTGCCATTGAAGCTGTTTAACCATTTTAAAGAGAAGCTTGGCATTTTCTCACTCTTGTATTGTTTGTACTGTTTCTCCCTTTCAGATCCAGGCCAGGTCAGAGAGCTTCAGACTCTTTGTGACCTCATTGGAGAGAGACATCCTGACAGCCCATCTTCACCATTGGGCCAGCAGGAGCTCTTTCCTGGTAGTGGTGTGTTCATCTCATCGTTCCGCCTTGCTGCCATGAATCATGCATCAAAACCACAATCCATGCGTCTGTTTCATGCACTCTTTGATCATTTCTTCACTGTTGAAGAATGTCAAAATGCAGTCCCCTTTGGTCGACCTGGCAACAACCCCTCAGGAAAGGACGGAAAGCAGGTCCTTGACCGTAACAAAGTTGACGGAATCCTTAGTAAGTTTTCACAAAATTAGGCTCTGTGTGTTTTCAGGCCTGGATAGTGGGGATAATGATTATATCCAATCAGGACAGTGTAGCAATTATTTCTATCAGAATAGAAGTTTAACAGCAGAAATGAAGTTTTATCCAATATCACTTACAGCACCTTTAAGATAACAGACTGTTGTTTAAATTTATATTTATGATTGGCCCAAAAAACTAACTTGCTGATTTGCAATTCTTTGAACTGAAATGGACATCTCATGGTGTTATGTCCTTTTAACCTAGTGTGTGCAGTTGTGTATGGTCTATGTGGTAAGTCTTTTTGTGAAATTACTCATGGCAGATTTTAATGCTCCTGTCTTACAGCTTATGTCCTTCGATGTGCTACTCTACCTGGTTGGGATCAAATTGAGGAGGCCAAGCTCAAGAAAGCCTTTGTCAACAAATGTAGGGCCAGAGCAGGTTCTAAGCCACTGTTATAGTCTACAATATAAGGAATGCTTTCTCTCTCACCCTTTTTTTTCTTTTTCTTTGTGTAAAGACAGTACCTGCCTATATGAGTTACTGGTAGTATGTTCCCTTTTTCACACGGTTTGATGTGCTTGATCCAAACCCAAGTGTGATTGTTCCACGTACCTCAGCAGTGCTGGTCAATGTGTTCATTATTTACAATCTGGAAGTGTTCATTTTCTGTATGTATGATTGCTGGGTTGCTTTATAGAATGATGTTCACGTGGTGCTTATTCCAGTTACAAAAAAAACTACAGCTGACTTCTTAACAGCAAGTGAGTAGATGACGACTACATTTTTATTTTTGTATTTATTTGTATTTTTGTTTCTTATGTATGCTTTATATTTCTGTATTTTAATTTAATTTGTTTTAATTTTTAAAAAGTGTAAATGCTGCTACCCAAATACTAATGGGCTTTTCAATATTGAGTATTGTTTTTACTTAATTTTAATTAATAAAGATAATTCATCTTTTAATTACATTCTCAGTTTGTTCTCTTATTGCTCAAATATGGCTCAGATATCATTCTCATATATAGCTTCAGTAAGACATTTAAGAGAACTATTTAAGACATGGAAGAGACATTGGACACACAATGATAAGATCTCTTTTATGGCTCATACTTCTCAGATTTATCTCATTAAAGTCTCATATTCATCTCATGTTATTCCTTCAAACTAACCGAGACATAATTGAGATCAAGGGCATACAATTTTGAGATCTCATCTGTTTATCCAACTTCTCAAGTATTGCTCAAATGGTTATCTCAACTCAACCTCCTTTGTCTTAGTGATGTCTTGTCTCTTTTTACCTTATTTCTTGCTCCTAAGGGACCCTTAGGAGAAGTAATTCAGAAACGAATGATCACAGAATGATACGAATATGAGAAGCTCAAATTGATCTCAAGAGACGAGATTGAACAACAGATGAGCAACGCATTTTTGCTATGGGATGGTTTAGCAGCTAAAGGGCCCAATGTTTCCCTCAGGAGTTGGTAGAGACCATACTGAAGACGAGACTGACAGTATACTGTATTCTTCAGGTGGACAGAAACATGTCTTCAAATGAACACTAACATTGTTTTGTGTCTGCTGTGTAAAATAACGAAATTTTAAAAATATATATATTTTTAAAAATATACGCTTTAAGGGGATGATGTTAGTGTTAGTGCAAAAAAATCAATTAAAGGTGTTTTAACATTTGACAAACAACTCTGATCCATATTCTATCTTCTTTGTTTTGTTTGTTTGTTTTGTTTGTTTGTTTTGCAAATCAGTACTTTTTATTTTGGTAAAAAAATCTCAAGTAAAGTAAGTAAATCTAAGTAGAACAGATTCAAGAAAGACATTGAAGATAATCCTGATTCATGCAGCTTGGATCATATTTTCAAAATTGTGGCCATCATTTCTATTGCTTCTGATAATGTTACACTCCCCAAAGTATATGCTGAGGTCTGGGAACACAACAATATTGCTACAACAAAGTCTAACCAAGCAAGAAACACGAGAAACAGCTCAATCAGATGCTCTGAACCACTTTATTTGGATGTAAAATTGAACCTAAGTGCATCTGAAATGTCAGCCAAGAAATCAGTCTGTAAACGCTGATGGATGTTTACGGACAGTTTGGGAAATAATTTTACTGTTCTCCCTCATTTTCTCTTCCAAATAACTTTGACTAACTCAGAGTTTGTTGAAAACCTTTATGACCACCTGATTGCTGTTGTTTCTCTCCCTGTAGGACTGCTGTGGCTTCCCTCACAGATCTCAGCACAAAACCTATTGAGCACAATGTAATTATTACCAATAGAGTCATTGGCCAAACAAAAATAGGCCCCAGGCTGTAATAAATCAGAATTATCCTTTACCTATTTTAAGCGAGAGAGAGAGGAATGAATGTTCAGAGACAAACATCCTCTCCTCTCCCTCTGCTGATCGCTGACGGTAGCAGCAGTTAACCCGCCCGTCACTTGTTCGGCAACTGAGGAAACTGCTGTCCAAACAAGATATGCTGTCACTGCGACACCCCTGCTCTGACTCATCTGACTCATCCTCCTCACTTTTATCACGGTCACCACTTTCCCACAGCCACATCCAAAGCCATTACAGAGCAGCTTTAAGGTCAAAGGTCACGGTGGCGGCCCGGGTCTCTGACATCTCCTGAGGATGGAATATGAGGTTCCATGAGAAACAATATCCTGATATTGTATTACCTGGATATAGTAAGAGATTATGCCAACAATGAATGCAGACTTTAAATCACATATGTGTTCCTCTTATATAAAATATCAAGCGCTGTGCGTGTGTAACAGTGGCATCACTTCTTATGTTTCAGTGTAGCATTATCTTCGAGTGTAAATGAAGCCTCACGAGATTCATTCTGTACAAGGTTCTGGATTTATGCGTGAGAAGATATCGATAGTGATCTGCTCCATAACGTCTGCGTGTCTGCATGTGGAGATGCCTGGCCTTGAAAAATAGTCAACAAGCTCAATAACATTTTTTGGGAGCTGGTTATCAGGCTTGCCAAAGGAATTTTCTGATGGAAGGAAGTTTCTGGTTCCCAAGCCGAGGCTATTTGAAGCTTTAAGCTCTGTCAATGCTGCTGAATCTTGATGTTTCCAAAGCAGGTATCACAACTATAAAAGCAGCGATAAGCTCTAATATTATTATTAATAATAATAATAATAATAATAATAAAGATGTTCAGGGTAAAGTTAACATGTAACATGATGGTGTAAATCAGATTTCATGAACAGAAAAGGGAAGAATATTGTATGGATTCAGGCGTCCGTTTGTAAAACTCTCTCCACACAAAACCACCCTTGGCTTATCATGTAAAGTAGAAGCAGTTATTACTGTAGCTGCTGTGCTGGGGCCTGGCATTATGAGGAGGAAGAAGAGGAGGCAAAAGACAAACACATGAGAATCCTTCAGCAGAACTGCCAGGATCATAATTATTTAAAATGTGAAAATCTAATTCACACACTACAGTGCCTTTTATTCTGCATCACACAGGGACTGAACTTGCAAACTTAAACTCCATGGACAAGTCACGATCTTGCTGAACTACTTCCCAAAATAAGGAGGCACAGATGTCAAATTTGTAGCTCATGTCAAAAATGTGATTCTTGAGACAAAATTCTGGACATTTGACAACATAGAGACTAGGGATGAGCGAGTACACCACTATCTGTATTCGTATCTGTTTAACCATCTACATATTCTGTATCTGTATCTGTATTCGAAGTGGGCGGTGCCTAAACCGAAAGTGGGTGCAGAAATGGGTGGGGCTTAAAACGGTACATTATTTTAAGCCTGAAATTGATATGAATTGATCAGAAGTTGCTAATCTACTGCATTCAAAGCATATATACAGTATATCTCAATAATATTTATAATATTATTTTCATGAACTGCAGAGAGAAAGTGTCAGATACTGCATGCAGCCACATACAATAAAAATATTAATATGGGCTAATTTGTATGTTCAGCTATATGTGGTTATGTGTGTAAGTGGTCTGTGAGACTGTTTATTTTTTAATGATCTGTGTGAACTTCATGATTCATGCAAACATCCAGTGATGGCAAACAGGGAAATAATATGTCAGCCTTGTTCACTGTGTTCTTCTCAAAAGCACCGCGTTCAGTACGAGCAAAGTTTTCCAACTGACTTCATATCACCAGCCAAACTAAGAGCAAGCAGACGATAAAAAAAAATAAAAATAAAAAAATCCGACCGGAGCGGAGGCATTTACCGACGCGACGCGAGACGTTAAAATGCACCGCGCGTATGTTGGGAGAGATGTGCAGAGACCAGCAGAGACGTGTCTGTGTAGGGAGGGGCGGGCGCTGTGTGTGACTGGCCAATCACAGAGCGCGAAGACAGTCAGTAACACAATGAGGATTTTCCTTCAGCACGAGCACAGATATTGACGGATTTTACTTGTATCATAATCATATTCGTCCAAAAATGCTTTATCCGTAACGGATACTCATCTGAAACGAGTATCCGGCTCATCCCTAATAGAGATGTCTGTAATTTATTTTTACAGCGGTCGATTCCTCCATAAGTGACAAACTGATGTTTTAAGATGCTCTGTTTTCATAGAGTGCAATAGTTTAGTTGTGCATGGAATTCAAAATACTGCGAAAAACTCTGTTTTGAGATACAGTTTTGAAATTTACCACACTACAGCTATCATGACATCACAACTGTGCCATTTATATAACATATTTCCATGAGCATTGGAGATTTATAAAATGAGACTTTGCAGTCGCTGTTGGCATTAAAACGTTTTGATGGACTGTGTGTTCAGCTTTTGCCGATTTAAATATCTGGCTGGATTGTTTGTGGAAGCCAGTGTGAAGATGCAGTGTAGCAGGTTCAGCATCAACTGAGCAAAGGTGAGAATAGCAGCATGATGGACTTCACAATTCCTGCTAGATCAAAACAGTCAAACAGTTGCTGTAGATCAGGACTATTAGCCCACAGTGACTGATGAGGAAGTTAAACATTGGACTAGACCTACGTGCAAGGTTTTGTTTATTATCATGCATATGGAGGCAGATTTTCCCGTAGCAAGACGTATTATAATAATAACATTGGCAAATACAAGAGAGGCTAATTATATCTGCTCCTTTCAAATGACAGCAGCTTGGCAGCAGTCTCTGAAAGCCCCCAAATCCTGCATCCAAGATCGCAGCATCTGGAATGATTTAGCTCATAGAAATGCTTGTCTGTGCTTATGTCAGTCAATTGTTTGTCTAATGATTATTTTGTGACTTTTTTCTTGCTTGCTGGATTGATTGGATTATCCTGCTTCAGTGCTGGCTCCAGAGACATTCACTTCACAAATCTTTGTGTGATTGAGCATTTATTTTTAATTAATAAATTATTTGTATTTACTTTTTAATGGCATGTTTTAAATGACCTGTAAATGCAGCTTTAATTAAAGAGGAACAGAATAAATGAGATGTGGATGTGTGAGGCGGCAGAGAGCTGGAGGCCTGATTCAGAAAAATAAAGAAAGAAAAAGACGGGATGGATGGGAGCAGAAAGCAGGAGGACAGCACTCATCAGTCAGTTATATAACCTGGCTAAATGAGTCAGCGCAGAAATCTGAGTTATCAGAGCAGTGAAACGCACTGACTTGGCCAAGGAACTGGAACAATGTGAGGAGTAACACACAAATGATAAGGCTGTGTTTTATGGCCTCTTGGCTGCCAAATCGTGTTGTGTCTAAATGCTGTTTTAATAAATCTGGAGATCAAAGTCTGGAGCAGATCTGGGTCTAACAGTTGCTGTAGTGATTTCTGTTTCCAAGTAAGTCTTAATAATAAATCAGCTATGTCACATGCAAGTCCTGGCACAGAAGCTGTCAGTCAATGCAGCAAATACAGGACTTCCTGATCATCGGTGAAACGTTCTGGCAGTCCCACTGTGTTGTTCATTTGCCAGCAATCCCATTACAGACTCTGTCCTGCCTTAAGTATGTATGCGCAATAAAACAAACACTGTAAAAATGTGTGTGTGTATCTCTGTGTGTGTGTAGCTTATTAGCTCTAGATTATATAAATAAGGTTTAGAGATAAAGGTGTAGGATTTCATTCCCCTAAAACCCAACTTTGAAACAACAAGTTGTGTGTGTGTTTCAGTGAGTGCAAGTGTTCCTGTGTTCATGTTTGATGTGAAGGCACAGAGGAGCCAGGTTGTAATGGCCCAGCTCAGGGTGTTTGCACAGCCACCCAGAGACCCAGCACAGCCACAGATTCAATCAAAGAGGATGTGTGTTTAATTTCTAATTTTACACAGATAGTTTCGGCTGCACCATGGGTGACTGTTGAGTCATGGATGAATGGATGTACAAACGGATGGGTTGTATGCATCAGAGACAGAGCTAGGAGGCTAACAACAACTAACATGGAGGAATCCGATGAGAGTGCATTGCTTGGACTGTTGGGTTCAAGATTCAGTTTTAAAAACAGGCTCTGAGGAGATTGGTGATTGGTGGACCAGGAACTCATGCACTGACAAACGTTCTGTTTTGTCTGATGCATTTTTTTGTTTTTGTAATTAACTTATTAAGATGTTAAAGTCACACCCCTAGTTTTTAGTTTTTCAAAGATTTCCAGCTCTCTTTCTATAATCTTTTTTATTTTGGCTGAAGATGATTGTTGGCTGCTGTTGACAGTGAGCATGATGACTGGCTCATCAGGTTCAATCCCCAGCTCCTCCTGCCATGTATAATAGATCCTCCACAGAAACACACACAAAATGATCTGCTTGGATTAAAGAACATATCACAGTCCTGGAGTGCAATCTGAGTGACCCATCCATTTCAGGTGTTCAGTGCTTAGTGTAAAGTTCCTTAATGGTCTCTCTGGTGTTGGCAAGGTATTTTTTAAAGCAACTTAAAATATATAAAAAACTGGGGGGAATTTGGGTGGTAAGAAGGAAGATAAAAGCAGGAGACTGATTACAAACTGGATTACTGAATTCAGATTGGCATATATATTCAAATTTTCTTTCTACTGGTCAAAAAATGGTCCATTTGATGACGATAGACAGAGATACACATGCACAGGTGTTTTACACTTTTACACCAGATGATGTCACAAAGATCACATGACCTGGCTTTGATGTTGGATTCTACAGCTTTGATCTTTGATGTTGGAATCTAGCACTTTGAGGCTGGACTCAATAAATATCAAAAGAGAAAAATTTCTTGTTACAACTCGACACAAGCAACAACGGACTGCATCTCTTTGCTACAGACAACCACTGTCTAGAACAAGCAACAGCCATGGACAGAGCCAAGCCATCCAACGGAGGTGAGCGGTTTAAGCGCAGTCCACTGGACATTCCAACGCGCAACTGCATCCACAAGCTCAAATGCAAAGTGGCCAGACTGGAGATGCTCCTAGAACTCAGGGAGACTGAGTTCAAGTCAGAGTATGAACGGTTTTATCAGACCACCAGTTCATACGAGGACCAGCTCGCGACCCTCAAGCTCCTCTTGGAGAACACCCAGCACCTGACCCATCCGGACAGCCAGATGGCATCAAAGCTGGAAGAGGAGAAACAAAAGGTCTCAGACTTGACCAGTCAGATATTTACACTGACGCTGGAGAGTCAGAAGAGCCTCAGGCTGCAGACAGAAATGCAGCACAAGATCAGTGACATGGAGGAGCAGCTCCTCCTGCGAGAAGCTGAAATTGAAAAGCTCAACAATGAGAAGCAGCGTCTCCTGGCAACCACAGAACTTCTCCAGAAAGACAGAGCTTGGGAGAGAAAGTACCAGGCTCTGGAGGAGAAGTTCAGTCAGGAGCTGCCTGAGAAAGAAGAGGGCTGTGAGGAGAAGGCCAAAGAGCTGGAGGAAGAAAAGACTCTGCTCCCAACAGAACTGACCTGGGAGACAGGAGTCAACCAGGTCAAGGAAGAAAAGAAAGATCTGGAAGAGCTCTGTCTGAAGAAGGACATGAAAAAGAAAGAGAAGGAGAAGAAGAAAAACAAAGAGAAGGAGAAGAAGGGCTTCATGAGCTGGATACGCAAAAAAATAAGACGTGTGACAGCGACATGAAGGTGAAGTAGGTGAAGTGGATGCCACAAAAGGCAAACTCAGATGAGACCTACGAGAAGGAGGAGAAGGAGATGAAAAAGAAAGAGAGGGAGGTGAAGTAGGCTCCTTGTTGTTGGGCTCAGGTCAGCAACAGTAGCTCCCTCTCCTCCTCTCTTCACCTCTCCACCCTCCTTCTAGCTCTCCCCTCTGTCTCCTTCACCTCCTTCCTCCTGCCACCTTCCTCCAAAAAAGCACCAAAAAAGACATTTAAAAAATACCAAAAAACACCAAAAATGTTTTTTTGCACGGTGGCTCAATGTTTAGCACCATCGCCTCACAGCAAGAGGATCGTGAATGTCCAAAATGACAAAAAAAAAACAAAAAAAAAACAAAAAAGTAAAAAAAAACCCCACAAAAAATACAAAAAAAAAAACATTTAAAAAATACCAAAAAACACACATAAAAAAAAAAAAAACACCAAAAAACGCCCTGGTCCATGGTTAGGATTCGGTGCTCTCAGCGCCGCAACCCGGGTTCGATTCCCGGCCAGGGCATTGCTGTNAGATGAAAAAGAAAGAGAGGGAGGTGAAGTAGGCTCCTTGTTGTTGGGCTCAGGTCAGCAACGGTAGCTCCCTCTCCTCCTCTCTTCACCTCTCCACCCTCCTTCTAGCTCTCCCCTCTGTCTCCTTCACCTCCTTCCTCCTGCCATCTTCCTCCAAAAAAGCACCAAAAAAGACATTTAAAAAATACCAAAAAACAACAAAAATGTTTTTTTGCACGGTGGCTCAATGTTTAGCACCATCGCCTCACAGCAAGAGGATCGTGAATGTCCAAAATGACAAAAAAAAACACCAAAAAAAAAAAAGTAAAAAAAAACCCCACAAAAAATACAAAAAAAAAAACATTTAAAAAATACCAAAAAACACACATAAAAAAAAAAAAAACACCAAAAAACGCCCTGGTCCATGGTTAGGATTCGGTGCTCTCAGCGCCGCAACCCGGGTTCGATTCCCGGCCAGGGCATTGCTGTCTCACAAAGGGCAGCCTTCTTTAACAACTGTATTTCTGCTGTACGTGTTTACTCATGGAGGCAGAAAAACCTTCAATTCCTTTATTAGTCCCAAGTTCATCAGAATGTGGACATGACCTCTATACCCTGTTATAATCAGGGCAAGGATTTGAGCTGAGCACATCTGTATTGTAATAATAGGTGAATGTTAATAAGTTATGATTGTTTAGCAGGATGAACCCAAACACTTTGTTGGGACTTAAATTTGATCACTTTCACACTGTGGCATCATTTTAGATTGAGTTCAAAGCCATCAGTGTTTTTCAGACATCGGGGAGTTACCTTGAAAACATGTTGACCATTACAACAACTGCACATTGCAATTAGAATTTTACAATTTTATCCTGTGGCATATTTTGTATGACACTTTGTTAGCATATGAATTCTTGAGTTATGATTGAAAAGGTTGCTTTGTGAGGTCACAGTGACCTTAAGTTTGACCACCAAATTCTTATCACTTCATCCTTGAGTCCAAGTGCATGTTTGTGCCAGACATAATGAAATTCCCTCCAGCTGCACCTGAGATTCTGCATTCATAAGAAAGTGATGGATGTGAGATCACAGTGACTTTGACTTTTGACCACAAAAAATGCAATCAGTTCATCGCTGAGTCCAAGTGGACATTTGTGCCAAATATGAAGAAATTCCGTTCAGGCTTTCTGAAGGTATCGTGCTCAGGAGAATAGAGGGACAGACAGATGGACAAAAGGGCGGAGAGACAACCCAAAACCATAATGCCACCCGCCACATCTATCACCAGAGTGGAGACAGAAAAAAATCTAAGTTATTTCAAAGGCAATTAGAAATGATGCATTTTGTCATTTAGTTTGGAGAAATTAAAAAAAATCAAATTAAATTTCAAAGTATTTAACTGACTGGTATTCATGTCTTTGACTTTAGGGTGTCCTCATAGCATAAAGGTTAAGGTATGTACACTATCACATAAACGCAATGTCCACAGTCCAATTCCAGCTATTTCTACACTGTCTAGAACAAATAAAGGCAGAAATTGCCAACAAAATGTGCAAATGTTGAAAACCTCTGTGAAAAATGTGTAAAAACAAGTTACACTAATTAGACATTCTGGTTTAGTAGTGAAAAAAAATATTTAAATTTTCTTTCTACTGGTTAAAAATGGTCCATTGGATGACAGACAGGTATACACATGCACAGGTGTTTTAAACTTGTACAGTTTTTAGTTTTTTTTTCATTCTGCTGCCACATTTTAAACGTCCTCGATGTATATAATGTATATAAGCTGACAAAGTTAACATGTTAACGCATGCGATTAATCAGGAAACAATAACGCGTTAATGAAAGATTAACGCACCATCAATCGCATCACGTGACTGAGGCAGAGCCTGTCTGTCAGTCTACGTTCTGTGTCGCCACGCTCACATGCAGCCTGGCAGCGAAAGAGAAGGATGGCAGAGGAGGAGGCGTCGCACATTATACAGGGGTATAATGTGGGGTTAAAGTGTCCGGAGCTCAGCGACGGCAAATCGTAAATAAATTATTCAATTCAAACTGACAGTAGCACCGCGGAAAAGAGATCATTTCCACACTGAGTCAGCGCACCACAGTAGTCATGTGTGGATCGATACTGAAATATTGATACCTCCAATACCAGATCTTTATGCTCTAATATCGATTCTCAAATCAAAATATCGATCATTTTGATACTTTAGTCATTTGAGGTAATGTATATCATTAACAGGAACACAGTGGAAAGTAACTAAACTACTGAGATCTTGTCTAAACGACATGCGGCTGGTGGGACCTACTCTTTCTTCCACCTGGGTAAGTGTGTAATATGTAAGCACAGCAGCACGCTGCTCAGTCACTCAGTCTCTGTCTGTGGACACAAAACTTGAGAATGAGGGAAAGTGAAAGTGTCAGTGTTGGACGCTTTTGTTGAAGTGTTATTTACATATTCAGTATTTTCATGTTAACATGTTCATGTTGGGTTAAGATGCAAGTTTCTTAATAATTAAACAATAATTTATTTATATTATTTAACCACTGTCTGGAACTAAACTAATGAAAAAAGTATGTAACGATTTGTTCTCAGATATCTGTGAATCTAACACTTTTTTCATTAGTCTTTCATTAGTCATTAATTTTCATTAATCTGTGATTATCTCTCAACAAACTAATAATTTCTGATTACTTATGTATTAGCTACACTTTGGTGTCCTCTCAGCTAAAACGGTGAATCAATCCGAGTCAATGCAAGGAATGTGTCTACCCTCATAATTACCTTGCCACTAGGGCTGCACAATTAATCGAATTTTAATCACGATCATGATTTTGGCTGCCACGATTAAATTAAGATAATCGTCGGCGATTTTAACATTTAAAAAGCGAGCTCTGTTTCAAATCAAGCACTTTCTCAACCCAATAGTCAGCCAACCACCAGGGGGCGACCCATAGGTTAGGGCCTCATCATTACGCTGCCTAAACAGCAAGCGAGCGAACCCTGCAGCAGCGGTAGCTTCAAATGATTAAACTGTGAGAGAGTACAATGTCGGGAGCAGCAGGCAGTGACAGTGAGGAGCCGCTAGTGCCTCGTGCCTCTCGTTGCCCCTTTTCCACCGCGATGGTGCTAGTGCTAGTTCGGAGCCAGTGCCTGACTCGTTTTCGCCAGGACGTCCCTGGTCTGATCGCAGATATATTGAACTGTCTCCCAGGACACAGAGAAGTTTTACACAAACGTTTGTGCGCTGAAATCCGGTGTCCGCGAGATCGCGGATGTGCGCGAGCAACAGGCGACCTCCGCCTCGCAATCAGTCCTTCTATAAAGACAAACATAGATTTTATCATCGACTTATCACGTTTAACTGTTATGTAATCAATACAAGCTTAGTCGAAGCTAAGTAGCCATAGCCGTCGTTGGGTAAACAGCTATGTATCATAGACTGTATAAAATATGTATATGTATATGCTATGTATGCAGTGACGCACTGACGTTTGCAAGGCTTCATTTTCTGTTTGTTTGTACTTTATAATTGCATTTTGCAATAGCATATTTATTTTTTCCCTTTGTCTTTGGGTAAATTTTAGTTTATTGTTTTTATGATTATTTTAAGTTTCAATTTGAAGATTTGTTTGTTTAAAAAAAAGTGCAATAAAAATGTATGTTTTACCTAACATAATGAATAATCGTGATTAATAATCGTGATTACAATATTGCTAAAAATAATCGTGATTATCATTTTGGCCATAATCGTGCAGCCCTACTTGCCACTATCAAATAGCAGAGTATAGCATAGCATCAACTGACTCCTTGGTCAGTCAATTAAGTCATGATTTGAGCTACACAAAATTCAAAACTCACTACCAATATGAATTGATCCATATATAATCAGAACGTCTAACCTGCTGGAGCCGGCAGCAATGAACACAAAGATACTGTAAATCAGGGGTCACCAACTATATTTGTCAGAGGGCCAGAATTTTACCGGACAGCCACCTTGAGGCCAGACCCTCAAATAAAAATAAAATAAAAATCAAATGTTGGCATAACATTATCATTTGATGTTTATTGTTTATATTTTTTTTCCATTTCATTACAAAACTGAAGGCATTTTTAGCCTTTATGAGTCAGGCTCCTATCACCTATACCACAGTCAACCACCAGGAGTGATAGAGATATTTTGCCTTAACTCAATTAAGTCAACTCTATTTATAGAGCACTTGAAAAACAAACAACACGGAAGTGATAGGAAAAGGCCTCTTAACTTAGGAAAACAGATCCTTTAATCATGACTGTTTATCATGCCAACCTTCCGAAATGCGTCACCTGTATTACTATTGCTTTAATAGTGTGGACCACATGATATTTTCTCTTTGATCCTCATAATTATGGAATCCAGTCGCGGGCCAGCTTGTACAGTTCGGCGGGCTGGATTCGGCCCGTGGGCCGCCAGTTGATGATCATTGCCGTAAATGATCAGCCACTGTTGGATTTTGGCAACTGCAATGTGTGACTCAGGTTCAATTCCTGATACGTGTGTTAATCCTGATGCACCACTTTATTAAATTCAGTTATCTAGTCATTATATATCACAGAATGGCACTTTGAAAAAATCAGAGCTCTCTCACTCTTTACTGTGCCTGATTTTTTGAGTCAGGTGTTTTGGTTCCACGGTTTAACAGCCTCTCTGAGCCAGACGGCAGTGACGGCAGTAATTGAGTAAAAAGGTGGGTAAACACACAGGTCAAAAGTTAAAGGCAAATATTTACCCACTGACTCGAGACCAGGAGGCTCAAGAAAACAGCTTCACAAAATGAGCAAGGTGAGCAAGTAAACTGCAAGACATTACTCATGGAAAGTTTTTACTGCTGCTTCACAGATCGGCCTTCTTGGACCCTTTTCACAGACAAAGAAAGTCACACCACAGGTCCAACTCTCCTCATTGCAGCGTGGGCTCTAAGCTTTCCAGCAATGAGACAACAATTTCAAGTTCAAGTTCCTTTGAATTCCCACAGAGTCAGGCTGGAGGAATTTGTTTCGGCTCAGATGGAAATTGCTCTGACATTTACAGCACCCAGCATTGCCATGCAGAACATAAAAACAACAGATCCTGTCGACAGGACAAAGTGCAACAGGGCCAGACACTTAGAGGTAACAGAGGAAGGAAGCAATGTGATGCTCATGTGGCTGTTTCCTTGACCCTTCCAAAGCCTATTTTTCATTTTAATGCACTCTTTTAGTGATCCAAAAACTTAACTATTACTTTCCAAACTTCTCCTCTGTCCTTCACCCTGCTGGCCAAACCTTCCAGTTGCTTCTTAAGTTACAGTTGCCTATCACTGACATCTGAACAGAAAAATGTGACCCTCGGAAAGATTTCCAATCTCTGAAATTGGACAAAGAACCTTATTGCCTTTCATAGTAAATTACCTCTATCGGTGGATGCATATCTTAGCTATATCTTCAACTGCTTGCTTTCGCTTCCAGCGGGCATTCATTATGAAAACTCTTGAGTTTCAGCCAAGCAACTATCATGATAAAGACCCCTGGGTGGAAATCTAGAGCAGAGGCCATTTTGGTTCTTCAATGACACGTAATGGAGGCCATTGAGTGGTCCCCGGACAGGAAACCAGGGGCCGCTGGGGGTCGTTGACAGGCGTCACTGACCCCTTTCTCCACTCATCTGGGGAGAAACCGGAGCCCTCCAGCTGACAACACAACATCTCCTCACATTCAGGCCCGGCCAAAGATTTGGTGCTAATAGCTGAGGAATGATGATTGTGCCTGCGGTCGGGTTTCACAGAGGAGACGTTTGCGGACAAAGGACAGGGAGTGGGGAGTCAGCTCAGTGTCAAACACTGTGTGCATGCAAGCTCCTGGAGATTGACTCTACAGGTTCTTTGTACAGGGAAATGCCCATTTATCTACCGTTTGCTCATAGAAAACAACAGTGACATCACATACAATTACAATCAACTCTAATTACTTGCAGAATGCCTGAGATTTGGGAAATACTCAATTTTTACCAATATATATATGAGACAACAAGCACTGGTGTGAGTGACATTGGTCACATACTGACCTGTGTTCTTGATGCAGCAGCCAAGGAATTACATCCACACTGGACGATTCCAGTCCAGTGCCAACATTCAGTGCTGGAGCAGGAAGTGGTGTGTCCCTCATGTAGATAATGATAATGTTGCTCCATAACTGCTGAATGAGAAAATAGGCCACTGTCGCTAACGAGTTAGCCATATAAACCCAAAAGATGATCATGTCAGTGTTATGTTTGTAATTTCTTCCATACTGTTGGGCAACAAAAAGGGTTTCAGTTGCCAACCCCAAACTATTGCTATAACCATAGACTTCCACTAACTTAACACTAACCCATACCAGAGCTGCCATGCACAGTTAATGTAGAAAATAAGAATTTTAAAAAATTGCTACTGTACACGAGAAAAGAGATGATGTTGATGACCATCATCAAAACAATTATATACATTCTATTTTAGAGATGGAGAGTCTTGACGTATCACCAAAGGATCAGAAAATACTAAAGCCAAACTTCCAGAGGAAACTCAAGTTTGTAGTAGCAGTTTCCAGAGCAATGTAATGTAACATCTATTTGTTTATTGAACTGCATCTTGTGGACGTTAGTTCATTTCAACACACACTGTGATGGAAGGCAGGATGTGCAGGGTAGTCATTGTTTAAAGAAGGAATAACCAAAGTTTTAATAAACAATATATGCTACAATACATGCCAATACCTATCTGTAAATGGGTCGAACAACTCAAACGATGTCTTGTAACCACAGCCAAACTATGTAATACTTGAATCTTGTAAGTTATGAATTCAGACGACAGAAGACCCGCATACACAAACACCCCTCTCAGATAATGACATGCCAAGTGACTGAGTGACACTCAGCCACACAGATATCCGTGTCCTCAAACACTCACTCATACCCACCACAGCCGGAGAGGGAGAGGCCTCCAGTCGAGCGAAAAGTCAAACTCCATCTCAGAACCAAACAAACAAGAAGATTTGCTTAAGACAAGCAAGACCAAACAGGATTAGTGTCGATTGCATTGAACAGCGACATAAAGGACATGGAGTAGTGACTTGGATGTCGCAGACAAAACTCTGCTTTACTCTTCAGACCACAGTTTGGAGTCTGAAGATCTGGATGGAAGTCAGCAGAGCCCATCTCTGTCTCTGTTTAAAAAGCATCCAGTCCTTTCGTCCTTCCTCCAACCACAAATATCTGATCACTTCTGCCAAGTCTTCCCTTGGCTCCCGTCCAGAAGCAGAAACCTCCCCTCCCTTATTCCCCCCCACCATCCATCCCTCCATCTCCTCTCTGTGTCTGTTGTGTAAACCTCGTAACTACAGCCACTGGGATTTTTTGAATGTTTTTACAGGAAATAAAGTCTGACACGGCCCTTAAAGGTACGGTGGGCTGCATGACCCCAGGTCCCCTGAAAGCTATTCAAACCCCACAAGACTAAATTAAAGATGCATCGTCATTAATCTGAAGTGACGTCTGGTTTATTTCCAAGTTCAAGGAACGCTTTTTTTTTTTTGAAGTTACAAGCTTTCCATCTCATCCGTCCATCTCCCTGGCACAGCACCGTTACCACTAATCCTGCCGTCTGACTCAGGCCTGGGACCCTCTTCTCATGGACGGCCAACAGGGAGAAACCCCATCTGGGCATAAGCAACCAAAACCACAGCACTTTATGAAGGACGTGTGAAAACCCTGCAAATTTTAGAGTTTGGAGTAAATAAAGGGAGTTTGATGTATAGCATGGAAACATCAATGCTATGTCTTTCTTTCTCTCTGCTGCTTTCCCTCACATACATGTATCAGTGAATCTCTGTTTGTGTTGCTGGTGCGTTCAAGGAGCCGATCGTTGCATCAAATCTAATTTTTATTGGCACAGGTCAAAAGCAAATACCAGTGTTCCAGCAGTCAAGCGCTGCTCACACACTAACTCACACACACACACACACACACAGCTTTCTTTGTTTAAAGCTACGGCAGTGTGCCTGGGGTGTAGAATTAAACTTGTTTAATCAACAAAGCTCCTTTTTTTTTGTTTTCAGTTACATAAAATTGTCCACAGATCCTCATCCAAGATTTGAATGCGCAAGCACAGTGTTTAATGTGCCTATATTCCTGAAGCAGGGTCAGCGTGTTTAAGTTTCAACATTTTAATGCCAAAACACTTCAGTCACACTATAAATCAAAATAAGCTCAGATCTCATGTTTTGACTCTTGTTTGTATCAATATGAAGTATGAAGTTGTAGCCTTGCAAAATGTGGCTAAAATATTAGTGACATCTCCTGAGACACACACGTTATACAAGTCTCTACTTGCTTCCTGTCTTTGGATTAAGAGTTATTGAGTTGAACATATCTTTACTGACAGTGCGTGCATGCCAATGGAGTTACAACAGACAGAAACTGAGCAAAAGCCATAGCAGAACTGTTTCACAAAAAGCAGCTCAGACACTATCATCCTCAGCAGTGATGCCATTTACTAAAGAGACAAGTCGAATCCATTAAGTTGCAGGACAGACAGATTAGAGGTCAGAGGTCAGTAGAATTTGTCCACCAGGATGAATCTGTGATGATTTACTATGGGGAAGTTGGAGAGTCTCATCTTGCTTTACTAAGGCAAAGACATGTATAGAGCCATAGTATTAACCAGCATGAGACCACCCATTGCACAGCAACACACACACTCACAAACAGCCATATTTAAACCCCAGTGGTGAGCGATGAACATGACGCTCACTGTATCAACAGGCTTGGAAGGGTCGCTGAGGGAGGGAGCTTGTCCTTAACACCTCTGTCGAACAGAAAACATCCAGCCAGACCATGATCTGAATCTGAAAGGAATTCTGAGAACACACAGCTGACTAATGAAGGGCGAAACCCCCAACAGACACTGACGTTATAGCTAATATCTAAAAAACAAAATGGAGTGAAACTGTGAGCGAGATCAGGCGGACAACTCCCCACCAGTCTGACACTACTATCACAACACAATATATCCAGCGCATCATTTGCAATAAGTTGGTATATTTAATAAGACATGCACAGCCCAGTCTTGCTTTGCCAGTATTGCCACTCATTGCTTCCTTTGCTACCACTGCAAACACTGTCGCAATTGTTGCCGTTAGTAATATATTATTATGGTCCATACTTACCACTGATCTAATCTTGGTGCTGTATATGATTGCAGGGGGTCAAGGTCAGAGCCTGGCCTTCACAAATCAACTTTGTGAATGGTATTAAAATTCTATAATGACAAATAAATTCCACATGCATATTACAGCCATGAAAATGCTTTTATAAAATGTTAATATGAAATATCAGTCACAGATGCTTAAAGACTTGAGAATTGCAAAACAAATACTTTGTCCCCTCTCTGTTCTATATTATAGAATCTGATCAAAGTTGTAATGAATGACATCAGAATGAGGTCAGTTTAAGGGCTTTGTGTAAAGCATATTGGTGAATTTTACATAAATTGCACTTTTAGGACTAAGTGGACCATATTTGATTTTTAATAAAAACAATATGTCCAATACATGTACCCTGCGTCAGCAAGCTCATACATCAGCCTTAAGCCTAATATGCAATTAAATGCTCAAAGTACTTTTCTGTAATAGTGAAAAGAGTAGTAGTACCCCAGGACTTTATTTTCGTCTTCACACCCTATCCAACATACCATTTATTGTGGCATTTCTCAAGTGCCATTATTAGGTGCCATTACGAGGTGAATTACACTCTATCTCCCAACACACATGCTAACTTCAATGACACTGTAAATGTACATTCTCTCCCACACACACACACACACATGCAGCAGCTGGTGCTTAGGCCTCCCATCTGTACATCTCAGACACTGATAGACCCCCATTACTTTAATATGAAAATTACAACCACATGAAATTTCTCCCATGGTTCAAACATACAGAGGCTGGCAACCGCACTGTATGGCAGCCTGTCGCTCCAGCTCTGTGTTTTTTTTCCTCCCCTCCCTCAACTCTAGATCAGGCACTTCAAGGTTTGCCAACCATAACACAGTTGGCACAGCATTTGCCCTCCCATCACTGCGGTGCACGCAAACGTTGTTTCACGTCTTTCTTCTCTTTTTCCTCATCATCTGTTTATTTTGGTTGTTCTTTTCTTTTCCGAATGGAAATTTTGAGGTCGATTGGTGTTGCCTGTTCCGGGCGAACAGCTCCAAGCACAAAGGCTAGGATGAGGGATGGGCGGAGGGCTTGAAAGAGACAGCAAGAAGTCACGGGGGAAATTTAGATTTTTAGCCGGCAATGAGGGAGCTTCAAAACAGCTCCCATGTGTTCTTTATTTCAGCTGGGGTTTGATCGCAAATGGAGCGAAGCGAGAGCTGGCTAGACCCTCTACCCGACACACAAGTACTGTACGCACACACACATACACACGAGAGAGAAAGACGTACATACTCTGCCCACTATCCCCATCCGCCAACCACATCCACTCACTACAAACCGATACAGAGCAGAGGACTGTACTTTCCCAGACCCTGCTGCCAGTTTGGACTTACATTACCTACATTTGGTTTATGACAATACAACAAGGCACTGAGGTTTAAAATAATGTTGGACTATTATACAAAGACGTGAACATACACATATTTGAACTTGCAGTCATCCATTGGAGGCAATTGAGAACACTTTTTTTCTCCAATCTGCTCCACAATCACATGAGTGAGTCTGAGGCCTGGGAGCTGCCAGTGGACTGCTGATCACACTGCAGGGCTTCCTGCCTCCAGGGGAAGAGAGCAATACTCATTCACTTCTTCACCTTCCACTTTAGTAAAAAGAATGAAAGGAGCACTCATCCTGCCACAACCACAACTGTGTCATATGTGTGTGTGTTTTTTCAATAATTCTTTATAGCTCTAAAATATACTGAATTACCTTTGACAGGACTAATTTATCAGGCATTGTCACCAGTGTTTTACTGAGGTGAACATTTGATCCCATTTTTGACATGACCTTTGTTTTCATGAGCAACAATTTTCTGAATGTCTGAGCACAAATGACCTTTACAAACAACAACAAACACGTCTCAGTTGCTCTTTTATGCTCGGCGCTTGTCAGACTCTAATCCGCGCGAGCATATGTTTTGTTTCTTACTGCTCGGAGGGAAGGCGGTCATGGAAACAAGCATATTACAGATAAACACAGGGGGTGAAGCCCTCCTCTGTTTGTTCTGCTGTAAACATGAAAGCACTTTCCTGCCGATGGAATGCGGCGGCCTTGTGTGTCTGAGTGCATGTGTGTGCTTTCATGTATGAATGTTTTCAGAGCTCTATATCTGTTTATCCTCAGCCTGCATGTGTCAGCACTATTGCTTCACTCTGACGCATCAGCTATATCACTGCTATGTTTCAGTGATTAGACTGAGCTTGCTGGCTGCCATTTGTTGCAGTAACAGGTGGGACATATGTACATACAGCTCTTTCTCTATTTATTTATACTTGATTTGGAATTTGTTTTTTTTTAATGTGCTTAACAACAGTAAACATATACAGTACATACAGGAAGTGCCCACAAAAACATACTGTTGCAATTACAATAAATACAATGAATGCGACCCTATGACCCATGCCCTGAATGTTAAGGTGCATGTGCATGTTTAAATCCACAAAAACATAAAAATCCAACAGACAGACAGGAAGAGCAGCAGTATGTCGCCACAGCAGACGCCTCTTGGCTGCTGATTGGAGCCAAAGTCTCCGGCCCACCAAATGAAGACATAGGGTGACTGTGGTTGACATCAGCCAGACAAAGTTTTGCTTGTCATTTAAAAAAATATATATATTAGTTTATTGCAGTGAATTCATAGCATTCAAGGCATATTGTTAGGATGTACATTAAAATAAGAGTCAAGTTTGAGAGAGGTGTTAAAGTGCATTTTTCAAACACACTGATGAGGCAGTGTTTAAGATCGTTGACACATGCTGAAAATTCTCTATGGATTAGATACGGTTTAGGAAAGATTCTGGCAACAGTAGGTTGGAAATGGGGAACAAACAGCTGCCTATCATCTTAAAATATGAGTTTCATTTTTGTTTGTCACCACAGGCCTTTTTGCTTGCAAGTAACAATCTTTTGGGACTCTTGCTGAAACAACAGATGCTGTCACTTTTCATGAGAGGACAGTCTCATTATGACAATTTGAATTCCAAAAAGCCTGATCAGATTGAGCCCGAGAGGCCCCCAATTGGGGGGGCGTAAGACAAAGAAATAGTGTGAAACAATGCACTTATCAGAGAGAATATAGTAATGCTGCACATCAAATTAAACAGCAGAACCTAGGCTACAAGAACATATAAGCCATTTTTACAAGCACCAAACACAGCTCAAATGCCAGCTAAATGAATTATCAAATATAGAAATTAATATAGCGCCACCAAGTCAACCCACTCGCCATATTTCTGGCTATAGCGCTGTGGTACTGTATGCAAAACGGACAAACAACCCCTCAAACGAAAGCAGACAGTCCACTGATTCAAACCATATCCATCAAAGCTCTCTAAAACCAAAGCAACAGCCACAAACAACACAAACAACAGCAAAAACCGAAATCGCCTCGTCAAACTATAGTCGTAAATTTTCTCTTACCTTAGCTGTTTCGCCATGAAAAGTTTGTTTATTGGTAAATCCACACCGCAAACAGTTCGCGCTACTTCGTTAGCCACAATGCAAACAACCCCTGGGGCTTCTGATTGGCTAACAGTGCTGTCAATCTCACGTTGGCGGCTGTTCCTGTCTTCTTCTTCTTCTTCTTCTTCGTCTTCTTCTTCTTCTTACCGGCTTTACACACAAGGCGCATGAGCAGAGTAGGCGCAGCGGGGCCTTTGTTTTGGTTTTGAATAATACGAAGCTTTATTGTGAGCCACTTTGTTGCTAGAATAATGGGAAATAAGTACATTCACGTACCACAGTGAATTTGACACATGGCACTAGGATAACCATGATGTCACAAGCTGTGCCAAGATGTGACCTGGCCTGCACTGTCTGTACTAAAACCTCTCTAGTTTTGTTCTGCTTCACTTTATCAGAGTCAAACTTTGCAGAGACAATGCTCACATATTGTGCTATGATTTGATAGAGGTTTAGAGCTGCAGTTGGATCATTTTAAAGGCATTATTATCCTAAAAGTGCTTCTTTTTTTTTTACTCTTACCCAGTAACATATATACTGATATTTACACATCTGAACAAAACTTACAAGTGTTCCCTTTATTATGACACAAGAATTATTCAAATAGACCTTGTGGTTGCAGAGATACACTCATTTTACTATGGGTATATAATTTTTGAGCAGAGGCCTGAAAAATAACTTAGGGCTCAAGTATCAGATGAGAAAATGTACAAATGGGTTGTGTGGAAGGCAACAACATGACATTGTGTCATTTAAGTTGGTAGAGAGGTGGAACTATTTTGGTGTGTTTGCCCAATGAACAACTTTCATTGAAGTCAATGGGGCATTATGAGGATATCCTGTTTCCTTAAATTAATACATCCTTGATGTAAACACAGAACTATGTCCCTGAAGCATAGACACAGAACTACTCTCCCAAGATTGCAAATACAGTTGTGTATGTGACTCTGAGAATAAACTGGCCATGTTCATTGTAGTGAATGAATAGTGCTCTTTAATTTGTCCTACGAGCAGCTGATCTGCTCTTAAAAAATAATGGGTCACCTCAACTATTAAACTCTGTTGGTCGGCTGTAACAATGAGCAACCTGTGACCTTGCAGTCTAGACGTACTGTAACAAGTTCCCTCGTGACTGTGATTATGCTCTTAATCTCACAGAAAATGTCAATGATCTGTGCTAAATACCTTGACCTGTAGCCTTGAAGCACAAGCACATGCAAACATGCACACATGCTCTGCGCAGATCAGCCATTTGGTTTCCTTTCACACACAGGAAGTGGAGTGCTGTTACAGATTACTTACATTGATCAGGACATTACATCGCTCCCCAGGTTCTCACACACTGTTCAAACTTACATGCAACCATTTAAATCATGCCCGATCATTGCTTGGGGAGACCAGAGCAGATGTGGCTGTAATGCCGTTTCACTGTTGGACTTGAATGAATTAACTTCTATATGAAGAAGCTTTACCCAGAACAACTTCAACACCTCATCATCGGCACTACAGCCACCAAAGCGAAACAGTCAAATCCCTTGTCTGAGGATTAATCTAAGCTTCAGTACAGCAAGTGCAGGCGGTCAAAGATGTGGCGCAGCACTTTGACCGCATCACTGCCAAACATTTGGATGTTTTATCTTTCTCAAAGTTTGGCAGTTCTGCTGTCTGGTGATGATGTTTGTTAACATTGCTATGGAAATGTTGGACATAACAATTATTATCATAACGGGAGTCATGATGAGGGAATTTCCACTGGAGGAGAGTGCATGTGTTTGTGTGTGAGTGTGTGTGTGTTTTTATATTCCTGTGGGGACTTTAATGAGACTGCACACCAACTCATGGGGACTTCCTGTCACTGTTGGACAAAATTAAGGCCCCCATGGGTCCAGACTGCTTTTTAAGGGTTAACTTGGTTTTAGAGTTCGGGCTATAATTAGGTTAAGGTTAGGGTTCAGTTGTAAATGTTAAGGTTAGGCTATGGGGCTAGGGAATGCATTATGTCAATGGAGTGTCCTCATGAGGATAGTGATATAAACGTGTGTGTTTGTGTGTGTACATCTGTGGAGGAGATACAAGCAGAGATGGGAGAGATATCTGCATGATGATAGTGGTGGTTTGGACTGAATCATCATGCAAGTTGGTACAGCCAAGTCTCTGTCTCATGTTTCTCCTTTATTTATGGTGCCTCTTACTTCCAATAAGGCCAACATGGAAGTGCCAAAAACTGCAGTTCCTCAAATGGCAACTTGAGGCTGGCTCCAAAAGCACATCAAGACCCATAGACCCCATGTCCAACTTCACAGCAGAAATAAACATGTTTACAGCATGGTACAAGAAAATGTTTTGGTCTCTATAGCTAAATTTGTTCATGACAGGGATGAATTTTTTATATAGCTCACTTGTTAATTACATTAAGGCGTAAAGCTAAGCATAATAAAGAATGTGGCTGCTTTGAGTGACAGATAGCTGCTAGACATCACCTCAGCTAACTGGAGTCATATAACTTTATCTCTTTGCCAAATTTTTGGTGTTGATGCCTTCTGGAGAATTTTTTATGTAATTATCAGTCAAAAAATGTGACTTGACTTGTTAATTGCTAATTGGCCAACAAGCTAATTAGCAGGACACCTTGCTGTGTGGTATCTTTGTGTGGGGCATCTGTGCAGTGTTTTGATGTGTGGCACTGTGTTGTGTTCTTGGTGTGTATGTTCTGGTGTTTGTGGATCGGAGTGTTTTGTTCCTTGTTGGCTGAAGTTTGATTGCGCACAAATGTTAAATAGAATAATATAATAAAAGTAGAAAAATGTGCGCATGACCACGAGCTAATGTTAAAAATGTGAAGGTGATATTGCTGTTTCGCAAAGCTGTGTTTCCATCCACCTGTTGTTATGCTCCTTTTTCAATTTGCAGAGACAAAATGAAATGAAAACATCAGATTTTTAGATAAAATCAAAATATCCCCTAAAAGTTTTTCAGTGTCATAAAATCAAAAATCCACCCCTTGTTTTTTTTGCAAGATGCCAAAATTCAAATCAATTTAAAGTTATAAATCATTGCTGGTTTTGACAATCTGACAGCACCTCCAGACAGCAAGAAATAGCTGTTTTAAATGGAATAACTCTGTTTAGTTCTTTATTCTTTATCCAGCTTTAATTGTTGGCATTAATGGTAGAATAACTTTTGCAGTTGTCCTCACCAGTATTGGGATGGGAATGAGATTCTGTTTCTCATGCACCACGCCAGGACTCTGTGTATCCTACTGTGAAGAGCTATTTGCCAACATGTCATCATCGATGTAACAACATGAAAATCCTTAACATTTATCGTGCTCTGTGATTTAAATTGGCTCTTGCTCGGTTCCTGATCTAATGAGTCGGAGCTGCGGACAGTTTCTGCCAAACATTTCTGAAAGCGAGTTCCAAAGCAAACCCTTGCAGACGTTGGGCTGATCTGCCAGTCTTGAGAAATCAAACCCATTAACCTCCTCTCATCCCTCCTCCTTTACAGTAAATGCTGAAGAGTAAATACACCACAAAGAGGGAAAAAGGCAAACAGAGAGCTTGGACTCTGCTCTGTTCACGCCCTCCTTTCATTCACAATCTCTCCCTCCTGTTTTCCTGCTTTCTTCAGCCTTTATCATAACACTATGACTACGAACATTTTTCCTATGAAATCAGTATAAACATATTTCCTTAGTGTGTATTTTGAGTTGTGTACTTTTGATCAAAACTAGATAAGTATGAAAAACTAAATGATTAATTTTTCTGCTCTGTTTGTGCCCACAACATTAGCGTTTTCCAGAGGGATGTTTTTGGTTCCGACTTATAATTTCTGTAATTTGTCAAATATCTGTGTGGGCGGGCGCTGACAGTAGTTCATAATACAACTTCAGTTCTCAGGGCCTCAGCGAACCAGCTTGCCGGATGACGTGATTAGGTGCTTTGTCCAGTCTTGAGCACCATGACTGTTTGTTACTGCGTGATTCAAATCGCAGGGTGAATCAAGGTAGTCCTTATCAGGGCACGTTCAGACAGAAAGCTTTTTTTTTTTTTTTTTTTTGCCTGGCTTCATTTATGCAAATTTGACCACTGGATCGTTTATGCAGTCGATGTTTATACACCCCAAACAGCCACGTGCCAACTGTGCAGATGTGAACTGTGAGCCAGCTAGAAACCAATCTGTCAGCTGCTGGTGACGTTTCAGCTTCTGACCGATACATTGAACTCATCATGACCACTTCATGAGGGTTAGAATGTTCATCCAATACGATTCAACAGCATCAAAAACTGCAGCCTCCATAATGATTAGGAACTTGAATCAACATCAACAGTTTCAACAAAACCTGCCTTTAACCTTTTACATTTAGTTACATGTCCCCAATAAACTGGCAAACCAGTGCATGTAAAAAAAAAAATTAATAAACTAATTAAAAACAATGTAAGCACACAAAAATATAGCAATCACAAAAACACACACAGGCGCAGCAGCCAAGCAGGTGCACGCACACTCCGCCGTTTTTTCCCCCCATTATTTTTCTACCTGATTAAACACTGAATTAGGTGGCCTCCATGTTCCTGCCTGGGAACTCAGCTCTGGCACACACGACCTGGCTCGAGCTGCGTTACACATCCTGGGAAAAATCATCATGTATGGGACTTACACAATTTCCATGTAGAAATCCAATGGAACAATATTGATGTTTAAAAAAGTCAATATTTCCACCCCCCCTCACACACACACACACACACACACACACACTCTCTGGAACAAGGAGCTCATTGAGGGAAGAAAATACAGCTAAGCCCTCTTGATTGCTGGAGCGGCCTTTTCCTCCAACTCCTTTGAGTCACCTGCTGCTTCACCATCACCACCACCACCACTGCCGCCACTGTCTACCACCATCAGCTCCTCCCGCTCCTCCCTACTCCACCATTTCGCTTTTCCTTTCTTTACATTGTTTGCCGACAGCGGGCCAAGAATGTGTTAATCCGCTGAGCACGCCAGGAGATTAATTGAGGGTGTTTTTCTTTGATCAGGACGGCGGTATCTAATGTTTGAAATATTTAAACTCAATCAGCGGTGATCAATTAGCAGAACAATAGCTCCGGGGTCGGGGTGGAGGAGCAGGACCCCCTTCGTCTTCTTCTCCTCGTTCTTCATCTCCTCATTCTTCTTCTTGTGTTATTTTTTCTGTCTGCTGATGATGACCCCCCGGCCAGCAATCAGGGCAGTGCAGGAAGGATTAGACAGACATTAACTATGATTAATGGGAAAAATAACAAGGCAGCCAAACAAAGGCTCCACTTCCATGTCATGTTGAAGCCGCTTTGAAGGGGGCTTCTCTCTCTTGATCTCCTCGCACACAAACGCGCACATGTACGCTGACGAGCTCATGTGTGCAAATATGCACAGATGTACACACAGATACACACACATGCAAACACACACACTCCACACAAAACACACACTTCTCCATCTGCGGGCCGCCTTTCACCCCGGCGGAGGACCTATAAATCAAAGCCTGAAGAAAGAGACGGAGCTCTGGACTTGTGCTCGTGATATAAAGGAGCAGAATGTGCGTGCGTGCATGTGTGCGTGCGTGTGTGTGTTTGTGAGAGATTTAAGGGGAACTGTAGGGCCATAAACCCCCTGGACTGAAAGAGAACAAAGGGCAGACATTCATTAATCTCTTTGTGCAGGCCTCTATTCTCTCCACTCCACTGGAGTACAGTCAGCCACACACACTCTGCTCCACCACTTCTTATATGTGACAACCTGATCCTGCAGTGTGTGTGTGTGTGTGTGTGTGTGTGTGTGTGTGTGTGTGTGTGTGTGTGTGTGTGTGTGTGTGTGTGTGATCTCAAATCAGCCCCATATGGAAACGCTGCTTCATGAAAAATGCATTTTTGCTGTTTTATGTATTTCTTCCAGTGATGTGGACACAAATAAATAAATGAATTGTGTGTGTGTTTGTGTCCCGGCTGGTGTGTGTGCGCCGCAGCAGCCAGGCCAGGGAGGCAGGATGTTCCCATGCTACGGAGCGTCAGGCAGCTGGCTGGCCTGCAGCCAAGCTAAACCTGTGGTGGCTGGAAGGAGAGCAGCCCAGCACCGAGATCCAGTTACCATTTCCTCAATCACCGAGCAAGAGAGAAAGAGACCTGATGAGCAGCCTTTCCTGTCTACGCAGACATGATAAAATGATAGATTTGGGAGAGGAGGCTTGGCTGCGGGCAAACACCCCCGCGCCAACTGAAGATGAAAGCTGCATTTGAAATTTCACTCGGAAAGATAAACTGCCAATTCTCTTGTTTCTTCTTCTTCTTGTCCTCCCATCATGTCCATTAACCTCCAACCCGGGGAAAAGGAGAGAGAGGTAAAAGAGGGGATGGGAAGGACGGAGGAGGACGGGGGGAGGACGGGGGGAGGGGGTGCACCCCATATGGAAGCCATTCTCCCTTCCCTCCTCGACTCGCTGCTGGGAATGTTTTGGCGTGCTCTGGAGATGAGGCTGTGATGTCACACACTGGCACAGTACTGCTGTGTCAGTAAAGAGGAGGAGAGAGAGAGAGAGAGAAGCGGGACAAGCAGGGGTGGTGATGGCGGTCGGCGGGAGGGGGAGGGGTAGGTGAGTGAATTGCTGAGCCGCCAGTTTTTTCTCACCACACTGTAAATTAGCGTGCTGGTGCCTTGATGGAAAACATTCGGGGGGCAACACCGAGGGGCCTCCTGAGATCCTAGAAATCTGAGAGAGCCGCGTTCTGCCGGGGGATGGGGGGCGGTTAGAGTTTTTGGTGTCTTTTCACTTAAAAAGGCCACGAAGAAAACAGCTCTCCCACAAAACGAGTCCCAGCAGAGGAGCGGGAGTCTGAGCGAGAGCTGATGAGCGCTGCACTCAAACAGCACAGGCTGCGTCCAAGAAGGTTTCGACACACTTCCTGCTTTACGGTAAAATCAGAGGCGGTGCTGCCAGGTCCCACACTCTACTGATAATTAGGTAAAAATAGAAGTGCAATTTCCACTGGTTGATAGTCCAGCGCTGCAGTGTTCTCACACAGTCAGTCAGGTTTACTCACTCATGTAAATCAGATGTACTTAAAGCTATTACCTGCCTTTTCTTGACAAAGAGTCTTAAGCTTCTTGACACATCTCACAGACTTCAGCAGCTGCTATCACATGACCTAGGTATGGAACTTTGATCATGTGACAACAGGTGGTCGTACAACCCTGATAGCAAAAAAATTGGGACACAAAACAACATTTTTACAAAGTGTTCCTTTGTCCATGTAGTAATCTCCTTTATACAATCATGTGTTCACAAAGTGTTGAACCTCTCTTGAACCCTTTCCAGGATGAACCTTTCATACCCAGTCATGGTCCTCTCACCTGTTACCAATGAACCAAGGATCCAAACAGGTGTTTTTGAATCAGTCCACAACTTCCACAGTCCCTGTAGCTTTTGTTGCTAATGTCAACTTGTTGAAAACATGTTGCTGCCATCTAATTCAGAATGAGCATATGTTTACAAAAATCAATGAATCATTCTATATATTGTCTTTGTACTGTTTTGTGTATGTCAAAAATGTATCTAACACAAACTCACACACAGGAGTTGTAACCAATGTCTTTGGTGTGGTCTTCCATACTTCCATTGGTCATGTGATGTCTACATAGAGAAGAAAACTCTTTGCTGATAAAGACTGGAAGACTGGAATCCTGGGAAAAGCCAGAGAGTGGATTTTTTTTGTCAAACTGCTGTTTACAAAGTCAAGAAGGAACTTCCATGCTCACCTGTCAATCATGTCTGCAGATAATATGTTTAGACAGATTCTAAAGAAAACGGTTTAAATATGTCTGGTATTTAATAAGAGACTGATCTAACTGAGCTAATGAAAACCAAACTAGCCTCACTCCTCCACCTCTCACCCACTTCCTTACAGTTGTGCAGAGACCTGAACTGCTGCTCTTGGGTTATAAATATGGACAGAAAGGGGGGGTGAGGGGTGTAAAAAAAAAAAAAAAAGAAAAAAGGAGGCCAGTCTTTATGAGACTCAACTGTATTGACTGTGGCACACATGGTGGCTGTGGGGGTCGGAGGGTGTTCTGTCACACACACCTAAATTTAAGCCATTCCCAGAGGCCAGGCCAAACAAAGCCTCAGGAAAAGGCCCCTGCTCTGGTACGGAGGGCCGGCACAGCGCTGCTGGTCTGAAAAACAACAGGAAACACATGTGGAGGGCTCAATACAGGGAGGGACGGCGGGCCTGCAGAGCAGCCAGGAACCAGGATCCCAGGACCGAGACCCAGCCTGACCCTGCCGGTTCCCACTGACACTTCCTTATCCGCTACATTAGGGCAAAGGTCGGGCCAGAGGGACGAGCTGCAGATATCAGTGCTGAGCTCAGCGACAGGAAGCAGCCTGGGCACGATGTGACGGATGGAAGGAGTGAGACGAAGGGATGATGAATGTTTTTGTCTATGGCAAGGTCCTTCTGTGCCGTTGTCATGGTTACATAACAGATAAACACAGCCTAAAGCTTGTCCTGCATTCAAATCAAAACAGTGCATCCATATATCTTTATATTTACATTCAAACAGTTAACAGTGATACCAGCCAGCTGGGAAGAAACAGCAACACCTATGTCTCATATTCAAAGCTGAGGTGGACGACGGTCATTCAGCCACGTTTGGTTTGGGAACGAGGCCTCATTTGCAGAGAGTGGGATTACAGGATGACTCTAACCGAAGCTGAAACGGGGTGTCAGCTGACATGTGTATGAAGCCTTGTCTTCCTCAGGCTCATACACAAGAGATGGATGACTAAAAAGCCCCCAATGCTCTTTCTCATCATCATCATCCTCACTCACTTGTTTTCTGTTGTCTGTCATTCCTAGTCAGACTGAAAGTGGGACAGAGTTTAGTCTGAGTTTGGGAAAAGGTAATCTCCCTCTCCAGCCACTCCGTTTTCATTCCACCGCCAACGTCAATGTTTAGCAGCGAACGGAGCAAGCCAAGTGCTTAACAGCAGGAAGTGATATCAATTTCTAAATCTGACAAACACGCATCAAGAAAATCGTGATTTTTTTTCCCACTAAAATCTACACTCTCAAAACAGTGACCTGCAGCCAAAATTCAAATAAGAGTTCTGAGAAGATAAAAATGTTGATAATCGGTCACCTTCAAGTCTTACTTTACATTCACAGATATAACCTTTCACATTTAGGGCTTTTCTACTGAGTATGTTCATCACAGCTTCTGCTTCTGAAAAACAAATGTAGAACCTTAAACCAAAGCTTTAGACATAGCGAGATACAGTTTTATCTTCATCTCCGTCTATTCCCCATTTCCATCCAAGAATTTGGAATAGAATTTTTAGGGGCGAGTTTTATGCTTTAACATATTTGTTTGTAGAATAAAAGGATTATGGAAGGAATGACACCCAGCTTCATTATAATTTGTTATGAAGTCATGTAGTTGGACGTATGTATTTTCTAACATCCCTATTGTGACCAGAGCCGTGTCACGTCTCGCTTAAAGGCCACAGATCCCAAAAATGATGCAGTGAACGGTCCAATAAGTGTCAGAGACAAAGGGGGCTTCCCTCGAGATCACAGTTTTATTAAATGCAGCACAATTTAAAATAAACCAAAACTTTAATTTACTTAAAACAAATGTTGACACCAACAGGAGCACGACAGGACGGATGAGTGTAGCTGTAGTCGGGGAGGGAAAAGTTGAATGGGGGCAGAGCACTCACCACGCTCCGTGCCCAACACATACACACACAGCAAAACAACAAATCTTTAAGAGAAAAATATAAAGTGTGAAGGACGTGCAAATTAATCACTACACACACAACATAAGAAGAGTGTGAAGCCAAGAAACTCTGACCACCAATCCCTCCACCGTCCGGCAGCCACGGGGTCACCAGGCCTGCAGCACTCGTGCCCAAAGAAACAGACAAAAACCAGTTAAAAAAACACAGTGAATCTCGAGGGACGTATGAAGCAAATACAAACAAAACAATTCCAACAAATGCAAAACAAAACAGCAGTGGCAGTCTGCCTATAACAAATAAAAAGAATCAAGTTAAATGTGAGTAGCCAGCCAAACAAATATATGTGGACAAAGAAATGTTTGATCACCTCTGACACCCAGTGTACATCAACATGTGGCCTATGGACACAGGGGGGGGGGTAACCGGTGACCAGGACCTGGAATGAGGCAGAGGGTAAGCAACACATAAGCACTGATAAAATTCTTTGTATATATATATATAAAACCCTTACCACAATATGGCAGATTAAAAAGCAGCAGCAAAGAGGGAGCCATACCTCATCTGCCAGCTTATATACTCTGTCCTGATTAGTGGGCGGAACTACCTGCTGTCACCCTACGGTGACCCAGAGAGGACAATTCCCACTGGTCACACTATCATGTAGATTTCCTTCATGAGTCATACAACAGTATGTTACCATTGCAATCACTCAATTTCCTCACAGGATCATTAAAGTTTCATCTCTGTGCTGTTTGCACATTCAA
Organism: Centropyge bicolor; assembly: GCA_037975185.1. Classification (NCBI taxonomy): domain Eukaryota; kingdom Metazoa; phylum Chordata; class Actinopteri; family Pomacanthidae; genus Centropyge; species Centropyge bicolor. The sequence goes on along the minus strand of JBBMOC010000057.1, from coordinate 2,825,786 downwards.
GTCTTCAAGTCATTCAAGTCAGAGCCTCATGTAAAAAACCCAAACCCCTGATCCAAATCACGCAGTACTCCTCATAACTCAGGGATTATCAGCATTGAGTCCTGTCAGAACATAATGGCGCGATTACGCATCACATCCAGAGTCAACACAAAGAGAGATGGAGACAGTTTAAGTTGGCAGTTTGCAGGTGTGATCCTGACGTGCCAAGATGAATGAGGGAAAAAGACGAGGAATTTGTTCCAGTAACACATGGATGAACCAGCACACATTTGAACCTGCACATGCACCTACAAGCTTTCAAACAGCCCTCAGCTAATCAACATGGGAAACTGCTGAATCACTGAGTGGTGTTTATTAAAAAATAATCAGTCACTTAGATGCATGTTCAAACCGTGGGATTGGGGAGTGATTAAATGAGTTAGGATGAATTTCTCTCTCATTTGCTTTCCGTCCTCATTCGGCACAGTGCTCACAGGCGAAGCTATTCCGACGGTAATGAAAATAAATACAGGCCTTGGGAATCCATGTCCATTCCAAGAGCCATTCATCTATGAAGCAACCTCATTCTTATATAAGAGTCCCTATTTGGATTTGGTTCACATCACAGTTTATTTAACTTGATTTCCCTAAATAGGGACCTGATTGGGTTGCATAAGGGTTCTGGGTCTTCAGTGGAAAGGAGGGGGGGGGGGGGTTATGGGACGAGCAGAAGAGGGAAAGAGTGATCAGGAGGAGAGAGAGAGCGACTAATGAGAGGAGTGTTTTATGTTCAAGTTTCAACTTTATTCATTCAAGTGGAGAAACTGGTTTGGCAGCGACAAGTTGCACTGACATTACATAAATAGGAAAGCCAGTCACCAATGCAAGGTGCTGAAAACGAGAAATGTAAGACAAATCATCACAGTGGTCCACAGTATTGACGTCTTCATCGTCATCATCGTCAACAGAAAAGTGAGTCACAGTCTTAGGAGTTACAAGTCCTTACACTTTCTTGTCTCAACTGTGGAGCAACTGTAGTGTTTGCCACTATATTGTACTGTATGATGTATGTTCTTTCAGACCTGGGCCCCAACACCTTCATCGTCCACCTGACTCACCAAGCTGACTGATGGAATACTTCACACCTTCTCTGTTCAAAGATGCACTTGAATGTGTTACCAGCATCAACCAATATAGATCATTCTGTGAGAATCATGAATGTGCACCCAAATTAGAAAAGATTTGGATGAAAGATTTTCAATATACACTAACTCTAAAACCGAAAGTTTGACCTGATGGTGGCGCTGCAGGAAACGTCATATCATCACCAAAACCAACAGGGTTCATTCTCTTGTGGTCACTGAGGTTGTCAGTAAATTTGAGAAGATTTGGAAGAAAGCTTTTCAAGATAAATGAATTCCAGTTTTGGCCTGTTGGGCCTGTTTGTCCCGATGGTGGCGCTAGAGTCAAGATTTCATTATCAAGGGGTTATTTATGTTTTCAACAAATACACAAAGTGGCTGACACAAAAAAATGGTCATTAATAATCTGCAAATCATTTTTTGGGAGGGAAATATCCATGGGGTTAAATTGACCCCAAGGGTGAAAAGTGTTATATATAAAGTGTAATATTATATTATAATAGGAGGGTTAAGAGTAGGACCTAGGTGCTCTGCACATAATGTATATAATGAATAGCTTTAATATCTATCTATCATCTTACTCCTATTACCTTCCCTGAGTCCTACAGTAGTTTTCATACAGTCTGAGCTGTGTCTCCAATTTAAATTTATTTTTTCTTGTCCTGGTTTTGCATTTAGTTTCTTTCTCTAACTTACAGAGCTGTAAGACTCTTCCCTTTCCTAAATGTCCTTTTCTCTTTTAAACAGCATCGTCACCTTAATCAACCTCAATGTTGATTGGTAAAACATCATTTTTGCAGTATGACATCCAAATACTATCAGCATCAGTCAGTTCATCAACATGAGAGCACGACTCCTTAAACATGCTGGAGCAATTGACACAACCCTGAAGAGTGAGGCAAGCAGCTTATAGCAGCTCATGTCAGCTCATGCAGTGTCACTGACCTTCTGACTCTTCTCCTCTTGTGCTGCAGTTACACTCTTTTAGCACTTGTGGCCGCTGTTCAGCAAAGATACAGAGGTTTGCATTATGATTACATTACATTACATTTATTTAGCTGATGTTTTTTTTTATACAAAGCAACCTGCAATAAACACATTCAACCAGAGGATATGACCCAGAAGTTGATGCAAGTTCATCAACTTCTACATTTAGAATCAGTAAGAGAAAGAGTTTTTCCTGGTCTGAACAGATGAGTGTCAGTATGATCATGCAATTCTGTCCAACACAGCTGCTGTATATGTGATGATTGTAATTCTAATTAACATCTAATAAGCCAGAGAGACTTTCTGGCTTCTTTGTTCTATAGCTGGCAAGCACAAGAAAATGTGACATGTGTTTACTTTTCTTTAATCCAACACAAGACTTGTATTTTTAAAATGTATCTCCTTTCCTGGTGAGGCTGTAGAAAAAAATGTTCAGAGATTTATTCACATTATCGTGGTTTTAGTTTACAGCTTATCTGCTTTGCATGCATATTTTCTGTTGATCTCCCACAAGTGCCTATTTTAATTCAAATTCCTGCTACCTCTACTGCCTAATTTATTGTGTCCATTTTTAGATTTTATATATTTTTATTTTCTATTTTCTATTCTATTTTATACTTTGTATTCTATATTTAAACAGTGCAATATATGAGAATGCAATGGAGATGCCAATTTCCCAGTGGGAACCTCCCAAAGGGATTAATAAAATACTCTGTCTGCCTGTCTGCCTGTCTGTCTCTCTGTGTCTCTGTCTGTCTGTCTGTCTTTGTATAGTGTATCACTAGTGCTGTGGCATTTACTATTCCCATTCACATAGAATTCACATTCTAATCCCATTCACGACTAGTGTGAAAGGTCACTTCTGGTTCCATACAAGCTGTGTTTTCTCGACTGAAACAAGACAGATGCTGCTCCACTCTTATCTGCATACCATTTCTGTGCTCCAACCAAATTATATTCTCCAAATATATTCGCTAAATGCAAGCGTTGAGCTGGACTCTTAAACCGTGTCCGGGACTTTGGATGTGACTCCTGGTAGTTCTCATGGTTTTTGGAGCGGAATAATAACTCATCGTCTGCTTTTGCGAGACCATTTCAATTTTATGGATGTTATCCATTTAGTTACTTCACAGTGCATCTGCACCTGAGTAGAATATAATATGTTAAACAAGCTTCTCATGGCAGACGCTGACAGGAAATGACAAGAAACCGGAGACTTAGCGAAGGCCTTCACATGACTGCTCGCGCCACAGAATATTTTTGCAGATATCTGATCCTGAAACCTTTGCGGGCGGTGCATCCAAAATACATGTGGAATGGTGAAATGGTATTTGCTGCAGTCGAGTGAAATGAAAAACCCTAGAACTAAGCTGATGATTTACTCAGAAAGATTTTGGAGAGGAGGGAGAGATTTCACACGCTGCAGACACAACAACTGTTCGGGCCGATAAAAAGGTGCGTGAACATTTCCACACGGGGGGGGGGGACATCTCGACCCCCATCGCCGGACACACTCCCAGACACACACAGACAGGTGTGTGTGGGGGCAGTGTGAGAATCCCTGCCAGTGTGAAGACAATGGTGAGAGATCACTAACACCACAGGCTTCATGTATAGTTTCTGAGGTCGGGCTTTTTCTCCCACACGTCTCGTCTGGTGAATAAGCCTCTGTGCGCGCGGTGGTCCGGCCGAAGTCCCATCCGGATGCCGACGCGATTACAGCAGGGATACTGCGGCTGGATTCCTGAGTGGCCGCTGTGACATTGTAGGATTAGTCATGATGGCTGAAAGCATTAGTGCCTGTTAATTGCATTATCAATGGATGATACTGTCGGTTCTGGTCTCCCACTCATATCTGAGGAATTCTCTCTTCCTCTCGCCCCAAACTGTCCATTCATCCCAGATCACGGTGAGAGAGAGCGAAAACTGTAAACCAGACATTCTATCAAACATTTCAGGTTTCAATTTGCACTATTCATTCATTCATTTTGCAATAGTTGCTGCTGGACTGTATTGTCACTTTGTTATGCTGTACCATAGATTGTATAAAATATGGACGTAGTGTCCGTGACGTCACCCATAGGTTTCTGAAGAGCAAAAATGAAGCAAATCGTAGTGCGTAGCCATCTTGGTAGCCTACCTCCGGTTACTCCAAATATGGACAAAGAGGTGGAGCGAGGGCGGAGCTGAGGCGGGTCAAATGAACGCTATTGGCTGAAAAAAGCCGCTTTATTCCAAATAATCAAACTAGCTACGGCTAACCAGCTAGGTTAACTGCTAAATATCGTTGCTAGCCGGCTAACCCCACGACCATCTCTTTCCCAAACTCAGTGACTAGAATTAGCCGGGGTGCATAATTGTGCATAATGATGTATGCTGTATATTTTAAACGAACGCCTTATAAAAAATTTCGCCCCCCCCAGAGTTGTCATGGAGTAGAAAAACAGCTTATGAGACTAGAGCCATGTTTTGAACCAGGCTGTAAATATGTTTTTTTCTGTCGTAAAATCGGACATTTTAACATGGGGCTCAAATGTAATTGACTCCCTTCTGCAGCCTGCTCTAGTGGTTATTCGAGGAACTGCAGCTTTTTTGCACTTCCGCATTGGCTTCATTTTTCAGCGCCGGAGGTTGCCGCTTGTGCTGTACATATCTCTTCTTATATAGATATATTATATATATATTCATTAGGCCGTTATCTTATCTCTCAGGTTGCAATATTTACATTTGGCTGCTTCACTGACATAACTATGCTGCATTATCTACCTCATATTCTCATTTGCTGCTTATTTGTTATTTTGATGTTGTCACTTTCGTCACTAAGCCACTTTAGGTTCCACTTGTACTTTTTTATATAGTTATTCTTATAGTTTTTTATTTTGTATACTTTATACTTCTACTTGATTGTATGCTTGTGCTGCTGCAACACCCGAATTTCCCCTATGGGGGATCAATAAAGAATAATCTTATCTTATCTTATCTTATCTTAATTTATGACACAAATCTGTTTTTTAATGACTTTCACTATGATGGGCCTTCATCTTTCACCCAGTGCTTCTCTCTATAGGTGCAGAGGTGAGTCAATCCTCAGGGGATCACTGTATAGAGATTGGAGGTGATGGACAGTGAAAACTATGTGGGCTATGAAATCCCCCCTGTAAGCCCCAGTGATTGTGGGATAAGACAAAGGTCTACCAAGGCGTCTTATTCGAGTGAGAGGAAGCATGTTAAAACCAAAAAAAAAAAAAACTCATCTTCTCCTCTTCTCAACATCTGCAGCCACTCACAGTTTCCATGTTCTGGCTTGATGAGCCACAACACATGTTGGGTCTGAGTGAACACTTATACAAGCACACACGCACACACGGATCAGGGGCGACGGAGCTGGGGTGTGTGTCTGTGTTTGTGTATACTAGAAGCAGGGGAGAGATGTTCTTGGCTGAGGCACAATCAGGAATCAGACATCTTTCTTTGCCAAGGACAAGTTTAACTCTATTCTGCTTATTTTTGGCAGCAGTGGCCAGAGTAAATCACAGCGCTGCTTTATTGGCAATTGCTGAGAAGCTGCCACGGGCTGCAGCCCAGCTCCTATCCGCTCACTACGTCAACAAGGCTCCATACTGTTCAGGGGTCAGAGGTCACGCTGCCATACAACTCCAGTGGAGGGGCACAGAGAGAGAGAGAAGAGCAGCGGTTACACACTGGAAAACAATTTTCCAAATGTCTGAAAAAAGAAGAGAAAAGTGAGACAGCTGCCCCTCTTCCCAGTCACAGACTGGGGAAGAATGTACAGTAACACTAGACCATGATTTAAGGAGGAACATGACAGACAGAGACATTCATGAAGTTTCTCAAGACTTTCACAGATGACTACTGCAAGTGCAGCTGAGCCTTTAACCTTTACTGCTCAGAGCTTCTAGATAGATAGATAGATAGATAGATAATTCTTTATTGATCCCACAGAGGGGAAATTTGGGCGTTGCAACAGCACAAGAGAATTGGCAAGAATATAAATAGATAAAAGTATAAAAGCATTAAAAATTACAACTACTACAAAGTGGCCATCTTAAGTGACATAGTGTGAGATAAAGTGAGATGAGTTCAATTACAGCAGCAAATTATATATATGATTATATATTATAGATATGCTAAGATAATGCTACGCTAAGAATGCTATAGATAAGCTTGGAACCAGTATGCAACAGTGTGTTCAATCTTGTAATATAATTTTTGTGATAAGCAATTGAACTATTGTCATCAGAACTCTTTATCATTCTTTTCTATTTCCATCCATTTTTTGATACGCTACTTCTTCTACATGTGGCATACACACGAGTGGGCTGCAGGTAAATTTGTACACTGTCACATATACACTTGCGGCTAGAAACACTGTTCCCAAGCTAAAATGTTAAGCATGTCTTGAAAGTAATAATAATCAATATAATAATCAGTAAGCTATAATGCTGTCAAATCTTCCTGCTCTTCTTCTTCGTGCTTGCAGCTACACACATGCTCCCAATTCTCTGTTGCCCACCTAGTTAAATCTGCAAGCAAGTTGCATGAGCTGCAAGAAAGCTGCAGCAGCTGCCAGCATCAAAAGCTGCACGCAAGCTGTGAGAGATTTCAGCAATCACATTTTCTTTAGGAAATGCGCAATCTAATTTTTCTGTTTCCATCCACTGATGCGTTACTGCAGCTAAAATGCAAGCCGCATGTTTAGAAGCCAGGCACTATGATTTTTGCTGCTGATAACTGTGATGGTTCATTTTATATATAACTAGATATAACTAGCTTTTTGTGACTTACACCCCAAAATACTAGTCCCACCTGTGATTTATCTATTTCAACAGATTCCTGGACCATGAAAACATACACTTAGCAAGTGGAATCACAATGATATCATTTTTAGTTTAATAGTTATACCCGAAAATCGACATTTCCGTAATGGCGGTTTTCCGAATCACCTCCAAAATGTAATCACTTGTTCCTTGTCCCAGAAAGGACATTTCCTAAAATTTCATCAAAATCTGTCCATAACCTTTTGAGTTATGTTGCAAACAAACAGACAAACAAACAAACAAACAAACAAACAAACAAACAAACCAACGCCGGCAAAAACATAATAATAATAATAATAAAAATTCAAATGAATTGTAATATGAATGAGATCCAATAGGAGTGCACTTTTACTCACTCAGCTTCAAAAGCTTCCTGATATGACTTTGTTATGTTGGAATATCACTAAACCTATATCTTTGTTTCCATCCTTCACATGTGTACTGGAAACAAGATGCTGCCAAATCAGCTGGCACCAAAGAACAATAGAAACCTCTTGAGTGACCTTTGATTGGAAGCCTCCATCCAAACAAACTCATTTTTAAACATGCTGACTCATACATGAGTTGTTCTGGATCATGTATCTATTATAAAAGTAACTGTAAGTGGAAAAGTTTTGTTTTGATAATCACTGTGTTATGTAAGGTATTAAGAAAGTGCAGGCTATCCTGTTTACAGTTTAGGCCCTGGCTTGAGGGTGGTTAAGGGGTTATGGAGGTAAGAGGGATAAAATCATGTTGGTTTCTCTTGAATGATTACAGTATTATTAAAGGAGGATTAGTAGGGGGATCATCCAGGAGGATACACTAAAGACAGCTGTGGTGTGGAGGGTGGTCTGGTGGTCCTGGGAACCGAAGGCCCAACTAACAGACACAGAACAAAACAGGCAATGACGTCCACTTCATTAACAAAAGGTCTCAGAAACAGTGTTATGTCTGGGAGTGGGACATGTGGTGGGCAGGCAGCAGAGGCCATCTGAGCTCCGAGCTACCATCAGCAGAGGAGTCAACTGTCTGCAGTGTCATCGCTCCGACTCATGTGAAGCTGGAACCAAACCTGCTCTCTGGGGAAAACTGGGCAACCGCTGCTCCAGTGTGTGTGTGTGTGTGTGTGTGTGTGATGATGAGGAACATGAGAAAGTGTAGAGGAACCCCAGAGGTTCAGACTCACAGAGCAGAGGGGTAAAACACACAGCAGGCCAGACGTCACTGCAGTGAAACACTGAGCAGAGCAGCCAGCGTGTTGGAGACATGTGGGCCACTGTTGTGCATTCAGTGGTCTGTTGGCAGTTTTTATTTCCACTGTTGCACTTACATTTTTCTGTGTTGTAAATGTCAAAGCAACTTTTTATGCGAAAACACTCCATTTGTGAAAAGTTTCTATTTTCTTCTTCTCTTACAGTTTAGAGGCTCCTTTAATACTTGATTTTACCGATAAAATCAGTTTTTAAAAAATCATTAAAGACACAATTTGACATTTTGGGAAATGAGCTTTTCCTCTTTCTTGCCAAGAATTAGATGGGAAAATCACTACCACTCTTGAGTTTGAGTGTTAACTCTGGAGCTGGAGCCCGAAGGCGATGAGCTTACCTTCACTTCAAGACTGTAAACAGGGAGAAATGGCTGCTCTGTCCAAAGCCTCTTCCTCTAAAGGTCACCGATTAACTCTGCTTCAGGCTGACTTTTTAATGTTTCCAGCTGATTTCTTTTAAAACAATGACCTTGTAAAAGGGGTCTTCAGTATCTGCCAGGTGCACTTGATGCATATATGATATCATGTTAAAGACTGAAGACCTAAAGACCCTACCCTCCCACTATTCCTAAGTACTGAAAGCAAGTATAATATTATAATTGTTATTTCAATTGTGGTGAAGACTGGGACAATTTGTCAGTGAACATTGAAGACTACATATATTTTATATTTTTCAAGGAAAACAGCTGTCATGTTCACCATTTCTCAACTGTTTCTGTTATGTGCAATATTTTCTGTATATTTATTTTCTGTATATATATTTTCTGTATATTTATGCTAGATATCTATATTCACTTTTACAGTCAATACAACTACTTAGTGCAATAATTCAACTTGCTGCTACTTGCTCTGTGCAATAACCTGTACATAACTTTTGTTCATTTACATATGTCTATACACAACTCATAGCACCATATTTATATATAGTATATATTTATATCTCTTTTTTACATATTTTTATATTTCCACCGACTGACACTATTGTTGCTGACTCTTTGTTGGAAGCCATTGCATCGGAATTTCGTTACCCAACTTGCACTGCTGTGTATATGTCTAATTCTAAGTCTAATATTATGGATATATGACACTGGACACTGTGTGCACTTATGTTTTCAGAATTGGAAAGGCTGGTAAAAAACATGAAGCTCTTCAGGTACAGAGTATTGTTCTTAATATAGATATACATGAACATCATATACATGAGAAATCCAATCACTTTTCAGATAGTGTTGCCAACTCTGTTCCAATGAAATTAACTAGCACTAGCTCCAGATGTTGCTAAAAGTCACCAGATGACATCTTCCTCATTTGCATCTCTATGACATAATCATGTTTTTATTTGCATAAAACATATTGGTTGAGTCAGTTGCATTTAGGGAGACATCACCTCAGGCCATATATAAAATCTATAACAAATAATCAAAAACTGAGTCACAACACTGTACATAAAAAGCCAGGTGAGGTTCCAAACTGTTGCAGCACTTTGTCTGGCAGCGTCTGCTCACAGTCTGTGTCTCCGGCCAGCTTCAGGTCACATCTAATATGCAGAATAGAGCTGAGGGTCTGCAGGGATGCACAGTTCCAGAATTTGGTTTTCAACACACTCATTTGCCTGAATGACCTCTGTGGGAGGGACAGAACAGACACAGTAGCAGTCAACTCCTCAAACAGGTCTAGGCCAACTGCATCCCTATGCGTCCTAACCTCGCTCCACAATGCCACTGTGAACGCTGGCCAAGCCGGTAAATCGTGCAGCTCCTCTAGACCTTCCAAAGGTCAACAGACCACATGGATCAAGTTCTGACTGTTCAATGAATCATATCACAGGGGGGTGATGCTAAAAAACATTTATCCACCATTTTTATAGCTGCTTCTTTCACAATGTAGGTCTATGGAAAAAGTATTTTTAGGCCCACGTACATCACGTGACGATCAAATTACACGCTTTGACCACTATATCAAATTGGATGCAAAGCCCGGCACACTTCGTGGGGGCTTGGGTCAAGCCAGGACTGAGGAGTGCTCAGCAACAGCCATGGCCATGATTGCCTCAGCCTACGTGCAGGAATCAGTTTTCTTGTTCAAAAAATGGCAATGTGGATTGCTTTGCACAATTGTAAGGCTTGGACCTCGAAATATGCTTCTCACTGTACATACGCTCTTGAATCATTGAATCATCTGACTGGTACCTGGACACACTGTGTGGCTCGACCATAGACTGTATAAAATATGGACGTAGTGTCCGTGACATCACCCATAGGTTTCTGAAGAGCAAAAATGAAGCAAATCGTAGTGCGTAGCCATCTTGGTAGCCTACCTCCGGTTACTCCAAATATGGACAAAGAGGTGGAGCGAAGGCGGAGCTAAGGCGGGTCCTATGGGCCGGCTGAATGAACGCTATTGGCTGAAAAAAGCCGCTTTATTCGAAATAATCAAACTAGCTACGGCTAACCAGCTAGGTTAAATGCTAAATATCGTTGCTAGCCGGCTAACCCCACGACGATCTCTTTCCCAAACTCAGTGACTAGAATTAGCCGGGGTGACGCCCTTTAGACCGTCAGTGGCTAGTTGTCAATCAAAGTGGCGCCACTTAGATTGACAGCTATGAATTGTGCATAATGATGTATTTTGTATATTTTAAATGAACGCCTTATAAAAAATCCCCCCCCCCAGAGTTGTCATGGAGTAGAAAAACAGCTTATGAGACTAGAGCCATGTTTTGAACCAGGCTGTGAATATGTTTTTTTCTGTCGTAAAATCGGACATTTTAACATGGGGCTCAAATGTAATTGACTCCCTTCTGCAGCCTGCTCTAGTGGTTATTCGAGGAACTGCAGCTTTTTTGCACTTCTGCATTGGCTTCATTTTTCAGCGCCAGAGGTTGCCGCTTGGGCTCGACAGGCAGGCTCGAGCAGCCCCCTCATTGAACCACAGCACCAGTCTGTGTTGGTGGTAGATGTGAAAGGAGGGTAAGAATAATGATCTGGGTTTCTTTGTGCCTAACCCATGACGTTTTCTGTGACAATACAGTTTTGTAAACAGTTTTGTAAAAATAGCTCTGGATGACCGATGTACATTATATTGTTTATTTTATTCTGACAGAAGTGAAATCATTTTACAAGTTCATTGAATTAGAGTCAATAGAAAAATCCTCAACAAAACATTTGAGCGGCAGAGAGCTGCGGCGCTTTCACCAGAGAAAGGTTTTTCAAAATAAAGTCACTTGAAATGTGCCGAAATCCCGAGAAGTCACCAAGTTGGCAAGAGTGTTTTCAGGTGAGGGGTTTAGTGAACGGTCACTTGTAAGTTTGACAGAAGTAGCAGTTGCAAGGCTGATTGGGTGTTGTAGCAAACTGTGATCTCACTGATGAAGACACTATCACACTATTTGTATCAGATGTGTGTCCTGGAATGCAACTCCAACATTACAGAACTTCAGGTCTTGAAATCAGAACAATCACACACACATTAGATCCTAAGTGTGACACACTGCTGATTGAGAGGAAAGATAAATAACATCCTTGCATGTAATGTCACTGTCATAGCCTTGAAAAGGGCCAAACAGGCCTCCTTTTGAAACTGTTAATCACAGACCTGCCGCCTCGCCATGGCAACGAAAACACACTTGCAGAACAAATGAAAAGTAAAAAAATCATAACAGAGGACTTGTAGCCTGGATGGCGAAGGTTTGAGTGTCATCATGCTGTGGCCAAGAGCGTTAATATAATGCATGGACACACAGACAGAAGTCGTATGATTAGTAGGGATGAGCCGGATCCTCGTTTCAGACGATTGGCCAGTCACACACAGCGCCCGCCCCTCCATACCTATGCTCCCTACACAGTCGAGTCGTTTTTTTTGTTGTTTTTTTTACCGCCTGCTTGCTCTTAGTTTGGACGGTGATTTCCCTGTTTGCATCATCTGTTTGCATGAATCATGAAGATCAGATCATTAAATAATAAACAGTCTTACAGACCACTTACACACATATAGCTGAACACACAAAGTAGCCTGTATTCATATTTTTATATGGCTGCTTACAGTGTCTGACACTTTCTCACTACAGTTCATAAAAATAAATATAATATTATAAATATTACAAATTAAGCTTTATATACTGTATATATGCTTTGAATACAGTAGATTAGCAACTTCTGATCAATCCATATGAATTTCAGACTTTCAGCCCCACCCATTTCAGCTTCCACTTCCGGTCCAGGCCCCGCCCACTCCGAGTACAGATGCAGATACAGATAATATAGATGGTTGAACAGATACAGATAGTGGTGTACTCGCTCATCCCTAATGATTAGCATGCTAAATCAATTACCCATACACTTTAGCATGCTTTAATATGCATGCACCACACTTGTGTACATTTTCACACACATTCTGCCTCCCTCACACACACACACATCTTTGTATACTGTGGAGTGCCTGTACAGCTCCCAGTGGATGAAATCCCTTTATTAGTGGCCAGTAACCGCTGGCTGGCTTTAAACCTGGCAGCGTCTGCCTGGGCCCCAGAGAGAGCAGCGAGCCATCTATAAATGTGATGATTGTTGCCCTGCGTTTTCCCCTGCGCTGTGTAAAAAACAGCCAATGACCTCCCTCCCTCCCACCCTGGCACCAACCTCAGCATCCCACTGGCCCCACAACGGCTCCTGCAGCAGAGCCGTGAGCTCCAGTCGCCTGCACTTAAATGTAATCTCAGCGATGTTATTGGGAATTCAATAAAAATAACAGCCGCTGAATCTTTCACCCAAATTATAGGGTTGAGTGTGGGACAGATTGAGGAGGGGTGGAGGGGTGTAAAAATAAGGGGTGGGAGTGGGGGGACGAACAGGCTGAACCCTGAGTTATGGCTACAAACTGACCGCTAATGGACCCAACTCACACTCCTCTATGATTTGTGAAGGGTGAGGGGTCACCCCACAATTCTCCGTCCCTGCTCTCAATCCAAGAACCTCGCAACATAACCATTTATTTTCTCCATCTTTCAGTTGCTTCCTCCATCCACTCACACGGCCGTTTGCAGCGTGGGGTTCATGATCCCCGAAGGACTCACAATATGATTCATGGAGTGTGAAAACTTGGATCTTTAATTCACAGCTACACAGCTGTGTGATTAATGACGTTTTTCCATTTGAAATTAGTGTTTGGAGCCGTCGACATTCTAAAATAATCAAATTAAATAACCTCAAAAAGGGAATATCAAATCTGCTGTTGTAAAGTCACACATGTTCACACCTGCAGCAAGGGGCTGGGGGGTCAGGGTGGGGGGTCAGGGTGATGTATGGCTCTGATTTCCATCAGTGTTGGGCTTACTGGAAACATACTGGCTCATATCTGAATATGGGGCTCAGTTTAATAGTTTTGACCAACAGTGGACACGTCATGCCGATTCAAGCTGGGGGGGTACATACCTCAAAAAGTCACACACCCCCTTCCCTAAGGTACTGGCTTCTTCCAAATGTTGCAGGATGAAATCGCTTCACAACAGCAGTAATGCATCGAGCTCTCTGTTGCACAACAGTGCTGGAGGAGATGTTGACAAGGCCTGAGTCTGATCTGAACCCAAATGCAGCACCACAAGACGAAAGTTTCAAAATAAAAGATCTGTAATGAAAAAAGGCGAAACTCAAAATCACTCTTAAGAGGAAAAGGCAATAACAAAGTACTGAACTGAAAATCACTCAGACGAGGCTGAGGCAAAACAAGACATGAGCTAAACAAAGTATCAACAGAAAAGGCAAACCTGACAATGAGAACACTGAGCATGAGGCGTGGGATGACGGACTATACAGACAGGACAAACTGGCACAGGACAAGGGAAGACACAGACATTATATACAGGAGGTGATGGGGAACAGGTGGAGACAATCAGGGCGGGGCAGACAATCACAGTGGCGGGAAACACAGGAGGAAGGGCAAGGTACCTGGAACGAAAGGGGAGATGGTTACCAAAGTAAAACAGGAAATGACGAGACAACATGAGACAAGACATAATGCAAAAAAGTAACTTAACGCTTTTTCTTAGTCATGACAGATGCAGGCTGTGGGTTAACGGTGCGTTTCTGAAGGGATTGGTAGAAATCGATCCCTTTTTCAAACGCATGTAAATGAAATGCAATTAGTTATACACATTTTGTACACTTTGCATTTGAGAAATATAGACATAGATTGCTTTGTGAGGTGGTTGGCTGCCCAGCCCTCAATCCTCTTGTTTGCTTTCTGGCTCAGACAGACAGACAGACAGAGTACTTTATTAATCCCTTTGGGAGGTTCCCTCCGGGAAATTGACATCTCCATCACTTCTCATATATTGCACTGTTTAAATATATAGAATACAAAGTAAAAAATAGAATACAAAATATAAAAATAGACACAATAAATTAGGCAGTAGAGATGGCAGCACTTGTAGCAGGAGGACTTGTAGGAGAACTAAGGAAAATATGCATATGTGTATGTGTGTACCTGAGTGTGTACATAGTGATAGCAGCAGTGGGTATGGTATGCTAAAGGTAATGGTAGAGTGCATATAGTAATATAATATAATGATATAATATAGCATGTAATAGTAGTATGAAATAGCATATACACTGTATAACATCCAAGAGTATAACATACATGTACATGTATAATATAATAATATAGTAGTGATATATATACTACACTCTACTACATATAATAGTAATAGTAGTAATATAGTTTGTCTCACTAGCTTGTCGTGACTTGGGGTAGATGGTCATTGCCGTCGAGTCTGAGACAACCCAGGAAGTGAACTCTGAGAAAGTTACGGATTCCTTTTAGAGTATCGCAGACATACGTAATTGCTTCCTCTCTCTCACTAGTCTGTTCGGCTTTTAGGCCGCGATTGTGGTCTGGGGGAGGTTTCAACCCTTTAATTTTGGTTCAGATCAAACTGAAAAGTCCAGACCAAACAAGGTAGGTGTGAAAGTGTCCTTAAAATAATCCCCAATAGCCTCTGAATGTCAAATTGATGAAAATTGCGTCATAATGTGTTGTTTTTTTTCTAGGGAAGGACTTCTATGCCCCCCACCCAAAATGTCAAAACTTCTAAATTTCAAAAGCAATGTTGCTCCTCCCTCTCACTCTTATCTTATGGAATAGATTTTCATTTGAATCAGTACTGACCATAACCAAATGTCAGGTATTTCAGTTCAACAATAAACGCACATAGCTAATTCCATGTTAGGCCTCAAAAAAACACCCAACATATGTTTTATCATCGACTTTGATCACTGCGTCTGACATTTATACATTGTGAGTATAAACTGCAGTGCTGTCCAGGGATGAGCACCGACAAGCCTGTGACTGGTTCAAGTGACCTCTCGCTCACTGGTGGGCCTCATCCCGAGGTCCGATGACATGGGACTCTCAGCAGGCCGTCCCAGGGAGAGGGTTTAACGGCTGGGTGGAGGCCTGAACACAAAGCTTTCCAGAAGAAACGTTACAACAGCTCAGCTGGGAGACATAACATGAGATGAGCTGTGAGGACCTCTGGGTAGCTGAGGCAACTCTATTATACTATTAGGACTGGAGCAGAATCGAGTGTGATGGATTTGAAGAACTAAAGGATCTAAGTGAAAAGCATCAAATTCCTGAATATACAAAAAAACAGTGATGTGCATTACAATCCATTCAGTTCATGCAACAATGCTCTCAGTGACAGCATCTCTCTTCCTCTCCCCATTTGACAAGAAGCCAATGACTCAGTACAGCCAGCTGTTTCTCATTTTTCTTCAGCACCCCCCCCCAAATCCTCCACCCATTCCCTCCTTCAGCCTGTCCTCCACCAGCTCCTTCCATCCAAAAATCCAGCCCACCTCCCCTCCACATGGGAGCTGCAGAGCCTACCTGATACACCGATCACACACACACACACACACACACACACACACACACACACACACACACACACAAAGGGTGGAGGAATGGAGATCACATATGATTGGCCTTTTACCAGTGTTGGATGTTGGAGGTGATTTGATTGGCTCATGCCCTGCACACACAATACCCCTCCTCCAAAAGTATGCAGCTCTTCCCATACAATATATTCTGTGTTTAAAATGATGAATTTAGGAATTTGTGAGTGCGTTTTCATATGTTCATAATCTCATATTTTTGAAACACCAGTACACAGACTGGTAACTCACTCTGCAAGTTTAAAAGCAGTTTGTCCCGACAGTGACAGCGTTGTGAGGCTCCACACACACACACACACTGTCAATTAGGTCCTGACATGAAAAACACTACTTAGTGCTGTTTTCCCGTAGTTTACTGAGCAAACAGCGAAGGTAAATGAGCATCAGTAAAGGCTCACACAGAACTGACAGTGCCTCTCTCTCACTTTCCCTCTAGCTCTCTTTCTATCACTCACTACTTGGCCTTTAATAGAATCTCTCTATATCTAAATATTTTCCTTTTTTTCACAGAGGAGATGATGGAATGATTCCTGAAATTTAAGCCTGTCAAAATAAGTTTGTGGAAATGAGTGTGTGTGTGTGTGTGTGTGTGTGTGTGTGTGTGTGTGTGAGAGAGAGAGAGAGAGAGAGAGAGAGAGAGAGTATGCATGTGCACATTAGTCCTTTCTGTCTTTTTTATAGTCGATATCTGGACCACTCAAAATCCCCAACTGATTCAATGCACATTTATTCAAAATAGGATCCTTCATCCACCAAACATCACACGCATTTTGCTTTCGTATGCTGTTTTTTTTTACTTCATTCATGCTTTCTCTCTCTCTCTCTCTCTCTGTCACACACATAAACATATCCACAAAAAGCATCTTTGTTCTGGCCCTATCTGGAGAGGGCGAAAGATAAACAAGCATTCTTCTGGGAGAGATGAAAGAGAGCTGGAGTGATTGTGAGGGTGGAGGAGAAGGTAAGGGGGAGGTGATGATAAGATCTGACCCTAATTATGTGGGTGAGATAGAGCTCCATATTAGAACAGGGAGGGTTTGGGCTTCTCCTGCAGACACCAGAAAAAGCTCTCAGATAGCAGGACATTATAGTTGTTAATCAGTGTTTGGGCGTCACAGAAATTACTTCTGATCTAAGCCTTGAGCCCTGTGGAGACCTTAAATCAACTTAATTTTATTAATTGGTTTTAATAGCAAATATCATTTAACTAAAGGAATAGTTTAATATTTTGGGGAAATATGCTAAATTGTTTCTTCAGAAGATCAATATCATCTGCATATCTAAAACACAACCTGGAGTCAGAAGCTAATTAGCTTAGCATAAAGACTGGAAATAGAAAGAAACAGCGAGCTCTGCCCAAAGGTAAAAGAAAAAAAAAAAAAAAAGATCTGTCTACCAGTGTTTCTGAAAGCACAAAGCCTAACTTGTTTAATCTGTGAAGTGAAGCCTAAAAACAGCAGTCAGCATATTAATATTAGCTTAGCTTTTAGCTTAGCTTTTTCCTTCCTGATTTCAGTCCTGATGCTAAGCTAGACTAACCATCTCCTGGCTGAAACATATTTAATTCATACGTAAAGGGCAAATATGAGAATGAAGGCAATAAATTCCAGATTATCAAATTATTGCTTTAATAATCAGAATGATACTCCAATCAGACTGAAACTTAGAATAATCAGTACCTTCCCTGTCATATGACTACTGTAATGTTTCATTATTATAGCTTGGCTTTTCTGTGTCCTGTGACACTAGCCCATCTTTGATTGAATGATGTCACATTTGTAGATATTCAGTTTTTGTGCAAATCCAAAAAAAATCATATTGCCAAAAACCTTCATTTCCCCTCGATGATTCAATGTGAGATTACGTATTTACAGCAATTTAAAAGCTTACAGTGAAAGGTCTGGTCAGTGAATGTTCCTTCCGAGCAGCACAGCTGGTCAGCAGGTGACGCAACTCTCCTGGAAACTTGGCAAGATGTAAGTAAAGTGTTGATAGATGAAAAGCTCAAACTATATTGCATAAACAATTGATTTAATGGCTGAACAAAGCCAGAACATGAGTATTTATCCGAGCGTGTCAGAAAGTTTTTCTTCTGAGTGACAAATCTTGGTGAGTAAAAGTTCCCTGTGAGTGTCTCATGTTAAAATAAGCTTTCAAGTCTGCAGTAACAAATGTTAGTAAGTCATTAATAAAGGGATTTTGCAATGGACGAGTTAGCATAAATAAAGTCATCATATTCACATTGTTTTTTTGTTTTGGCCTCTTCATCACTTCTTAAACTTGATACAAACAGATGCTTTTTCGCACATCCAACAGAAATATTATTCATTTTTGTGGTCACCTGACAAATGGAAGTTCAGCATGCACTCTCCTTTTACCTCTGTTTTGGTCTCCTTATTTGAGCCAAATATCTGGATCTCTAGCAGCTAAATGCTACTTCAGCACATGAAACACACACAATTTAAATGAGGTCAAGTGGCTGGTTTAATCATTTAAGAACAGTCCTGTTTTTATCCATAAATGTCTTTGCTGCATTGACCAAAAATTCAGGATATTACCTCTTAAAGGGAGCCACAAGTTATTGTTATATTTCAAATCAAATATGTGAGAAAGACAAGAGATAATGTGTTACAAACTGCACTGCACAGCGGGTTTTAGATCTTTTCAGTGGAGATAACTCTATTACCAATGTCATTTTATTCCACTGACTTACTTCACTGGCCTGCGGTTTATATTGTTAAAAAGTGATGGATAAGCTCAGATCAGCTCATCAGTATCACTTATGTCTTGATGTGTAGCACTTGGTTCTGGAAAGGGGGAAAAAAAAAAGTGGTACAGTTGCTGTTACCATGCCACAACCCAAGGCCTCATAAATCACACAGGGGCCAATCACTCAGTGCAAAACACTCCGAGGCACACTGTAAAAAGGAGTTATCAAGTGGGGAGGGCAAGAGGGGTGACGTTTGGGTGGTGCATGTGTGTGTGTGTGTGTGTGTTTGGACATGTATTACTCATGTAGTGGGGGCATAAATCTGTTTCCACAGTCACGATGTGACTGCCTTCCCTATGGGGCTAAAACGCAAGTCTCCATAATGTAAATCAGTAAATTTAGGCTGAAGACTTGGGTTAAAGTTAGGGTTAGGGTTAGGCACGTGGTGGTTAGGGTTAGGGCTGGGGTGAGTCTCAGAAATTAATGTAAGTCAGTGTAATGTCAAACATGTGATAAACACAGCTGTGTGTGTGTGTGTGTGTGTGTGTGTGTGTGTGTGTGTGTGTGTGTGTGTGTGTGTGTGTGTGTGTTGGGCCGGGGGTTGAATGGAAGAGAGCGGATGGTGATAAGACTGAAATGTCTCAGCAGTAGGTTTACTTTAAGAGTCAGTGGAGCTGGTTGCAGTCCAGACCAGCTGAGAAATGTCTGCAAAACAAGGGATTCAGGGAGGAAGTGTGTGTGTGTCTGTCTGTCTGTCCATGTTCATCCCTAAGCATTGTACAAAGGGTCAATGGGCTAAAGAGGAAAGTAGCTTGCATCATATACAATAAAAGCAGGAATGCTCTCAATCTGGT
This sequence comes from Centropyge bicolor, assembly GCA_037975185.1. Taxonomy (NCBI): domain Eukaryota; kingdom Metazoa; phylum Chordata; class Actinopteri; family Pomacanthidae; genus Centropyge; species Centropyge bicolor. The sequence goes on along the minus strand of JBBMOC010000057.1, from coordinate 2,806,078 downwards.
CGACACTAGGTTTCTCTAGGTTCCTTGTTCTTTCCATCAATTTCTCTCTCTCTCTCTCTCTCTCTCTCTCTCTCTCTCTCTCTCTCTCTCCATAGGGATTTAATGCGGATCATTCTGCCCTGTTACAGCCAATCACAGCTGTCCTGAAGTCTTTTGTGCCGAGCGCGAGTGTGTTTTTTCAGTTATGTGTACTCAGTGGACCACAAAGTCTAACCACATGCATGCACGCAAGCACACACTCTGACACACATGTGCACACACACTGCACACAGCACATAAACTTACCAAACTCTCTCGGTGTGCATAAAATGTTTCGGGGTCAATTGTTGGAAAACCACCATTTCTTTTTGGATGTTTCAATTTTTGCACTTTTAATTAGTTTGGTGACACGTTCTAATTAAATGGTTTTTCTTTATTTTTACTTTTATACATTGTAGAGTAGTACTGAGGAAATTAAACCTATGAATACATATGGAATTATGTGGTAAACAGAAAAAGCTTAAACAAAGCAAAATATATTTTCTATTTCAGATTCTTCACAGTATCCTCCTTTTGCTTTGATGGCAGCTTTGAACACTTTGGCATCAGCTTCACGAGGTCGTCACCTGGAATGCTTTTCCAACAGTCTTGAAGGAGTTCCCAGAGGTGCTGAGCACTTGTTGGCTGCTTTTCCTTCGCTCTGCGGTCCAACTCATCCGGAACCATCTGACGCAGCACTCTATCACTCTACACAGCCTGAAGGTGTGTTCTGAATTGTTGTCCTGTTGAAAAACAAGTGATGGTCCCACCAAGAACAAACCAGGTGGGATCGACAGAAGGCTGTGGAAGCCATACTGCTTAAGTGCCTTCAATATTGAATAAACTGCCAACAGCAAAGCACACCATCACACCTTATCATACAGCAGGAACCACACCTGCAGACACCATTCAATTTTTATTTAGCAAACGCTTTTATCCAAAGCAACGTACATTGACATACCAATGGAACATTGGGGGTAATTAGGGGTTCAGTATCTTGCCCAAGGACACTTCGACACATAGGCTGCAGGGATCGAACCACCAACTGACAACTGCTCTACCTCCTATAGCCCCAAATATCTTGTTGCATTGGCCGGGAATCGAACCCGAGCCTCCCGCGTGGCAGGCGAGAATTCTACCACTGAACCACCAATGCTACATCTCACATAGACATGGCAGTTGGAACCAAAAATGTCAGATTCGGACTCATCGGACTCACCAAAGTCTAGTGTCTATTCCTTATGTTTCTTGGCCCAAGTGACTCTCTTCTTCTTCTTCTTGGTCTCTCTCAGTAGTGGTTTCTTTGCAGCAATTCGACCATGAAGGCCTGAAAGCCTCAAAACAGCTGATGTTAAGATGTGCCTGCTACTTGAACTGTGTCAAGTATTTATATGGACTCTAATCTGAGGTGCAATTAATTGGTGATCTCTTAACCCTTCTGCGCTGGTGTCTGAAGAAAACACATCACAGTTGGTGAATTCATCCAAAATTGACTCAGAATTCAGACGTGAATTGGTTTAAGTTGAGTAATTGGATGTTTTTAGTCAAAATGCGCTGTTGTTGTCTCACCTTGTGGTTCCATGTACATGTGGCTGTATGTTCAACTTTGCATCAAAGGTAATATCTTCTACCAGGGTTGTTCATGTTTTAGCTTTAATGCCCATTCAAACCATGGAAGGTCTCCCACTGTCAGACACTTCACATTGTTAATGGAGAATAATGAATGGGACTTTCACTCCAGAAACAAGTGCAGTCCATATGTCTCTTTCCACCAAACAATCCTACGCAGAAGGCCTTAAACTATACTATCATATTTAGTGACAACTACATGTGTTCATTGAAAATGTCTCTGAGGAAGCGGAAGGATAAATTACTCTGTTTTCCAAGTACTGCATGGAGGGGAAACATTTATTCAGTGGCCTACAACGAATGAACTAAAACATGCTCAGTGACACATCTTGGTGCACCTTTATAATATAAATGGAGCAAACAAAACTAACCCCCCCATTCATTCTGGGTTCCAACCAATAGTTTAAGAAAGTAGGATCTAATGCTGTGGTATTTTCCTGTTCCTATAGTTCCCCCTCTCTTTACACGCTCTGCTGACTTTCATTCTCTCAGATGGTGATTACTGTCTGTTTTTAACAAGCCCAGTGATAGTTCCCCAGTGGATGGGGGGCCGTGATACTTTACAGATGTGTATGCCTGCATGTGTGTGGGAGTGTGTGCAGTTTTCACTGATCTGGTCTTGGATTTACGAGCAGGCCCATCAGATGAAGAGTGCCTCTGAAACATTGCTGCAGGTTTGACCTCACCACAACAACTGCAAGCCTGAGGTATGTGCATGCATTTGATTGTGCATACATGCATGCATGATGTGTTGCTCTACCTCCCAACCAGCATTGCCTTTCTGTCACTCAAAAGCAGGACCCAACAAGCCTGCATTTATTAACCAAACCAATCCTTTGGAAATCCCACTTAATCCTCCATAAGTCCCCTATAGCCCTTTTATAAACACTCCAAAAAGTTTACCTCATGCTTTGCCTCATCAAGGATCTTTCTATGGTTGTTGGAGATACATGTATTTCCAGCCACCGTGGACAAAAGATGGAGAACGCCCACCACACAATAATCAGAGACAGGCTGAGTGGATGCCGAACAGACACAGAACAGGCAGTCAGTGCTTTGGGTCAATGTCTTATAAAAGAGGAGAAACGCAATTTCTCTCTGTGTGTCTTTCTGTGTATGCTAGTGTCATTTATCCTGACGGTATACAAATAAAACAAGCAAAATATCCACAACTGACTTTCAGAGAAAAAAGAGTAACACCAGGCTTCCAAACATTGGTTATAGAGCACATATGATTGAAAAGATAGGGTGACCAAGGACGGATCCAGGTGATACTCCACAAGTAAACATGTTCCTTTTTTGAATAAAGACCATTGCCAAAGCAGCATTTAAATAAAGCAAAACAGGATATTAGAAAATACCACAGACTTAATCAAAGTATATTGTCTACTTGTGACTTGTTTACAGGAATAGTAATTTGGACATGGATGTGGAAGGAAAGGTTTCCCAAGGAGATGGGTTTGAGTGCACATACAGAAGTTGGATACATCTTCAGGTGAGCCATTGTTAGGGAGTCCAGCTTTTTATGGACAGAGCCTTCTGCAATTGCAATTTGGTTTTAAAATTTTGTCGATTTAGTGATTGATTGTGTAACATAAAATAATTGCGACCCCTGACCATACCACCACCACAATAATTTGTGGTGAGTCAACACCCTCAGCCTCATTCAGCAAACATGCTGAACTGCAGTCACTCTTTCACATAGCAGTTGTTTTGTTGTTGTTTTGAGTGCTGTACCCTTTTCTCCCAATGTCCAGCTGTTAATATATAGATTAGGTGTTTGATGCAGTTGTTGGTTTGTTTCTCACAGTAGTGTTATCTTTGTCTTTGGTGATGCTTCAGCTAGGTCTGTGTCTGTCCTTGAGGATTAAGTTTCTCTCAGCACCTTCACCCTACCTCCAACCTCTGACTCATGAACACACACACACTCGCACACACACACAAACATCATTCTTAATATCTTTTTAATTCATGCATTTTCTTCAAATCCATGCTCACTATGTCATTTTCATTGCACAAGCACATGCTGATCTGATATATAGGCACAGCAAGACTCCCACAAACACAACGCCCTACTGCCACTCATGTAGGTCTGGAGTAAAGCTTAGGCTTAACGCCAACCAGCAAACAAGACTGGTTCAAGTCAGATTGTCAGAACATACATTTGGCAGGTCTTGAAGTGACCCTGCTGGGAGAAGGTTAGCCCCCGTTGTTATGGAACAGTGCAACAGAGTCTGGAGCGATTCCCATCTGTTTGAGTCTTGCTCAGAGTTTATGTCACTGTTACTCAACTTGAATGTTGATGTGAATGTTTTATCTGTTTCATATGTGTTTAGTTTCACTTTCTTTTTTATGCTCAGCATAAAAACTGGAACCAGAGCACTCACCTCGCTCTGTCCACTGGTAACAAAATGGAGAATGGAACAAAAGAAATGTGATATATCTGGCTACAGCATAGAGGAAGGTTCTAGTGTGTCTGTTCACCTGTCTGTCTGTTCACCTGTCTGTCTGTTCACCTGTCTGTCTGAAGATGGCCGTGTGTCTGGGAGAAGAAACATACTGAAAAACATACATGCTGATGTGTATGTTCACAGGGTTGCAGTCTCTCCCAGGCCAGAGCTAGCGGTTTATGAATAATACGACAATATTCTAAAATTAAGGATGACATCATTATTTGCCAGGGTTAGAAAAAAAAATGCCACATCTACCTTAATCACCGATTTTAATGCACTACCCAACGAGCACTCTAGGTGTCCCCAATCATATAATATTAATATTGCTTGTTGCACCTACACTCGGTCCACAAGTCTTTTTTTGTTTATTGTTTATTGTTCTCTTTTCTGGTTAATTCAACAGAAGGCTGCAGGCCGCCAACCCTGTCTTTCTCAGTGGGATTTATTGTTTGCTTCGAATATCGGGGCTTAGCAATTGTAGCCTTAAGTGTTCTTTTATTTAACAGTTGCAACACATATTATCTTTTATTTTTTTTAATGAGCACTGCCTGTTTTGAGTCATTGTGCTAAGATAAGCTGTTTATCTTAATTACACAAATATGAGAATGGTATTCATCTTCTCATCAAACTCTTGGCAAGAAAGCAAATAATCCTATTGGTTGAGCCATTCCTTAAATGTCTTGTAATGTTTAGGAACTGGAACAGAGCTTCAGCTGTAACATCTCCTAGTCTATGCAAGGCTTTAATTGAAGACCCATGGGCTCCCTGCAAGCAGTGCAACATTTCAAACACTCAGCAGTCATAAACCAAGTTGTTTCCAGGACCCCACTCTGACAATCTCAAAGAGGGGTTGTAATACGGGACAGCAACTAGTGCACCTGATTTGTGTCAGAGGAAGATAGTTACTGGAATAGCACTTGGTTCAAGTCATGTGCATTACTGTCTTTATTTGAAGAGGCCGCAGAGATGTTCTGACGCATGCTGGCGCTCCAACAGAGCACAGCAATGAGAAACAGACCGTGGTTGGCTGGGGGTGGTGTGGATGTAAAGAAAAAGGGAGGGGATTATAGAGACAGTGTGTGAGAGAATCTGATTTCTGAAACGTCTTTATGGTTGAAATATGATACCATGCACAAGTGATAAAAAAAAATACCTTACGCTAAACCAAGCATGAGGAAAGCCAGATAAAGATTAAGATGTCTCACATTTGGAAATTAAGTTCAGGCATGGCAAGAAAACAAGGAAAGAGAAAACAGTGAACTGTGCAGCACAGCAAAAGGCAGTTAAATCAAGGTCTACACCATAAGTCATTTAGTTGGCTCGGTGGTCAGTTTGGCAGTGCTAGTTTGGAAGATCCCAAAGAACCCAGAGTTCCAATTAACTTCCAATGGGTGGATCTGCATCCAAGGGGGACACATTAATGTCCCAGTGTCCCATACAGGCTGGACTTCCTGCTGCTGAAGCAGAATCAATGTGAGCGTGAAAAGACCATCTGGAAAAATGAGATGTGATCCAGGAGAAGAAAAGAAGGGACAGACGGGGAAAGGAGCAATGTCAGGAGGAGAATGGTGGGGTATTTATCTTTTCCATCAGAGGCACAGCACAGACATGGATCCACTTAAGTCACAAGTGACATCTTGTTACAGCCTGATTGTGTTGAAAGGTGCAACTAATTAAGTACTGCTTTTTATACCACAGTTCATAATATTTGATTTGATTTGCCTAAGGAACTGGGTTGGAATATCTGGCTCTGGAATCATCCTCTTCCTACTGACAGAAAAACCAGTTTTTTTTCCTGTGGAGTTCCTCAAGTGTCAATGCTGGGACCTGTCTTATTCTCCATTGACACACTTGTTTCTGGGCAAGTTCTAAGTCACTTTAATTATGTCTCTCATAATCGCTACACCGCTGTGGTCCAACTTAATGTATTTGTCAAATCTTTTGCCATTTTACATAATTGTCTTAAAGGAAAAGTTTTTTGGCGACAAGATTTTGGTATTCACTTTTGTGCCAAGAGTTCAATGAGAAGATTGATACATAAACTCATATTTTCAGCTTAGCTTAACATAAACACTTGAAACAGGGGAAACATCTGCTTGATTGATGGAAGTGAGTACAGTTAAGCCGGTATTGTGTTATATTGATGCAAAGTGATTTTCAGTGTGTACCGTTCTTCAACAATGGGGTTGTCAGTGTGCCGTGGACGTGCTATCCAGGCAGTGTCAGCAAAGTGTCAGATTTAATTAGCTGGCTATAAGATGGGACTGAAAAATTGAGCGAGAGAAAAGTGGTCAAAAGGACAAGAAAGGAATGATGATAGAAATGGGAAAGGACAGAAAGTTCAACAGACCTGGGTCAAATAACTTTCAACACTTACGTTCACCTGCCTGGAGTACCAGCAGGTTAGGTAGGACTTTTACCATTAAAACAATTCAAACAGTGTCGTGTCAAGTTGCCAGCCACAGAAAAGTTCAACAAACTGACTTTCAAATACTTTCAAACGATTGTCTAATAGTTCTGGCACTCACTGTATTGTTCTATGTGGCAAATCCCACCCATCTGGAACAAAAGCAGAGCCAGCAAATCATAAAAATTATTGTCAAAAATTATTTGGCCTAGGTTTTTTGGGCCCCTGGTGGGAAGAGAGAGAGAGAGAGATGGAAAAATAGAGACGAGTCATCCTCTCTTCCATGAGTCTCTAGCTCCCCCAGTGGGGCAGCTGAGGCGTCTCCCAGGCACTCTGCATCCATTTATCATGTTCTTATCTGTCATCCATTAAAACATAATGGAGAGCAGATGCCCTGGAGATGGATCGCTAACCATAACACCCACCCACACACGTACACACACAGAGACACACTCAGACATCTGCAGCATCCATAGAACTACGTAGGTCTAATTACATAACTGTTGCCTCGCTCGCTCGCTCGCTCGCTGTGGAACACCGGCGACCGTGCCAGGCTTTCCGAAATCAAGAGATGCTGGGGTGATAAGTGACGCCCACATATATAAATATACAAAATGACAACTTAAGTGTACATTCACACTTAAACAGAAGGACATGCATACAAACACAGTATTTGTGCATATATACAAAAGTGATTGAATGATCGCAACCAGAAAAAGACAAACCTAGCCACACAGCCTCCATCACACGCCGTCACACATTCAGATGCAGTGATGTAGCGATGGGGAAATGGAATAACAAATAGCGTAACGCCTTGGGAGAGCAACGCCTATAAACTGCTGAGGACGCATGGCCAAGAATAGACCGTCAGAGAAATGAAGGGAAGAGGGGAAGAGAGAGGACGGGGGGGGGGGGGGGGGGGTGAATGGCCGGTGTCACTGGGGCCAAACCACCATCGAGCCCCAATCACCTGCCAAAAAAAACAGCCATCAGCAGCAACACAGGAGGAGGAAGAGGAAGAGAGAGAGAGAGACAGACAGGGAGGGATGGAAAGAGAGGAGGGGAGAAACAGAAGCAGAAGGACAGAGAAAGAGGGACAAAGGGAAAGAACAGGGAGGCCAATGTGAAATGGATAGTTTGTAGTCAGTGCAGAGGTGAAGACTACAGGGACGACGTAATTGGACGGCCTCCCCTAAAGGCGATGATGATGATGATGATGATGCCGGGCACTGATTGAAGGTGAAAGGTCGACGTTGTGGACATCGGGGCCAAAGTGGCCGCCCGTTTACGTGGAAACCAACATTATTATGAGTACAGTTTGTTCTCTGATGTCATCTCGCTGCTTCTCACAGCCGGGCCTTCAGCCATACCGCCGCTCTGCTGGTAACACACACACAAACACACACACACACACATGGTGACACACTAACACAGAAGTACACACACTAGAACACAGAGGCATGAAAGAGTAATAACCATAGACTGTATAAAATATGGACATAGTGTCCATGACGTCACCCATAGGTTTCTGAAGAGCAAAAATGAAGCAAATCGTAGTGCGTAGCCATCTTGGTAGCCTACCTCCGGTTATTCCAAATATGGACAAAGAGGTGGAGCGAGGGCAGAGCTGAGGCGGGTCCTATGGGCCGGCTGAATGAACGCTATTGGCTGAAAAAAGCTGCTTTATTCGAAATAATCAAACTAGCTACGGCTAACCAGCTAGGTTAAATGCTAAATATCGTTGCTAGCCGGCTAACCCCACGACCATCTCTTTCCCAAACTCAGTGACTAGAATTAGCCAGGGTGACGCCCTTTAGACCGTCAGTGGCTAGTTGTCAATCAAAGTGGCGCCACTTAGATTGACAGCTATGAATTGTGCATAATGATGTATGCTGTATATTTTAAATGAACACTTTATAAAAAAATTCGCCCCCCCCCAGAGTTGTCATGGAGTAGAAAAACAGCTTATGAGACTAGAGCCATGTTTTGAACCAGGCTGTAAATATGTTTTTTTTCTGTCGTAAATTCGGACATTTTAACATGGGGCTCAAATGTAATTGACTCCCTTCTGCAGCCTGCTCTAGTGGTTATTCGAGGAACTGCAGCTTTTTTGCACTTCCGCATTGGCTTCATTTTTCAGTGCCGGAGGTTGCCGCTTGGTAATAAAGAGAGAGAAAATGCAAATAATCATGTGATAAACAAGTCATAAACAAACAAGATTATACAAACATGTTCAACATACAAAGATGCAAAACAGCAACTTGATGAACACAATAGTGTCCCTCACTACTTGGACCACTTACTATTGTACCATGACTCAACGAAGCGACGATGACGACGGCGATGATACAAGAAGAAGGCTCCATTAATGGAAAAGCAGGGGATAAGCCGCTGAAAAGTGTTGAGAACTTTCCCCCTTCCTTCTGAATGGAGACCTCAGGGTCGGCTGTCTCACTCCAGGCTCGGCTCGCGTTGACTGATTCTATCTCCTTCTGGGTTTGGCTAACGCTGACGGATCCTGTCACCATTGGCAAAGTGGGTCTCCACATGCAGTCAGTAGTCTCCACCCTGCAGCCTCCTACACACACACACACACAGGGAGCCGGGCACATACTGCGACTGGCTTTTGGCTTATTCTAATGCAACATGTTGTTCTACTATGTTACAGGAACACGCCAATGTATAGATTACCCTGTCAACATCAAAAAGACTAACATTCATCGAGCAAATATTTTAGCATATGATCACATGCGACTGGCATTCTTCAGACAGCTTTTTGGAATTGTTTCATGCCAAGCAACTGCATAAAGGTTGCAGCTATGTACACACGAATACAAAGACAACCACACAGAATAAAACTAGTCATTATGTCATCAGTTGAGCACATAATGGGCAGAGGGAAGTTTTCACCTCAAAATCTGAGTGGCAACCCACAGCCTCAGTAATTGCTGTTTTCCATTCATTATTTATCCGTTTTATTAACCTTGACACAAAAGCGGCTCTGAACCATGGATGGGATGGTTGTAAGCTAATTTAGCCTGGCTCATAACAGTGATAGCTGGTAACAATAACAAGGTTTAATAGCTGCTGGTTGAAAGACAACATCAGACTTGAGTAAGATGTTCATCTCTGTCCTGTGACTGTGTTCTGTTTGCCACACAAGTCATTTAAATGTCGGTAATCCTCCTGCACTCAACCTTGATTTCTTCATAGTTTACACTGAATGATTCATTTAGTTTGACCTTATGTACATTATGTTCACGTTAGTCATGCATCAGTAAACAGATAAATGATGACACACAGCATCAAACTCATTGGTAGAACATTATATTCTATTTACCTTAACTATGCCTGAAGTGATTTAATTTCCATTTCTTGGGTTGCCAGTTCTGCACCTTGAAGAAGAGCAGCTGAGTACAGGAAGTTCCTGCCACATAATGCTGCCATTTCTACTTCAGAGATTTTGAATATTTCTTTAAATATATTTTTATTTTCACACTTTTGTTGTTGTGGTTTTGGTTGTTTATTATATTTATATTGATGGACAAATTGCCCTGTTTAGCTGCTAGTGTTTGTCATTGTGTTTCGCCTTCAGAAATGGCCTGATCAGTTATTACATATGTTCCACTTTCAGTCATTTTAATCAGAGTTTCAGGTCAGGCTTTTCACTTTCTGTTAAAAGTTAGTATAGAGTTTCTTAGTTGACCTTTTTTATGAGCCCAGAACCTTTTGGCATATAATATGAATTGTTTCCTTCAGAACATTCCTCTTTTTGAAAATCCACCTGTGACTCCTCTTGCCCCCCAGCTCAGCCCCTCACAAGCTGAAAATGCTGTGCTGATGAACTGTTACATTAACCACTATAAACAGCAGGGCTGCTCAGTACTGGTGCGTCCTACACATGCACACATTGGGAAAGTCTTGTGGTGAACTCCAACACAAGTACCAGCAACACAAGGGCTCTCTCAAAAGGCCATAAAAGTGCTTCTAGAGGAGACACAGAGAGCCTGACAGTAACAGCTCATGACTGTCGACCCAGCAGCACACATACAGTCGAGTGCCTCCCGCAGATGTTTGCCCTCCACCCACCCTTCATTTTTCTCTTGCATTTTTTAAATTTACTGGAAGGGAGGGTCCCAGCCGAATCTGAGGATGTACTTAGTCTTCAATGTTTGCTTGAAGAGCTTTCAAGGGTGCAGACTTGCTGAAAATGAGCTCAACCCGGCAGCACTTGGTCCAGGATTGGGGCAACACTGGCAGCCAAAGTTGGACCAAATCTGGACTCTTGATATGCCAATTCATCACATGTCTGGCATCAATCCCAGAACTAGTGGATTAAGGCCTGTGTTTGGCCAATGTTGTGCTCTTGGGACTCAAAAATCAGTTTCAGTGAGGATATTTTTAGTATATGTTTATCGGTCAAAAATACCAGATTTGTCATATCAATATATTAAACAGAGTATAACCAAGCAGCAACCTCCGGCGCTGAAAAATGAAGCCAATGCAGAAGTGCAAAAAAGCTGCAGTTCCTCGAATAACCACTAGAGCAGGCTGCACAAGGGAGTCAATTACATTTGAGCCCCATGTTAACATGTCCGATTTTACCACAGAAAAAAACATATTTACAGCCTGGTTCAAAACATGGCTCTAGTCTCATAAGCTGTTTTTCTACTCCATGACAACTCTGGGGGTGGGCGAATTTTTTTATAAGGCGTTCGTTTAAAATATACAGCATACATCATTATGCACAATTCATAGCTGTCAATCTAAGTGGCGCCACTTTGATTGACAACTAGCCACTGACGGTCTAAAGGGCGTCACCCCGGCTAATTCTAGTCACTGAGTTTGGGAGATCGTCGTGGGGTTAGCCGGCTAGCAATGATATTTAGCATTTAACCTAGCTGGTTAGGCGTAACTAGTTTGATTATTTCAAATAAAGCGGCTTTTTTCAGCCAATAGCGTTCATTCGACCCGCCTCAGCTCCGCCCTCGCTCCACCTCTTTGTCCATATTTGGAGTAACCGGAGGTAGGCTACCAAGATGGCTGCGCACTACGATTTGCTTCATTTTTGCTCTTCAGAAACCTATGGGTGACGTCACAGACACTACATCCATATTTTATACAGTCTATGAATATAACTGATAGGCCTACCGAGTGTGAGCGACAAGCCAACATTCTGCTTAGCGTATGCTTCAAAGCCAGCTTTTTCCTACAGCTCAACAAGCCCAACGAGCCAATTTACCCCAAACTGTGTGCTCCATTTAAGCAGAAAGGAAATCCCAGTCGCTGAAGAACACCAGCCAGAACATACAGCTACTGAACTCTGCTGTAGGTGAGGCCAAACAAGACCCGACCTGCTCCGCGCATGGATTTCTACACATGACTAGATTTGTTGGTGTTTAATTAGAGTGGTTGATCTGCAAACAATCAGAGCAGGTTTATTTTGGCACATGTGATAGCACTGGCTGTGAGTCACGTCATGACAGACGAGGTGAGCCGGGATCTTGAGATAATTATACGTATAGATTGTGTGATTTGAAGTTTCCTTTGTTTTGTTAAGTGGTTAATGTTGTCATAGACATCCTAAATAAGAACCAGGAAGCTACCATCTTTTATAGCTGGAGTGTATTGTTGACAAGACTGGTCTGTGAAACTGAACCCAAATGCACGACTCAAAATAAGACAACACAGGAAATCACAAGACAACACACAACATAACAAAATCTAACTTAACATATTCTTCTTGACATAACCATTGTACATTAGATTCATTGCTGAAAGGTAGGATTGAACAAAGCAGTGCAGCAAGTCCAGCTGTTGAATAGGGAGGAATTAACCTTTCACACCTGATGGCTGCTCTACAGAAACACCTTTTCATACAAGAGTGAGAAGATTGACAGGCTGGCTCACTGTTCATTCCAACCGGTACATGGGGATCATGGGTACAATCTCCTCAACACCCCAATGGGAATGTATCATGATCATGATGTCCTTTAACAAATCACTCATCCCATGCCTACTCCAACATATATGTATATTTACAGGGCCCTATAAATTCCGTTATATTTTTTCCCAAATTCCGTTTTTTCCATTTAAATTTTTTGGAATTCCATTTTTTAAAACTTTTTACCCATATTTTACCACAAAAGAGTGTGTTTTAATAATATTTATGAATAAAATGCACACTAATTAAATAGAAATGACCTTACATTCATTGAGGCAACACAATAGTGCACTTTTCCTCAATACTTTATTGCTGCTTCATGCAACACAACAATGCACCAAGTACTTCAAATTAAAAAAAATCCAGTGAAAACAAATGACATATTAAAAAATAATAACGAAGTGCTCAATTAGTTAATAATCAATTTTTTCTTCAAGTAAAAATATGCTTGACTTTTTAAAAAAAAAGACTTTTGGACAACAGGTGGTCATCACATTTATTTTTCCGCTTCCAGTCAACAGAGTGATGTGTAAAATAACACGTCACCTGACACATAGACGGGAACTGCTCAGCTCTGTATTTAGGCGTTAGCGTCGTATTACGTAGCTTTTTAGCAGACGGGGGGACCGCTGTTTTCATATGGTTTGAAAAGGGGCGGGGGGCAGGGGCTGTGTCACATTGATTAGCAACCCCCGGGAACGATTGCCCATGTTCACGTTCCTCTCTTTCATGAAAACAACATTTCCGCGATATTCCGCATTAAAAATAAATTCCGTTTTTATTGTCCAATTCCGCGATTCCGTCCGCGATCCCGGAAATTATAGGGCCCTATATTTATAATTAACATAAAGGCAAGAAGACAACACATGATGAAAGATGACAGATAATAGGATAATAGAATAGAAGAAACTATTAAACAATGTTTATATATTTTTAGTTGGAAGCAGTTTAATAGATGCCTGACCTGCCTTATCTGTACAATCTCAACCTAACTTTGTACATACTGTGTTTATAGAAAGTGCTCCCACAGATATGTAGGTATTCTCCAGGGCCTGTTTGTGTGGAAACGTCCTATGCTAAACCCAGATCCTATCAGTCCTCTCATAAATTCGCAGCTTTCCGGGAGACTGAATGTTCTCTGGGCAGCAATGATTGACTGCCACTCCAAGCGTCATTATTCTCTCTTATTCTGCGTGAGCGGCTACGTCTTCAGGGAGACAGCAAGTAAGTCATGCCTCCAGGAGCACAGCTATAAATCTGTGTGTATGGATACAATATGTGCGTCTGTCTGCGTGTCAGTGCGTTGCCTCAGGGTTCACTTGATGCTGCGCTCGAGCTTGCTCTTGCTTGCCCATCAATCAGTTCTCACTTGTACCTGTAGAGTCTCACATACATAGGATTGAGGTGGAGTCAGATGAGTGACCTCTGACATGAAAATATCAGTGATTGGTGGATTCTGAAGTTAAACATCTCACTTCTGTAGCCACTCACTGTGAGCTGTGTTGTTTCAACCATGGCCTCCCCAGAAGCCACAGGTGGAAGATCAGGTTGAACAAGGCCAATATCCAAAACTCTTTTTTTTTTCGTTTTTTTTGTTTTAACTATAATGTTAATTTATTCTTCTACTTGAATGAAAGTAATTCAAATGTCCACCTTGTACAATGTTGTGTGCAATGTTGGGATGGTTGACCATGTCAGGATGGCCGAGCGGTCTAAGGCGCTGCGTTCAGGTCGCAGTCTCCTCTGGAGGCGTGGGTTCGAATCCCACTTCTGACAGCAACCTTTTTGTCAATTTCCCGGAGGAATCCACCCAAAGGGATTAATATAGTACTCTGTCCCTCTGTCTGTCTGTTTGTATTGCAATGATAATTTATGATTTTATTTATTTGTTTAATTTTTTTTTGGACATATAGAAAGTTGTGTTTAAAAAAGACTTCGTCCCTGGGTGGGCTCGAACCACCAACCTTTCGGTTAACAGCCGAACGCGCTAACCGATTGCGCCACAGAGACTGACAGTGGGGAGAGAATGCCCAACAGTTCTTACCAAGAACCCAATATGAAGATATTCTTTGAATTGAAGTCACATTTATTCTCCAACATTCTCTAATACTTATTTTGAATAGGTACTTTTTGAAGGCAGAGCGTTTCATTGTTGATGTAAGGACATTGAAACTATTTCAGGATAAAGATTTTGCTGCCTCTCGATCAGTAAAGTATTAGAATCAAAATTACACAAGTATTTATACATCATTTAAACAATACTGAAAAGTGTCAAAGATCACTTTATTAAGATTCATCCCGATATTTTACTGTTCTTTTTTTGCTATGTGTTCTTTGCTATAGGTAACATAGTACACCCAGTTTAACACATTTAAGACCTTGACTTCCACGAAAGTCAAGTCCCAGTAAAGTTTGAGTAACGCTGTATTCCCTCACCTGTGGTTTACACACACACACACACACACACACACACATTATGTGTGCATAACTGTCACATCACGTTCGCTCCTCATAACTGACTTTACTGGTTACCAACTGATGTTCTGAGACATGAACAGGCCTGCGGTTGGCGCAATGAGCATGACTCACTTACCCATAATAACACCCTCTGCTGTGATTTACCTAAATCAATCATGCCTTCACAACAATAGTCAGTCTTCCTTGACGTTATAAAAATGAGATTTGAAGTGAAGTGGGTCATGTTTTGTTTTTGTGTTTTTTAATAACCTGCCCGCATGAAGACTGAGGATTTACATGTCAGTGACAGTGGCAAGAACACATGCAGTATATAATAAAAAAAATACTATATACTGCATAACATATCATATAAAATATATCACTTCCAAATGCCTCTCATGACGTTATGTGTTACATATATGTTATGTATAAATATAGACACAATAAATTAGGCAGTAGAGATAGCAGCACTTGTAGCAGCAGGACTTGTAGGAGAACTAAAGAAAATATGCATATGTATATGTGTGTACCTGAGTGTGTACATAGTAATAGCAGCAGTGGGTATGGTATGCTGATGGTAATGGTAGAGTGCATATAGTAATATAATATAACAATATAATATAGCATGTAATAGTAGTATGAACTAGCATATACAATGTATAACATCCAAGAGTATAACATACATGTACATGTATAATATAATAATAATATAGTAGTGATATGTATATATATATATATATATATATATATATATATATATATATATATATATATACACTACACTCTACTACATATAACAATAATAGTAGTACTATACAACTAGTTAGTGATCATAATATAATATAATATAATAATAATATAATATGTAGTATAATAATAATACTATCAAATACTACACTGTGCTATATAACATCAACATCCACAACAGCAGTGTCAGAAATAATAGCAGTAAAGGGGGTGTTCCTCGCTGCTGGATCCTGCAACATACAACTTATGTAAAAACTCAAATAAAATCATTCTAGTAGTTTTCAACAAGTAAAATCTTACCCTGACAGGCAGCTGTACGGCCATTTTGTTGGACAGCCATATTGTAGGCCCATATTGTTTATTTATAGCAGTGTGGCAACAACGTAATCTGAGGAAATGTCAGCTCAGTCTGTGGTCTTGTTTTCCACCCCCACGTCTGCTTCTCATTGATACTATCACATCATTGTATCTACAAATAGCAGGAAGAGTCTAAATCATTGTGATGGAGACAGAGAGCAGGGACGCACTCGGAACAGCTCGATGAAAACTGGCAACAACAACATCTCCCTGCGAATGTGAGAAGGCGACGGCAGACTCGGGGATCAAGGCAAAGCATTGTGACAAAAGCTGCACTCTTTGTTATTGTTATGATACAGCAAGACAAAAGTGAGACATTTTTCTCTTTGCAATGGAAAAACCACTGGGCTCAGGGTGCTCCAGCTGCTTCTGTTCTCCCCCTCACGCGTCCCCCCCCAGCAAGACGTCTTTCATGCCATTGTGGATGTGGCATGCTGGAAACACAATGAAACAAGCGTGAACCCAAACTACACTTCCCCTGGCACCAGAGCTGTATTGTGGGACCCTGTGGGAGGAGATGCTGGGTCACTGGAAACTCAACTGGGGCCTTCGCACCCACAGCTATGGATTTACAGTCCAGAAAGCAAAGACAAAAGGCCAGTCAAGTAAATATATCTATTGGCCTTTTGGCTACTTCCTTGTTATTACCAACCTCTTTTCAATCCTTTTCACGTTACAAGGTTGATTCTTTAGATTTAACAATCTGTTGGAGGTCAAGTATGTGGAGGAGAAATGGGTAGAAGTACCAGAATCCAAGTCTGGAATAGTTTTACCAGCGGGGGGAAAAAAACACATTTTGGGTAAGAATGTCAATGATTAATCAATAATTGCTGCCCAAAGACAATCTGAGTATCAGACACTGCATTCTGGAGACTTTATACATGGAAATAACCATAAAACCCACTTCAAAGAAAATCAACTTGGGGTAGAGCTGCCTTTGAAATTCAGGCATCAGACCACACTGTTATTTATTGGGGAGGACAAGAACCAGTTCCCCTTTAATCGCTAAGCTTTATCTACACACTGAAATATTTGTTGGCCTGACTGAAGCGATACAGAACACTGTGTGTGTGTGTGTGTGTGTGTGTGTGTGTGTGTGTCACATTAGGCAGATAGAAGTTCAGTGACACCAGATATATGCTCATTCAAACATTAGTGAACATGGTGAATTGTTCATAACTTATTATGGACTCATCTTGTATGGGGTTGTTATTGACGTTATGTTAGTTAGCTCTTTGTTTGTGTGTCGAGCCAAAGATCATACAGGTAGTTAGGCCCGCTCCATGGTCTCACCTGCAGGTGCAGTGCAATAGCTTCAAGCCTCAAGCACATTTGAAGTGGGTTTGCAGGTAAGATCAAGCAAACTGTGATGTTTGTGCATCTGTCAATGAAGTGCTCTGAAGTAAGACAGATTTCAGCTGGGACCATTAACCCCGGATCTATTCAATTCAATTCAATTCAATTTTATTTCTATAGCGCCAAATCACAACAACAGTTATCTCAAGGCACTTTACATACAGAGCAGGTCGAGAGACCCAACAACATATAGAGACCCAACAGTTCCCATCATGAGCAGCATATGATGCGACAGTGGCGAGGAAAAACTTCCTTTTAACAGGCAGAAACCACGACTGGTTGGGTTGAGACAGAGACAGAGAGGGGGGGGGGGGGGTATGACAAGCAGCAATATAATCCACAGGCGTGTAAACATGGGTCTGTCAATTATCTGATACTTTTCCAGTGTAGCTAGAAATCCAGAGGCTCATGCTAATGTAAAACTATTAGCTTCAGCAAAACCAGCTGACAGCGTCTTCATCTACACAATCCTGGGAAGCTCATTTTAAGGATGTGCAGTTGTTTCCAACCAAATTTCATCAAATCATAGATATCATAAGAGAAATTCACAACTGGGGAGTATACACATGTTCCTATTCAGACATACATTTTTCAGTCTTCCAGAGATGACCAATTAGTTGATCATTTCACACCCAGAACCTTGGCACAAGAGGTTCAGAGGTTTCATTTAATAAGCACTCCCACGTCCAGCAGCAGCGACATATCATGAGCTCACCCCAGGGTGCTCTGTAGGTAGCAATTACAGCCACCACCCACCTGAACCCACCCACTCCCCACCCAGTCCCTCTTTCTCCTGATCATGACCCCGCTATCCATCTCCACTATCTCAGCATCTTCATCCTCCTCTCTTACAGAGATCAGATTACAGGCCCATCTGATAATGGTAAACACTGCGGTTGAATGCGAGGCAGGGCCTGTGAGTACATGTGTGTGTGTGTGTGTGCTGGGGGATGAGTAGCTGTTTGTGTACAACAAGGGTTCGCCTTTTTCGAGGAGCCATTGTGCTTGAAGCACTGCAACACACACACAAACTCCTGTTTGCATTTCGAAATAGATCCTAGGCTGTTTTGTTTTCCTTCTCTCCTAAATTCAATTTGCAGCCATACACGCGGTCTGTGCTATGTGTTTAACTTCATCATCTGTTAGGTCATGGTCTGTTCAGCCGTGACATCCAGACCATTCTGGCCCTGCAGTCCAGCCAGCCAATTACATTAATGCTATTGATCCAAAACACACCTTCCCCACCATTCCATGTTATCTACAGGACTGACCACAAACAGCGAGGCAGACTCTCACTGTATACATCCCTGCGGTCACTCGTCTGTGTGAGCTGTGCTTGGTATTTATTAAAGATGACATCTCCCATCCAAAGAAGCCTTTACTCCAATCCTCCTCCCTCACAGTTTGAGTTGGAGCGAGAAGAAAAGCCAAACGTTGCTGTGGTTATGTACAGCTGCCTGGTGCACAGATAGGCTGGATTTATGTTTACATGCTAGCCTCGTTTAATCTGAGCAGTCTGGTCGGACTGGTGTGTAAAAGAGCTGGAATTTGGTGGATGTAAATCAAAAACATTCCACGTTCAAAGAGCTGAGGAGAGAATGTCAATCATTAAGATCTTTGTTCTATCATCATGCTGACTTGACTTGACTCGAGTCTGGACTAGACACTCTAATTGTTAAATTCTATATGATCTGTGCATTTTATTTATTTAACAAGAATTTTGCTGCCAGCAAAGTTTTAAAAATGTGAGGTTTGCGAGGTAATGTTTGCTGGTAAACAGTGAAGAATTGAAACAGAGTCAAAGAGAACAAAAACAAGGATGAATAAAATTCTTTAACATAGGTTAAACTGTCCCTCTGCAAAGTTCAGAAACTATACCTATCTGCCTCCCTGCAACTTTAGAGCTGACTTATCAACACGTTGTGTATTGTTGGTTAAATCTATGAGTCTATGCAAACATTTGCTGATGAGTATTAAAACATTGATGTTGTCCCAAACCTAAGAGGAACCCAAATGACAGTGGGCCATCAGGGAAGGTAAAGTGTTATATTATAAAGTAGGGATGCACCGAAAATTCGGCCACCGAAGATTTTTGACCGAAACTGGCTCAAAAGTGCATTTTCGGTTTTCGGCCGAAAGACTTTTGTCACCGAAACAACACGGCCGAAACAAGACGTTATGATGACGAAGAAAAAACACGCCCACTACGGGCGGTTGCCGCCTCTAGCCATTTTTAAAATGCGCGTCTAGCGGCGCCAGTGTTTGTAACTAGGCAACCGTGACAGCGCTTTTTGATTGGCAGAGAGCGCAGCGGGTCCTCTCGGGGTCCCCGGCATATGGTCCCCGGCACACAGATTTAGCTGGCCTTAATCTTTCCTGTGTTTTATTTAGTTCATTATTGTTACATTTAGTGTTGAAATGTGTTTGTGACAGACATGTGTACGGGACATTTATGAAATACGGGACAAATCGCGTCCCGTATTAGTTCAAAAGAGGACGCAACATTTAATTTTCAAATAAAGGACAATTCCGTATTTTTCGGGATGTTTGGCAACCCTACCGGCACGCGCACGTCTGGATAGTTGCCAACATGTCTGCGGTGTGGATGCATTTCATTATATCCGAGAAAGACCCACGGATAGCTAATAGCTAGTTTTAATGTCAGTGTTAATAAATATTTTCATAATTTTGTAATTGATTTATTCTTTGAAGCATTAATATTAATTTATGCAATTGCAATGCCTTGATTTTAGTGAGGTTAGTACACAGTCATAGCCACGAATGCAATGGTAATAATTGGCATAATAATTTATTTCGGTGTTTCAGTTTTCGGCCTTGGTTTCTTCATTTTCGGTTTTCGGTTTCGGCCAAGAATTTTCATTTCGGTGCATCCCTATTATAAAGTGTTTTATTATAAACTGGCAGACATGGCTTGGTGGAAGCTGGAACTGGAGTGGGCAGAGGTGAGGGGGATGGAGTCCAGGGGAGAAGGCTTGGCAGAGGGTATCCCAGGTGGCTTGGCTGGCTGGTAATCCTGGAGACAGGGAGAGCAGGTGGCAAACAAACTAACAACTGGCAAGACAAACCTGCAAACTGGGCAGATGAGTGAGCTGGAGGTGCGGCAAATTGACAAACTGTGAATGGCACAATGATCCGCTGGAGACTGGCTGTCGGTGCAGGGCTCCTGTAGTCAGGGGGTGATGGCTTGATAGCAGGCAGGTGTGCTGATTACCCATGATGAGTAGGTGTGCAGGAGGGAGAGACAGAGGGCAGGGGAGGGGGGGGAGGAACAGACAAAACCATAACACACAGCACTCATCCAAAAAGACTGGAAATAACAAAAAGGGGTTGGGACAGATGGGAATATCATTAGTGCTGCAAATATTTGGTCAGAAACCAAAGGATTGGACAAACTGAAGATTTGACCTAATTATGGCCCTAAATGCAGGCTGACGTTGAAGACAGGCTGACACTGCCATCCCCAGAGTCATGCGGCTTATACAATTAGGATGAATAAAAATTTTTAGTGTAAGTTAGAAATCCCTTATGGTGAGGAGAGGCAGTCATTTCTTTGAAAACAAAAACATGTGCCAATAGATCGGCTTGCACAAAGTGTTTTCAAGGAGGAGTTTCCATCCTCTCAGAGACAGAGATAACTGAACTGTTCAGAGTCTGCTTGGAGAGAAAACATCAGCTTTTGAAGGGATTTTAGGTCATTTTCTGTTGGAAATTTCGTATGAACCCTCTTATTACAATAATTGGGTCATTCCAGAATTGGAGGACATTTTACGTCCCACCCATCAAATTTTAAATAATCCACATACAAAATAATAAAACATGCAGTTTCTGAGTAAATTTACTTGTCCTGAGAGCAAATCTGAAAAAACTAAAAGAAAAGAATGCTTGAAAATAGTTTTTAAAATACCAAATAAGTCTGGAGTACCCCCTAAAATGCCATTGTTCTCTTGTCCCTTCCCCCTAATGACCAAATTGAATTTCAAATAAAACAGTTAAAATGAAATTTAAATTTCTTTTTTTTTGGTATTATTTGTTTCATTGCTGTCTCTTGTAGCTGTGGGAACATTTGTTTTAATAAAAATAATATTTCAAATAATAATTATTATTCATGGAACATGTGTCCCCCAACATGCACGCAACCCTGTTACCATAACCTTTTTAGCATGGTAGAAGAAGAAGAAAGCAGTGAATCACATGATATGCTGGACTTGACATCATCAAACAGTTTTCCAAAAGAATGAGTAGAGCAAAGTTATGTCCTCTCTTCTGTTTTTCATATTTTTATAACATAGTTAGCCTTGATTGAATGTCTCACTCTACCTCATGCAACCCTGTTATGCCTATAATCAGAATAAGACAATTTTTAAAAAATTTTCTGTACTTATTTTCATAGGTAAGTTTGTCCTCTTCCTCAGCAGTAACAGCTAGCTAAGCAGCTAGCTTCTACTCCCGAGAGAAAGCTAACATTAGGATGGATTTGCAACCCTGTTACTGTGATATGAGTAACGTTGCACCAAGTATTGTAAACACCAAATAAATCATGTGAGAAAAATTGTACCATTTATCTGTAAGCTGAGCTAATCAAGCTTTTGATAGTTTATTACCTATTATTGATGAATATGTAGCAGAAGTGAAGGTTTATTTTTCAAGAATTTGGAGCCAAAATGTCCTCCAATTCTGGAATGACCCAATTACAAGATGTGACATTAGATATTATATTATTTTGTTGAATGTTAAAAGAGGGTTCCAGCTCTACACACAGATAAACACTGTGTAGTAGCAGTGCTCCTGTGCTACTATGTGAGTGTTGATAGACAGGCCACATACCTGTGTGACAGGCCTGTTTCCATTAAACAGAAGAAACGAGTCCTATGATCACCTGCTGCACAGAGGTGGGACTCTCATCTGCCGCTACAAGAGCGTTGAGAGATGGACAGATTGGAAGATGGGGGGCCGGATTCCTCAAGCACAGTCACACGCAAACACTCACCTGAGATCAGATCATCACCTGCACAGATAGAAAGGCATGCGCACACAGATTAGACCCTCTCCCTCATCTGCTCACACACACACACACACACACAGTCCACGTGTGCAAACCACTGAAATGAGTGTAAATTGCAGTGACATAATTGCAGAAACCTCAAGGATTAAAGTGGATGGGCTGCAGCGACAGGTACCGTGATTCAAACCAGACCTGTTGTGTTTGCAGTTTGTTTCACTCTGCTGGGATAATGCAGGTCATGTCAGGTGAGTGGTGGCATCAAACAAGGGTACAGCTATTGTGGGCCTCTTCTGGGTTATCCCAACTTTTTCATAGTGGTTCCAAGTGAATTCTTTCAAACCAAGTTTATTTCAGATGTTGCCCACCGGGATGTCGCTGCATCTGCTGCTCTGCTGCTACGAGCTGGGAGGGAAACACACACAAAAAGAGATACACAATGTACCTTTTATGCTGGTCAAACACACACACAAACTCACACACACGAGCACATGGACTCAGGAGGCAGGAGGCAGGAGGCAGGCATCCCCTCGTAGGCATTTCTGTGGGCAGCTGGGGCTCTTTAGTGGTCAAGGCAGACGCAGACACAGTGAAAATCAGAGCAGCATGGAAATCTAAGGCCCTCATTAACACAGATGATTCAGCCCCTTTTCACAGGGCCATGCTGTGTGTGTGCGTGTGTATGTGGAGGGGTGAGGGGGGGTGAGAGCATCATCCACTAAAGTACTGCTTCCAATGGAAAGGTTGTGACCCCCAGTATTTACAAATGGTTCTCACAGTTCATTTCTTTTCTGTTAGGCGCCAGGAACTAATGGTATTATTAAACTCACAGTCACCGTCGTCATGTTTTCCTCGTCTGGATTGTCCTCATATGATCACTGGAACATAAACAGCTTTAAGCACAGATTGAGGTTTATATGCAGCTACTGAAGCTGTTGAGGTCAGAGGTCAGCGGGGGAAGGCTGCAGCTGACCGCAGGTGAGTGTGAGTAATAACTTGAGGTGTGTTTTACTGGTAGCAAAAGGTCAAAGGTCAACACAGCAACTGCCACACAACACCAACACTAAGCTACTGGCAATGACAGTAACATTTGAGCTGCTTTGTAAACTGTGGAATTATGAAACTGAATCCCCTAACGTTTCACCTGAAAATACCATGAAATGACTTATTAATAATCATGTGTTTTTAAGGAACTTTCTGGGGGAAATAACTGATAGATCTATCAGTGGATTGTAAGATTATTAAGGTATTTCATAGGCACAGCTTAGATACGCTTTTTTCTTAAATGGGCCATAACATTTCAGTCCAACCTTAATTTAAATCTATGTGCTTTAAAGGGTAAATTAAGAATAATGAAGGAGTAACCTCTTAATCCCTTAAACTGACATTCTTAGCATCTGTTTATGTTTTTTTTTGTTATGTTTATAATGGGAGAATAGCTATTTTTTTGCCCACATGGGGCAGCAGAAACAAGTTGTGAACACAATATTGACATATGATGACACATTTCTTTTAAGTTTATTATTAGTGGAGTGGGCAGCTAAGGTGGAGTTGAACTTGGAATTTATTACGGTTAACATGTCAGCAAACAGTTGCCCATTTACATATTCAGTAGACACAGGTCAACATTAGCATTCAGTTAAAGGTCTGTTTCTGACCATCCACCAATGTCCAATATTCACTCTTCCTTTTAGCTCTGTTTCAGGCTCCACCACATCCCATATGGTCTAGCGGTTAGGATTCCTGGTTTTCACCCAGGCGGCCCGGGTTCGACTCCCGGTATGGGAACAACTGTTTTGGAAATGTCCTCATTGTGGGACTAATACAGGAATTAAAATTCAAAAACAACAATTAAATATCTGACTCTTTAACTACTGAATGTTCCACAATGTTCACCAGTGAGCATCCAACTTTATGCGTCTGCCTTTTCCTCCTGGACAGGTAGTCTATAGTGGGTTTTTCACCGCCTTCTGCCTTTGGAAACAAGGTTGATAAGAGCAGTGAGATTAGATCAAAACAGTGAACTAACAGATTGGAGGGACGGAAAACCAAAACAGTGAGATGAAAGATGCTAAAAAGCACCATGGTGCTGAGGTAAACATGTGGTTGTAATTTTCTATGTGTTTGCCACTAGACCTTTGACATTACACAGTCATTTATTTGATCCAATGTTAATATAAAAATATTGACTGGTGCAGCTTTAAGACCTTTTAAGAGGTGTGATTTTGGCCTTTTTAGAACATAGATACTGTTTTTAGATTTTAAAATGAATGTAAACTAAGGGAAAAGTCAGGTACCACTTAAATCAGCTTATTTGTTGATTAAGGGATTTTGAATGTAAAGTATGGGTTTAAACTAAGTTCTGCCTTTTTAATTAATGAACACATTAAGGGATCTCTGGCTCCTTAGAACTGAAAATCTAACTAAACATCTTTGGTAAGACGAAACAGTCTCACTACAAGGTCCATGCAGGAGCTGCTCTGGGGCTTTTTGGTTGCATCACATGACCTTCCTCAGCTAATGAAGTTTACCTATTTGTCCTGAAATTGTGGGTGTTCAAATGTCTATCTTTTCTTTATCTTTCCGACCCCTTCAAGTCTTCTCTTCCATTTTGGCTTGAAAGTCCCATCATCCTAGGGTAACTGGGCAGGGATGATTTTCAAATGAATGAGTGTTTTTTTTCCTTGAAATTGCTCATGGAACTTAAGAGGAAGATCCATCTTGTAAATGTGTCTCTCGGTGTGGACTGAAGCTTAACTTATTGGACTAACCCCTTTAATTAATGCCACCAGAGGAATGATGACCTGCTGCCTCGGGTAACCTGAAGCCAACTCCACACACACACACACACACACACACGACAGTACACACATGCTTGCCTGACTACCTGAAGCATTGTGGTATACTGGACCAGCCACCCCCATCCTCCCCTGTCTCTTGTTCCCCTCCACCCAACCCCATTAAAACTCAAGCTACTGGAGGAAACACCCACTTCCTTCACATTCCCACATTCCTGAAGGATTTTCCATACAGAGAATAGTAAACAAACCTGCGAACAAAGAGCGAGCACAGGAGGGGGAGGGGGAGGGGGTACGTGGACAAGTTAATGTTATTTCCTTCGTCTCGTAAATCAAACGAAAGGGCGAGGAGGGGGAGGAGGGGGGTGTTCTTTTGTGAGTTGGCGAAGGTGTTTACCGTCAGCAGCAGTGGTAGCAACAAAGGCCGGGCGAAGGTCTGCATCACCCTCTTCATCCTCCTACCTCCCATTCCCAGCTGCCCACATACAAACACACACAAAAAACACACACACGCGCTGCCGAGCACCACAAGGAGAGAGAGGAGTTGGCAGTGGGAGGACGGCCTCCTTATCAGCTTTCAGCATGGGAACGTCTGTGTTGTTCACTGACTCGTGTCAAAACCTCGGCCTGAACTTGACGCAGTGTGTGTGTGTGTGTGTGTGTGTAGAAGTGAGTGGAATGACGCCAAGCACCCTTTGGCGACATTTAGTATTTCAGCCGACAGAGCAGGTGAGTCTTTGAATTTTCCAGCCCTGATGGGTCACAATGGCATCCAGCTGTTGACTTTTAAAAGTGCTGATTTGTACAGTTGTCAGACGTTTCCTGCTGGCACACTGGCACACACACACTCATACAAAACCTTGGCCCACACAAACCTCTGGGCCACTAAAAAAAAAAAAAAAAAAAAAATCAGCTTCCTTCTCTAAAGGTCACTCCACTCAGCGTTGACAGTTTCAGGGGGTATGTGAATTCACCATTCAGCCAGCATCCAGAAACAATAAACCACCATTCCAGCCTCAGACCTCCACGCTGCAGAAATATCTCCTGCTCTCACATGACACGGTCGAGCCGTTAAACCGTGTTCCAGAATCACTGAGGCCGGCGCAGGATGTGTGAATAACTCATCTTCTATCTCGCTGTCTAGCAAGGGCCTACTAAATGTGAGTCCTGACCTGCTGCTTGTTCTTTTCGCTCAGTCCCTCTGGCAGAGGCTGGCCCGTCGCTGCCGATCCTGCCCCGGCTTGCACACAGGAATGTACTATTGAGAAAGCGCTGCACCACAAACCTTCCCAGCCATTCCAACCCGTAATCAGATCCAGCCCGTCATCCCCCATCCTGTCTCCAATCTCTCTCTCTCTCTCTTTTTCTCCCTCTTCGATCCCCCTCTCTTTAAACGACATGCACACACGCAGAACACAAACACCCACATGCAGAACAAGCACTCAGACACCCACACAGACTCGCAGACACCAATTTGTCGACATGTAAGCTTGTGCAAACACGGTCCTAAAGTCACAGATACTTTCCACAGCGACATTTACTCGTACATGCAGCGCAGCGAGATGACTAGAAGAATAAGCCGATACCAAAAAATGTTGTAAGTGAGATAGGTAAATACCCTGAAGGCCTGGCTACAGCAGAGAGTGGCACAGGCAAAGGTTAGTCACAATGTGCTTCCATCTGTTTTCTCCATGTGCTGTTTACTCTCTCCTGACCTCATCATATCAGCTTCGTACATTCAATAGACTGTTCTTTCTCATTCCTAAATTAGAAAGCTACAGTACCTCGTGAGGTTTTCTATTTGCTCTGTAATGTTTCCTTTACTCCCTCAGACCTACCATCTTCATCATTTTGTCAAATAAAGTTTTTTCAATAGATTTTATTTGCCATTTGCCTCTGTCTTATGACCATCTGCATATCATTCCTCTTTTGTGGATAATTTCACACGCTGACACAGGAAGGTAAATAAAACTGGATGAGGTAACACAGCTAATAAGCTACAATAGCTTCCTCCACTTCTCTCCAGTCCGTCAAAGGTCAGCGACGGCGCGAACTGTTTAGCAAAGCTGAACTCA
This sequence comes from Centropyge bicolor, assembly GCA_037975185.1. NCBI lineage: Eukaryota > Metazoa > Chordata > Actinopteri > Pomacanthidae > Centropyge > Centropyge bicolor. The sequence continues at coordinate 2,778,817 of JBBMOC010000057.1, read as the reverse complement.
AAGTTCATTTGCATGGCTGCATTTCATTCTTGTTCTCCACTGATTGCAGAATTAAGTGCACTCTTTGAATTGCTGGGGCGAGTGTCTTTCATGAGACATGCACACATAGAGTTACTACACTTTTGAATTTCAAATGTGATTTGTACTCTCACCAGCTGTTACCCAGTCAGTTAAACACAGGATTCAATAAAGCCAGTTGAAGCCGGGACTTGTTTTGGATCCTTTACTGAACCACGGTGTGAAACTGCAACACAATGCATTAGAATAAACATGTAAATTTCGTCCATAACTCGTAAAATAAGACATTCTCAACATCAATATAGATCTCAAGAACACATCCTTACAGACAATGCGTCTTAATAGGCATGTAAGATGACGGAGAAAGTTGTAGAAAACACTCAAAAAACGATCTGCCGCTGCCCGTTTGATACTTCCGGTTTTCTACCGCTACTTCCGGTTTGCGCCGAAAACGACGTTATCCCAAAAATAAAACACTATTTCACAGCGGAATCACTTTAGAAGAGCAGAAAACAACAAACAAACAACTCAAAACAATTTACTGTCCTTAACATGATTCAAATCTCAGTCTGCTTCTAACAGAATGTTCCGCTTCACTTTCCCAACTTTTGCTTTTACTTTTACTATTCCATGGGTTTTCCCCCTCCAAGGAGAGTTGTGCGTGTGCATGTGCTTGATAACAGTTGTGGATTTGTTCTGTTGATGCTTTAAGGAATAATTCAAGTGTAAGGCTTCTTGTTCATTGTGTTTTCTAAGAGGCAAACAGTCCAGTTTACACGGTCACTTATAGTCTTAGTTGGAGTCTCATCATCCTAAAAATGAGTCATCTCTTTCTCCCTCTAACTCAAACCACCAAGCCTTCTCTCGTTCCACCTGACTGCCTGTGATTGCTGCTGATCCTTACCTTTCATCTCTTCATCTCCAGACCTTGCCTCCTCTCTCTCTCTCTCTCTCTCTCTCTCTCTCTCTCTCTCTCTCTCTGTCTTTTCACTGAGGCGGGGCGCGGAATATTTCTTTAAGCTCCCTTCTCTCTCTTCTCCTCTCAGGAAACTCTGACTGCCGGGGCTGTTTTGCTGGCTTTCAATAAACTCTTGGATCCCGCGCCTCTCTGAAAAACCACAGCTTCGATTACACAAAATGAAGCACCACACAACCCTGGGCAACCGAAAGGTGTTTTCAATAATTACTTATTATATGTGTTTGGCGAATCAGAAACATCTGTGGTGAATTTGACTGAAACAGCCCCAAAACAATTCTAAAATAGGACTGACGCACGCAGGCTTTGAGACGCACACTCACACACACGCGCGCACACACTGGAAGGCTACACTGCGCCATTGTCAGTGTGGGTCTATTTGCGGGCTGTTTTTTTAGCTGGCCACAGCTGCGGAAATGAATATCAAATGTGGTTCTGCTCCCATAAATCAAAACCGTCTGCCGTGTTCTGACTTTCTTTCCCCGTTTAAAGTCAATTCGCAGGGGCAGTGTGCATTACACTGACACCCTACGGCTTAACTCTTTCCTCTGAAACAGTCACAGAGGAGTGTTCAGGAGCTGGAGGTTAAGAAGAGGCGGGGGGGGGGGGGGATGTAAAAGTTTTGAATGTACAGGCGTTTGAAGGCACATCATGTATTATGTATGGCAACAGGAAGCCAAACAGTGGGAAATGAAAGGCATGATGATTAGAGAAGGAGTGACATACAGTGGAAACGACTCTGTGTTGTTTGTCCAGTATGAATAATGTGAATTTCTTGGTTTTCTCTTGAATGTTTTCTTTATGGTGCTAAAGCATTCTTTTCCCCTCTCACAATGGTTAGCCACATCTTTTCAAATATAGGAGTAATGCTGTCTTATACCAAACTGAGTAATGTGTCTTGTAATTGGACCTGGCTGTATGTTAAAAATAGAATTAGGTTTAGGTTTGGGGATGGGTAAAGTTCAGGGGTAAGATAAAGGTTATGATACAGTGTGTGTGTGTGTATGTCCAATTTGAAGAACTCATATAAGGCCTGCTCGCACCAGCACTTAAACAATAATGCGATAATACAAAACAATAATTAAAGTAAAAGTAGAGTAAAGTCACATTAATTTTTCCATCAAGTTCAACTCAAGTGAACTTTATTTGAACAATAGCGAGCCAGTGTCAACAGCTGAAATGTGATGGAATGTAGAATGAGAGCGTCCAAACTGAAAGAAGATACTGTTTTTTATATCTCATAACCATCTTATAATTTATTGTTTACTGAAAAGCTTCTTCGGCTAGAATGTGTAGACGGACGTGCAGATGACTTTTCCCTTTTTGTGCATTGTAGGTAATTGAAGACATCATTCCTAATCTTAAGGCTTCCACGATAACAGTCATAACACAGTGGTGTGTGTGTGTGTGTGTGTGTGCAGGTGAAGGAGGGTGCATCACTGAAAGCGCCGGAGGTCCTGGACTCGGCTTTACTCCTGCTTTTTTGGGATTAGAGGGGATGAAATGCTGTCCAAACGTTATCCTAACCTACCGCCCGGGCCAAACCAACACACACACTCCACATCAAGCTGCGGGACAAAAGACCTGGCCGTCTGTTGCTTTAACAGGTCTGGATGCTTGCTAAAGGGGGATTGGGAAGGCCTGCTCTGATGTCCAAAGGCCTGGGGGGTGACGGAGGTAGGAGGGAGTGAAGTATTGCCAAAGGGGAATGTGTGTGTGATCGTGTGTGCATGTGTATGTTCAAGTAGGGCGAGAGTGGAGAGGGGTCACATAAGGCCGTGTATGTGAGTGTGTATGTTTGGGACAGTGGAATGTGAGGGAGGAGGGGGGGGGACATGCAGCACGGGACATCCCATTAATACCAGACCTAATCTCCATCCTAGGGACTGAGTATACACACACACACACACACACACACACACACAGGGAGACTGACAGACAGACAGGCAGACAGAGGGAAGGGGGGGGGGGGGGGGGGGTGAAGTCCATGTTTTCATTCCGAACTGAAAAGGAAAGGAAGAGGAAATGTTTTCATTCCATTTGATATAACCAACATCTACACTTACACAGTCAGAAATGAAAGGGAAATGTTTGAAGACACATCAGCAGCACACTTTTGACTTTATGCGATCTGAACCTATGATTTTTGGTGTTTAGTGTTGGACAGTATTTGTTTAGTATATCATTTCACAGAAGATGTTTCTTGGTGTGAGATAGTTGAAGTGTATGGAGTTAGTTCTCATGTGTATCTTTGAGTAACCAGTGCTTTGTTGCTGTATCTACCTACTTCCAGTGACGATACAAGCTATTGTTCCAAGTCAATTCAGTTCAATTCAATTTCATTTATATAGCAAATCACAACAGAAGTTATCTCAGGGCACTTTTCATAAACAGCAGATTAATAATAATGATAATAATATCCTTTATACAATCTTGTGTTTGACAAAGTGAACCTCTCTCCGTCCTCGCTTGTGAATGAACCTTTCATACCCAGTCATGATCCTCTCACCTGTTACCAATGAACCTGTTTACCTGTGGAAGGATCCAAACAGGTATAGTTTTTTTGGGTGTTGTTTTACACAGTGTCCCAGTTGACCAGTTGGGTTGAGAGAGCAAACAGAGGAGGGAGAACATACAGTAGCACAATGCAAGTTCTACATTTCCACAGGAGACCAAAGGTGATAATAATAACAATAATAATAAAAATAATAATAATAATCCAGATCCAGACTCTTTTTGTGACAGGATGTCCTGATTTTTTAAACAGTCCTTGAAGATTGTTTTACGTGGATATTAAAGAACATATTCTTATTAAAAATAGAGATTTCTTACAGCGGTGCTGGAGGCTAGGGCAATGCGATCTAGAGTATCATCTATAGTGTATCATCTGCATAACAGTGAAAGTTCATGGAGCTTCTAATATTAATATTGCCCAAAGGAAGTATATATAAGGTAAATATAATTGGTCAAAGGGAAGGACCTTGTGGAACCTTATGACTTGTACTTTGGAGGATTCATCGTTAACATGACAAACTGAGATTGGACTGATGAATAGGACTTAAACTAGCTTAGTGTGGCTATGATGAAATCAGAATCTGATGCAATTAGAAGGTCATTTATAACTTTCACATGTCTGTATGTCTAGAGTTGGTTTAAACCCCTGGATCAATGGTAGGCTTTTAAAGATGTTTAATTACAATGATTTTAAAGGTACATAGCCTGTTAATAACAACAGATTGATCATATCTAGCTCTATCTAAGAAGTGCTGACTAAAGATAAAACTTATAAGAGACAGGTTGATGGCTTCGATGAAGAAATCAATAAAGTTGGTGAAGTTCAGTAGGTGAAAAACTCTCCAAACATATATCAGTGTTTATGACTACTTCTAAGGTGGTTGAGGGTAGAAGGTGTCTCAAATAGTTAGAATAGTTAGATTTTATCATTAAATTGTTACTACTGAGAGCTATAGGAATACATGGCTCAACAGAGTAATGACTCTCTCTTAGCCTGGCGACAGTGCAAAAAATTCTGGGATGTTCTTTCCTCTATCAATGGTGAGCTTTATGAAGAGCCTCCCTATAGTTCTTAATCCTACCAGTTTGGTCTAATGTCATTTCCTTTTTCATGATGTTAAGGGGTAAATATTCAGAATATGGACGAAGAGCACGGCACACTCGTTTTTCCGGGATGGGTGTGAAACACTAACAACAAGGCTTTTGAATGAGTTATTTAGTTTGGGATTAGGGCTGATTATTAGGTTTGAGTCAAAGATGGCAACTTCACCTCTTTGGCCATTGCTTCAAGGAATGAGAGTATTAATGTGACTGTGGGGAGTGGATTCATTTAGTCTCAAATTCACCACCTCATGCCTTGAAAGACCACTCTGACGGAGGATTCATCATGTTGCCTGACACGTCGAATGTTCGGTGGCCCTTTATTTCTTAGGTCCGCAAAATTTCCTTAAAACAACTATGTAATTTTAGTGTTGATTATGATTCTGACTGATTCTTGGTAATTTTATATTTCACATACTGTGTGTGGAAATGTATGCTAAGACAAATATTTCATTTTTACAGGCTTACCTGACATATGTAAATGCTCTTGTTTCGGTGTACCAGTTGCACACTGTTTCTATTTTCCCTATAATCCGTACTAAATAGCATCATTCTTCCCAGGAAACGTCCAAGAAAATTATTTGGAAATCCACAAGCCATTAAATGCAACATTGCTTAATGTCTTCCACATTATGTGACATGAGTGTGTGTTCTGGTTTTTACAACATGTCAAGTATGTGCATGCTTTGTTTCCTGTGAGTTTACTATATGCAGTTTGAATGCTTTACTGGAAAGAAGGACTCTTGATATAGTCACTGATAATCGATATAAAGAAAATCTCAGTAAAAGTAAGTATCTCAGTAAAGTATTTTAACTTCAAATATTGGCTGGTCAAATATAAAATCCTCTAAATCTCATTATAGTTTTAAGTTCTGTAGTTTCCCCTTTGAATCTTTGTCACACTACTTTGGTTACAGTGCTGTTTTTTTTTTCTTCTTTGTCCCTCCTAAATGTGCTTCTTTTCATATAAGGCCAAAATAGTAGTGATAAAGTGCAGTAAAGGTTTGTTCATATGTCTAGCATTTGTATCGAGTTACTCCGGCTTAACAAAGTTTTAAAGAAGGCTTATTTCCCATCAGCTATTTCCCAAGGTCAAACTCTTCAGTGCACATGTGAGTGTGGATGGTCAAATGAATTCCAGATTGCACCTTTAAACTCCATTCAGTGAAAATAACTGCTTCACCCGCACTGTGATATCAGGCTTCATAAATTTCCCCTGAAAGCATGTTCTTCGCATGCGGCCTAATGTGTTTAAGCACAGAGTCTGGGCAACATGTGCGAGCAAGTGTCTACTTGTGCCGTACCAATGTACACACACACACACACAAACACACTGAGCTGTAACCCCCCCAGCCCAGCTTTGCCTTATTAAGATGGGCAGATTTACAGCTGATGTTGAGCCATAATTGGTGGTTTCAGCAGGAGTGATAATGCAGCAGTGTCAGCCCTGTGCTCTGTAATTAAACTGGAAATTATTTGCTGGTGTGTGTGTGTGTGTGTGTGTGTGTGTGTGTGTGTGTGTGTGTGTTTGTGTGTGTCATTGCGTGAAGTGCATTGGTCTTTCTTCATGCTTACGTATGTGTGAGAATGCCAGTCAGTGTCGGCTGTAAATTAACATGTGAGCGTTTGTGTTCCTGTTTGCGCGTGTGTGTGTGTCTTCGTGTGTGTGTGTGTGTGTGTGTGTGTGTCAATCTACAGTAGGAAATTACAGAGCCCCTGTGATGTGAAGTTCCATAGAAATGTTTGCCGGAGCTCCTCAAAGCTGAGAATGGCAACAACAACCCCCTCAGCTCTGGAAGGAGTGATGTCAGCCTCTCCCCTCCCTTCACATATGCACACACACACACAAACAACTGACACCCCCTTGATCGCTCAAATCAGACAGTGGCGCAGCGAACCAGCCTACCTCGGCCTTATAAAGCATACACACACAGCTTCCTTCGCTTTGCTCTCAAAGCCTTCCTCCCATCCTCTGCTGAATGGCCACATTCATCGCCGCCTGCAGAGCAACATAAAACACTATTAATAAAACAGCAAGGGTCTGCTGAGTGACACCTGCCCGGCCCTGCCAATGTACACCTGAGCCCGCTCCAGCAACAAGTGTTATCATAGTCAGCCCGGAGGAAGGTGTCATAAAAAATACGTTAGAGTTAAAAATATAGTGAAAAAATAGAGGGCAATTTCCCTGTGTGGCTAAGGAGAGGATGGTTGTTCTGCAGCTTTGGGCAGGGCAGGATGGCAGAGCAACAAGTATAACAGCATGTAGAGCCAGGTGTGAGTGCATGGACTGCAGATTGTAAACAGCAAGCGACGAGTGCTGCACGTGATGGGCAGAGAGGCACGGTGCTACAGAGAGAGCCAATGAGAGCACAGAAGGATGAGGATGAAGAGAGCATTTTACATACACTCTACATAGTGTTCAACTGTACTTATACAGTGAGAGCTGCAACAAAAATAGAGCTAAAAATACATTTATATCAACCAAGCTTTTATATTACATTTTCAGACATGTCAAAATGAACCATTGCTATGTGCTGTCATTTAACACATTGGTTTGACACTCCCTCAGTCCAGCCAGCACTGTGGTTGAAATCAAGATATCATATCCTAATCACTATCTAAATAGCAGATATTCATGGTCCCCACAAGAGTGATTATTTTGGTGACCCTCTGACTTTTTATCCAGCACCAAACGTATCCCAAAATGTACGCTTGGTCCTGGTCTTCAAATAAAGGCTGATTATCAAATAACACACAAAAAAATAAAGGTTGATAATAAAGGCTTCAAAAAAACATTAAAGTATCTCTCTAACTAAGGGGAACCTCACATTATGTTGTAAGGTCATAACCGTCCATTTATTTACTTTTTATTCATTGATATTATTAAACTTTCTTGGCCCTAGTAAGGTAGGGGAAGATGTATACATATGTGCATGTGTATGTGTATGTGTATATATACATATATATTATTTTATCTTATTTTTCTTCTTTTGGCTTTGTTTTTTTCTTCACTGTCATACTTATTATGGGATGTTGTCAAGGAGTGTTTTGTTCTGTATTGTCTTTTTATGTTCAATAAAAACATAGTTCAAAAAACAAACATTAAAGGATCAGTCTGTTGTTCTCTCTGTGTAGTTTCTCCTCTCCAACAGAAATGTTTTCATTCACTGTTTGAGTCTCTGCAGCACTGCCATTTTTTAATCTCTGTTAAAGGTAAAGTATGCAGGATTTTCCTAAAACAACTATTGATAGATTCACAAAAAATGATGCTTCTCAATCATCACTTAAGACCCGCTAGAAGTGTGTGGTGGTGTATTTATCTGTATTTGTTTATTTGCTTGTTATGAGTGTGTAACCCCCAGCTAATACCAGTGCACAGGTGAGGTCAAGACATTACAGCAACTAGCTGCCAGGCCATAAGCAGCACGCGTCCAAAAGGAACCTACGAAAATGGCAGACACAGTGGAGAAAAAATATAAATATAGCGAAGCAAAAACGCCAAGAGGTCGAAGCTTTTTCCAAATTGAGAGTGAATGTGGGATTTGTTTTCACCCTCTGGGAAGCTCTAAAGGAGAAGATGGGGATGGGGGGGGGGCGACAGGTAGATGCTGGCCATTGTCCCTTCCATTAAAATGACTGTAACGGTCCTACAAAGCGCTGCATGTACACACTCAGTCCTGCTATCAACCAGGGCAACTTTACATTTTGAAAAAATACCCTTTAAGGTCTGAAGAGCTGAGTTTAAGCTTTGAATCATCATCTGTCTCAGTATGAGTGGTAGTTTGTAACTGTACATTCAAAACACAAAAAGTAGTAAAAATATTGCTGTGGATGGAGGTCAGAGGTCAGTCAGTCATCAGCACCAACTCTGATGGACGGAATAATCACTTTTTCTACGTTTCAGACAGAGCAGCTTGTGATATTTTCACATAATACACCACACTCTGTGACATCCATCAGCCCTCAGCTCTCATTCAAATACACAGGATATTGTTCCGTTTTTTCATGAGATCACAGATTCTGGCGTATCACGGAGCCTGGGCAGCACTATGCAGCACCTGTAAGTCCATTTGCCTCTCTGCCTGTAACCACAGGCAAAGACGGGGGCTGCGGAGTTTTCCCAGGCTCGGCCAACGTGAATATAAAGGCCGCTCTGTTCGCTCTCTCCCTGCATCTCCTGCTCGATCTCTTTGAACTGGGCGGTCATGTCAGCGACTCCCAGCCCCCAGCCACCATACCGCCCTTCATGTGCCCACGGGGAGCGATAGGCCGGGCGCTGACAGATCCACACAACACCCGGGACTAATGCACGCACCTATACACACACATGCACGCACACATGGTTGTGCCCTGTCTGCCCACAGGAGACGCTCATACAGCCATGTGCAGAACACATATACAGAGAGGGAGGAGGAATATGGCCATTACCTGTATTCTTGTATTCTTGCATCCAGATTCACATCATAGACGGTATAAAATATGGACTAGTGTCCGTGACGTCACCCATAGGTTTCTGAAGAGCAAAAATGAAGCAAATCGTAGTGTGCAGCCATCTTGGTAGCCTACCTCCTGTTACTCCAAATATGGACAAAGAGGTGGAGCGAGGGCGGAGCTGAGGCGGGTCGCATGAACATTATTGGCTGAAAAAAGCCGCTTTATTCGAAATAATCAAACTAGCTACGGCTAACCAGCTAGGTTAAATGCTAAATATCGTTGCTAGCCGGCTAACCCCACGACGATCTCTTTCCCAAACTCAATGACTAGAATTAGCCGGGGTGACGCCCTTTAGACCGTCAGTGGCTAGTTGGCAATCAAAGTGGCGCCACTTAGATTGACAGCTATGAATTGTGCATAATGATGTATGCTGTATATTTTAAACGAACGCCTTATAAAAAAATTCGCCCCCCCCAGAGTTGTCATGGAGTAGAAAAACAGCTTATGAGACTAGAGCCATGTTTTGAACCAGGCTGTAAATATGTTTTTTTTCTGTGGTAAAATCTGACATTTTAATATGGGGCTCAAATGTATTTGACTCCCTTCTGCAGCCTGCTCTAGTGGTTATTCGAGGAACTGCAGCTTTTTTGCACTTCCGCATTGGCTTCATTTTTCAGCACCGGAGGTTGCCACTTGATTCACACACAGGTTTGAGTCAAAGGTCACCATTGCAACAAGAACCCCCTTAAGAAATAACATATCTCATCACTGTGCCCAGATGTCCCCCATAAAACCAAGTTCAGGATAAATGCTGTTCGCTGGTTTCTCAATGTCAGATTTAACGAGCTCCATCAGCCGTTATCCAAACTATAAACCTAACTAGGAAGCATTCCTTTAAGACCAGTGTCTGCACACCTGACCAACGATGGTTTGTTGCAGAAATGCACCACAAGCGAACAAATCATGTGACATTTCCCACGTCTGGCATGTTTCTGTGAGTGTATCCACACACACACGAGACGCCACTTGTTGTTCAGAAAGACTAACAGGGTGATGAGTCTACCAGTCAAGTTAGTTTGTGGCCCTTCCTCTTGTAGCTGGAAACCCCAGTGTGATGCTAATTATGAATATCCAGGATCATTAATGTTAGTTTTAGTAAAACACGTAACTCAGTGAGAGACAGAGACATCAGGACGAGGTTGTCAGATAGTCAGGTCCTACAGATTTTTTCTCTCTCCCGGGTCAAACTCTGAAATAATGAACTTAATGTCATGACTAAGAAAAAGCGTTAAGTTACTTTTTTGCATTATGTCTTGTCTCATGTTGTCTCGTCATTTCCTGTTTTACTTTTGTAACCATCTCCCCTTTCGTTCCAGGTAACTTGCCCTTCCTCCTGTGTTTCCTGCCACTGTGATTGTCTCCCCCGCCCTGATTGTCTCCACCTGTTCCCCATTACCTCCTGTATATAATGTCTGTGTCTTCCCTTGTCCTGTGCCAGTTTGTCCTGTCTGTATAGTCCGTCATCCTACACCTCATGCTCAGTGTTCTCATAGTCAGGTTTGCCTTTTCTATTGATACTTTGTTTAACTCATGTCTTGTTTTGCCTCGGCCTCGTCTGAGTGATTTTCAGTTCAGTACTTTGTTTGGTAATCTCTGTGGAGTGATTTTCTGTTGTACTTTGTTATTGCCTTTTCCTCTTAAGAGTGATTTTGAGTTTCGCCTTTTTTCATTAAAGATCTTTAATTTTGAAACTTTTGTCTTGTGGTGCTGCATTTGGGTTCAGATCAGACTCCGGCCTTGTCACTTAATGAATACAACATGTGACATACTGCCAACAACACTGTTATGCAAAGGTTGTTTGAGTAATACAATGTCTTGATGCTCTGCCTACATGCACACATGTGATGATCAAAAACTGAAAAATGATCACATGGCTTCAGGAAGCCGTGTCTGTCTTCTTCCTGTCAGTATCAGTGTGAGGAAGAGTGTGTGTTCTGTGGCCCCTCACCTTTAAGCCAAAGTGTGAATGGCCACCATGAGTTCATCTTCACCTTCTCCGATGGTCAACTTTTCCTTCTGAAACTTATTGGATGAGGTATTCAGGATGTTTTCAACAGTTTTTCATGCTTCCATACAGACCACCTGGTTTTTTTAAACGCTCCTAGTTTCTTAAAGGAGATTACATTCTCTTGATCCAGTGTCTTCAGTACAGTATGTTTACTCTACCTGTGGATAAAACTGCAGCTTGACAACAGAATGATAAAATACGATCCTCTACTGCAACCAGTTCCTACAGTTTTGATAAAATACTGCTGTGCATCCTGACATTGACGGCAGCCCTGATTGTGTACACAGCAATCAACTCTGCCCTCCAGTCATCCAAGCTGATGGAGGAGCTTCAGGAGCCCATCCTTTACGGCCTGCACAGTTCAGTCAGAACCCAGTTCAGTCATTCCAAGCAAGTCCAAGATAAACTCTGTGTTGGAAACAGACGAAATGTAAACAATCTCCTGCTCAGTATTTACAATGTCCTCCTGTGATGGACATCCACAGTCCACACCATCCATGTGCCATTTTAGCATAAATAAATCCAGCACAAATTTTGGTTTCAAAATGTTTATTGTTTCTTTGATTAACATTATGATCATTGTTTGTGTTTATCATAACTTTATCATTGTCATAAGTTTATCAAACTGGTTAATATGGTTTACCTTTCTTTGTTCCCCCACATGCTGCTGAGGTCCAGACAAAAGGAAGAGGCGGAGTTTTTAAGCAACCTTTATGCTTCTCCACAGGAAGTGGAAGCTGCCAAAACCTATTGCTGGACAGGGGTGCTGTGACTTGTGGAGGTTGCTAGAACAGCAGCATGTGGTTATTTCTTTAAAGTTTGGGTAGTATATGTATTTAATAATTGTAAATATTATGTGTATTATATGTTTAAAGGGAAGTTGGGTTTATTTTTTGGGTTTTATTGGTAAGGTAATAGGGTCCCCCCCCCTTGTTTGTCTGTAGGCTAGCCTGTGTGTATATATACCCCTTCATTTTCCTCATTCTCTAGGTCAGGTTTGTTCAGTTAAGAGTTCTGTTGCCATATTATTTTGTTGACCTCAGTTTATTTAAAGGGCTCGACCATAGACTGTATAAAATATGGACGTAGTGTCCGTGACGTCACCCATAGGTTTCTGAAGAGCAAAAATGAAGCAAATCGTAGCGTGTAGCCATCTTGGTAGCCTACCTTCGGTTACTCCAAATATGGACAAAGAGGTGGAGCGAGGGCGGAGCTGAGGCGGGTCCTATGGGCCGGCTGAATGAACGCTATTGGCTGAAAAAAGCCGCTTTATTCGAAATAATCAAACTAGCTACGGTTAACCAGCTAGGTTAAATGCTAAATATCGTTGCTAGGTGGCTAACGCCACGACGATCTCTTTCCCAAACTCAGTGACTAGAATTAGCCGGGGTGACGCCCTTTAGACCGTCAGTGGCGAGTTGTCAATCAAAGTGGCGCCACTTAGATTGACAGCTATGAATTGTGAATAATGATGTATGCTGTATATTTTAAACGAACGCCTTATAAAAAAATTCGCCCCCCCCCCAGAGCTGTCATGGAGTAGAAAAACAGCTTATGAGACTAGAGCCATGTTTTGAACCAGGCTGTTCAAATGGGGCTCAAATGTAATTGACTCCCTTCTGTGGCCTGCTCTAGTGGTTATTCGAGGAACTGCAGCTTTTTTGCACTTCCGCATTGGCTTCATTTTTCAGCGCCGGAGGTTGCTGCTTGGGCCCAACTTTAGTACTTTTGGTTGATACTTCGAATTTGCTTATGTATTTTAATCATTTGCAACTTTGTTTTTGGATCTTGATTTGGCCAAATAAAGCCTTTAAGTTGGAAAACCCTCTTGTGTCTCTGATCATGCTGCTTGGTCCCTGACACCTCCGATCCATCAAACAGCAGCCCCCAACATCCATTATCCATATACAGTTATATCTATGTAAAGCAGTCTTGGAGCTGAAAAAAAAACAGATTATGCATTCATTCATAAAAGCAGTTTCAAATATGCCAAGGGTCTTTCCCTAAACAAACACTTATGCACAAGCAAACACACATTCTCTCACACACAAATTGAATACACAAACACACTAATCAGGGGCCCGGCCCTCCTTTTCCGGCCGCGGTGACGTGAAGCTGGCCGAGCAGGTAGAGCACACAGTCACACTGGCACAGGATCAGACAGTCCTCGTCCTCTATCAAAGGTCATCGCTCTGTTAATTATACCGTCCACATCTGACTCACGCTGTGATTGTTACGCAGCGAGCAAAACAGACACAAAGGACACATTATAAATCATTGAATCCATATTAAGCATTTGAAGGATTGATGAAATGCACCTGGCTCGTGCCAAAATGAAGATTATGGTGTTTGTTGTGGCAACAAAGCTACAAATGCACAAGTCACAGTGACCAGAGGGAAGCGTGTGTGTGTGTGTGTGTGTGTGTGTGTGTGTGTGTGTGCGTGTGTGTGTGTGCATGTGTGTGTGTGTGTGTGTGTGTGTGTGTGTGTGTGTGTGTGTGTGTTTGTGCGTGTGTGTGTGTGTTTGTGTGTGCATGTGTGTGTGTGTGTGTGTGTGTGTGTGTTTGTGTGTGCGTGTGTGTGCGTGTGTGTGTGTGCGCGTGTGTGTGTGTGTGTGTGTGTGTGTGCGCGTGTGTGTGTGTGCGTGTGTTTGTGTGTGCGTGTGTGCGTGTGTGTGTGTGTTTGTGTGTGTGTGTGCGTGTGTGTGTGCATGTGTGTGTGTGTGTTCATGTCAGTGTCTGCTGTCGGCAGATGTTTTTGAATTGTTAAATTTAGAGATGCTAAACTTGTGTGATCTGCACGCAAACCGTTCATGGGAAAAGACAGAGCAAGAGACAGAGAGACAACTGTGAAAGCGGGAGAGATATGCATTGGTATTAACAGCATTTAAAAACTCTCTCTCTCCTCTCTCTTTCTGCGATGAGTTCAGGTCAGTCGAGCCAAGAATGCTGCTTGGCTCAGACTCTCAGGAAGGACCCTTTTAGGGATCCTGGCCCTCCATCAGGACACACACTTCCTCTTCCAGAGGGCTCTGCGCACGCATAAATCAAACACACTCCCAGCGCTCCCCCCATTATTTGTGACATCTATCTGGATGGGCAGGCGCGTTGTAAAGGATGTGGTCGTTCAACAAGCCCCCGCCAGGCCAGAATCGCGAGCCAGGGGAGAGGGGTGGAGGCTGGGAGACAAACAAAATCTCTGGCCTGCATGATAATACTCCCCATGTTGGTTTTTTTCCTTTGACGAATGAAAGCATTAAACCTTGCTGGGAAGATATAGGAAGTTGCAGAAGTTACAGAGTTTCAAGTCCAGCTTTTCTGGAAGTTATGAGAGGCTGCAATAGTTTGTTGTAAAGTTTTAAGTGCAAGTTTCCTGGATATGAAACAAGGGAATGAGCACATTCATGTGAACCTATACACTCAGACAAACACTGATTCATACAGCATCTGACCCAAACGTCCAGAAATGAAGAGTGAAGTGTTGCAAATCCTTTAAATCCAAGTAATTTCCAGCAGAACTGTGTATGTGTGTGTGATTGGAGTTGGCGCAGGATCCAGGCTGTTGGAGGGATGTTTAATTAGGTTAAGGAGGTGCAGTAGGGACGACAGCCAACTGGCCTCACACACCCTTGTCCTCAACACACACACACTTGTAGACACTCCACTTCTTAAGTGCATTTGGCTCCTCGGGCTCAGCACAGTGTTCAGCATGTAAAACCTGGAAAACTGCACAAGTTTCCAGTTGCCACCTGCTGCTGTACTCACTTTTCATTAGTCCTGAGTGAGACGGCACAGCACAGTTTACAATAAACAGTAAGCTTTCATTTATTTATTTAGACTTGACAAAGCAAGCCGATGTGGAAAAGAGTGTTGGCCCTTACTTACCCATTGAATATATATAGTATTTCACCTTGTACTGTCAGATTGATCCTGTAGTATCCTTCCTCATCGTAATGCAGGTAAGCTCACAGAAACCTGGGAACTTGTCTTCTACAACCATCAGTGGAGGAAGAAGTATTCTGATCTTTACTTATGTGAAAGTAACAATATCAGTCTGTGGAAATACTCTATTAAAAGTTAAAGTACTATATTGAAAAAAAGTATTATCAGTCAAATGTATTTAAAGTATCAAAAAGTACAAACTCACTCATAAAGCTGAAAAATTACCCCTAAAAGTGGAGCTGATCTGAACCATTTCATATACTGTTATATACTGGCTGTTTTACTACAGTTTATATAACATATATTGAACTTATTTTCAAAAGGACCAATATTTCCCTACCTTGTGGAGGTGTAAAAGTATAAAGTAGAACAAAATGCAAATACTCAAGTAAAGCACAAGTACCTCAGATTAGTGCCTCAGATACACTACTTGAGCAAATATACTTCCACCACTGTCCAACAAAACACAGTGTCTCATTCATTTCAATGATATGACAAAAGAGTTCAACCTGGCTGAACCTTTGCCTCAGTGTGAAGAGACATGATGGCAGCAGCCTGCACTGTCCAGTCTGATTTGCAGGAGCACACATTCAGGGTAGATTACTGTTTTCATTGGTGCAAAAACAGTAGTGACTTTGCTGATGCAACAGTGACAGAAACAGATACAGCACAAGGACAAAGAAAACCTGGATGACATACAGAACTTAACAGAATACATAAAACAAAACAAACAAGGATGAAAGTAGAGTCATAATAATTAGAATAATATCATGCTGTTACTGTGATTTAATTTAGTGTAATAACCAAATATTTCGGAGTAATCTGTTAATTATCACACACATGTTTATGATTGTTTGAGAACAGAAGAAAAGGGGGAAAAACAGCCATGAATTGCAAATGAAATGATAGATTACTTTGTTATGAACAGCAAATCACAATCGTCCCCATGGAGGAAAAAATGCATGATAACTTTCCAGAGTTAAAAAAAAGTCTCCAGTCTCACAGTGTTATAAATCACAGCACGCTGTTTAGCCGTGTGATATGCATTAGAAATCATGCATGTGTTGCTCTGACTCTATTTCCTGGATTCTATTTCTCTTCTCACGCACCAATAAAGATCCTTCCATTTATTAAACATAGCACAGTCTGAACTTTTCTCAACTCTCCCCCGTGGTGCTGCCGCTCAGCAGGTCCCACTCCCAATGAACAGCAGCCTATCACTGAGTCACTATGTGTGATAGCCTATAACACAACAAACACCCTCCAACACACACAATGAGATGCCGAAAAGTTGCTGTTAAAGATGATGATGATGGAGTGTGAGAGACTTTCACAAGTTACCTTGAGAAAGCAGAGGTCAAAATTAAAATGGCACATCTGGGAATTCTTCACCAGATGACCCCCCCCAAAAAAAAAAAATTCACACACTTCCAATGAAGAATAGTCATGTAATTGGCTTCCTCGGAACAAAACATCACTCGCTGTAAGATCATATCCAACACACACACACACACACACACACACACACACACACACACACATCTCCCCTTCAGACAAGACA
This sequence comes from Centropyge bicolor, assembly GCA_037975185.1. Lineage (NCBI taxonomy): Eukaryota > Metazoa > Chordata > Actinopteri > Pomacanthidae > Centropyge > Centropyge bicolor. The sequence goes on along the minus strand of JBBMOC010000057.1, from coordinate 2,762,204 downwards.
CACCTTTGACCTCAAAGTTTGCCAGGCAAAATTACATCACTTCCTTTTGGCAACTTGACGGGCGCTTCATCAGTGAACTCGCTCCAGGCTTGAGAGAAGCAGTGGAAGGGGGAAAAAAAAAGAAGAAATAATGATAATAATTATACCTTCACACGTAATGAGCAGAGCCTACGGGCCACAATACATAACAGCTGGGCCTGGGAGCTGTCAGACAGCTAGATAGTGAGTGCTAACCAAAGACAGATGTGAATTATAAGCTTGTGACACATAGCTGTGTGGTTAGTAACAGGCTGGGGGGGGGGGGGCTTGGATCGAAAGATCTTAATATACTGTTGCAGGGCGCCTTTCAAAACACTGATATGCTGCATTAGAGCTTGAAGCTGTGGCTCTTAACAGTCACTGCACTATCTGTGCTTTTGCTGAGGTTTATGGGAATTTCAATGGATGTACAGGTTATACTCCTGCAACCCTTCTGACCCAAAGCGCTCCTGTGGGAAGTAATTAACCTAGAGTTTATAGTCTTAACAGGTAAATAAAGGCTTCATTATACAAGTGCATTTATCTAATAACAGCATTAGTGATAAATGTGATATTTTTATGGGAAAAGACTGCATTGATTTACACACTTTCGCAGTGGTGTCAGTGTGTGTGTGTGTGTGAGAGAGAGAGAGAGAGAGAGCATGAACATGGCTGGATAATAACAGGAGGTGATTAATGCTGCAGGCCAGATCAGGGCAGAGATATGAAAACAGGCCTTGCCACAACACCTACAGACTTGCAGTTATGGTGCCTTCAGGTTCTGTTTATTCTCAGCTTCTCTCTTTCGTCACACACACAGGTTGTGTGATTTTCTCCCATCCTCACACACTCCTCCACTCTTCTTTTCCCATCAAACACTTTGTCCCGTCATAATTTCTCTCTTTTAATAACACCATCACTCATTTCATACTGCACACACGCCCTGACTGCTCCTCCCCACTACAATGAAACTGATTGGCTGGCTGTATATTCAAATCATAACAAACCAATGCTTGTGTACTGCTAATGACATGATGGCCCACATAATTCACAGACAGACAGAATGTGTGGAAAGTGGAATGTGTTGGTTGATATGGCCCTTAGTGTATAACCAACACTGACTTTTGATCTAATAATTCAGCACAGTTTGTTCTAACATAATGAAAAAAAAGGAGGGGGAGACAGTAGATTGCATGAGAACACTTTAGCTTATTCTATATTGAGAGACAAGATGGTCCATGCTAACCCTTTGGCACACTCTGCATTGACAGACAGACAGACAGACAGACAGACAGAGTACTTTATTAATCCCTTTGGGAGGTTCCCTCCAGGAAATTGACATCTCCATCGTTTCTCCTATATTGCACTGTTTAGAATACAAAATATAAAGTAGAATATAAAAAGTAGAAAAAATAAAAAATCTAAGAATAGACACAATAAATTAGGCAGTAGAGATAACAGAAGTTTGAATGTGTATACCTTAGTGTGTACAAGGTACAATAATGCTAATACTATAGTGCATTATGATAAATATAATCTAGTAATATGGTACTACAGTACTATAATAATAATACAATATAAAATAATACAATATAGCATATAATAGTAGTATAATATAATATAGCATATACATAGACTATATACATATATATGTATATACATAGACATACATAGACATAGACATAGACATACATAGACATACATAGACAGAAGACTGCACAATGATATTTTAGCATATGCTATGTTGACAGACAATGGACTCTTTTCTCATTAATTCCAACATGTACACAAATGATGTACATCTTGAGAGGAGAAGGCCGGGTTACTATGTGAGAGACAGATCAGTCATGAGAGCAGGGGGAGAAAAGACAACACTGGCAGAATGAAAACACTCTGCAAATGTTTGGACACACATATGGCAGGGTGATGATAGGGACAGCGATGAAAAACGTAAGAAAAGCTGTCAGAGTATGTTTGTGCCATCAGATGAGGCAGAGCTTATGTTTGAGCGTTTCTCATCCTACAGTTCAGTAAATACTCTTTACTTGAGTGCGTAATCAAGTACGCTTTGAACCACCAAACCAACACTGTGATACACACACACGCACACACAGATCCGGACTTATTTTGCAAAATGGTGATCTCATGCACATTGCATCTGGCCTCGAGTGATCATAATGGAGCAAGCTGAAGTCTCTGAGCTGGCCATGTTTTGTACATTAGCCATTTTCTTGAGCTCATGACAGTCAATGATATTAGATTAGATTCAGCTTTATTGTCATTGCATAGAGTACAAGTAATGAGACAACATAATGCAATTTGGCATCTAACCAGAAGTGCACAGTAATTGTCATGTATAGATATATAAATAAAAGTGGGGGGTACACATGAATACGAAGATAATGGAATGTGGACAGTAATTAGAATAGGAAGTGAAATGAATATGAAAATATATAGTGACGAGTATATATGAATGTGGTTATATAAATAAAATATGAACAGTACTAATAGTATGAACAAAGTGAAGTGAATACACTAAGATACATACAGCAAGTGCAACAGACAGAATATACAGTTTAAATAGCTGGATATGAATGTATACAATGATACACTATAGGACAGATGTACAGTCATGTACATGAATACATTCATGAATACACTATAGGGCAGATATATGCAGTATGGACAGTGATATAATATGTATTGGTATGAGAGACACCAATTTGTGTGTGTGTGTGTGTGTGTGTGTGTGTGTGTGTGTGTGTGTGTGTGTGTGTGTGTATGTGTGTGTGTGTGTGTGTGTTTGCCATGAATTGAATATATCTATCTTTCCATTCATGCATTCATATTACCAATCATATTTTCCAACTACAGCACTCTAAACTATTTTAATGGCCAAGATGAAAAAGGATTTCTGCATTCCTAACTTTAATATATGCAGGAGCAACCTAATGACACACTCCAAAAGTCACAATTTCATCACCATGCATTAAAAAAAAAAACTCATATGTGCAGGCCTTGAAGCAGTTCCCACTCGATAATGAAGTTGGCATGTGTAAAATGTAAGTGAATGAGTGAAAGATGAGAACACACATACAGAACACACAGAGTGCAGAAGAGGGAAGAGCAAAGCCAGACCAACTGTTTTCATTCAAACAGCAGACACAGCCAGTCAGATTCAAGCAGTCACATCTCAGGAAAAAAAAAAAAAAAGAGGACCAGCATATTAAAACTGTGGACAACACCGACCCCTAGTGGCACGACGGCAAACTATTCACACTGACTCTTGATCTTATCACTTGCATGGAAATTCATTTTTACATTCCTTTCACGATGTTTCACCATAACACAAACCGTGTTATGGTGTTTACAAGATGGATTTTAGCACATTTCATAGTTTTTAACTGAATGAACTGATTCCATGCTAAAACTTCAAGTTTTTTGAAGTCAAATTGAAGTCAGAATAAAAGCAGGTGTAGAATGACTGAACTTTGTCGAAATCATATCTATATTGACTGGACTTGACTTTTAATATTATTTTCTTTTTAAGATTATTGTTGAACATTGAGTTTTGATATCCTCCATCTTTATCTATTTAATTCTTGATATCAAATTAAACATCATGCAAGATGTGGGATTTGATATTGACACTGACAGATGCCTTTATTGGAAAAAAAGGTGGGTTTCAATATGGAAATATAAATAATATATACTATTGGCTCCCAGTATGTTTAAAACTCTTATGTAGCCTACTGTTTTTTTGTGTCCATACAAAGGAAATTTGAGGGAAATTACTTATGGCTTCATTTGGTCACAATGAGACTATACATGCATTCCGTTGAGAATAGGATTTATTTGTGTACTTGGAGTATTTGTGATCTAAAATATGGCTGATCAATCTAGACTAGTTCATCATCAAAAGACTGCTCCAGGTGAGGCTCGAACTCACAACCTCGGCATTGCTCTACAGTGTACTGTCATATAAGTACCGCGCGCTAACCGATTGCGCCACTGGAGCTCACTGCTTTCAGCCCGCAGTTGGGTTTATAAACAAGAGGCAGCGAAACAACTGACCCTGATTGTTGGTATGCGTTTATTCTCTCACACGGTTCCACTAGTTTCACAAAAACGTCTTTATTTGATGTTGTAATAAGACAAGACAGTGTTGGATTGAATAAAGATGAAATCACAGCTAGTTTGTTACACGAGGTGCTGTTAAAATGTGTCAGCAGGGTTATCGAGCAGAAAGTGCTGCTAAAAACAAGAACATATAAACCATAATAAAAACAGTAACCGTGTCCTAATACAGTCAAATTTTAATAAATAGAAGGTTTGTACGTCAGCAGTGCTTCCTCCCAGGAACGAGCAACTGACCGGAAGCTGGTCTGTAATCGAAGGCTGGGGCGATGACGTCATACTCGGAGCGACGGCAAATGCGGAAATACAAACAGACCTGAATATTTCAGTCTCAAAGACACAGCACACATCCGCTAAAAGTCATCACTGCCACACGACACAAATGTTGAAATACTGACAAATGTAGCGTACTGTCCATTTCATAAGTAAATGTATTTTTTAATAACTTGTCAGAACGGAAAAAGTTAAATTAAAGTCGTATAAGCACCCAATGCCTTAACTATAAAAATCTGCTCATACCCATAGCTAGCAGTAACACACTAAAGCTCCACTATTTCCTTCAACCTTGTAACATGGAGATTGGAGTGAAACTGTGATGTGTATGGTAAATGTAAAAATAGGAAGAATTCAAGTTATTTCTGATGCATTGCTTTGCTCAATGTCTTATCAATCTGTCTGTCTCTCTGTCTCTTTGATCCATTTGAATATTGCATGTTTACTGTTCTCATTGCACTGCTTTTGCTGAAGTATTGTAGGCCTATGTCTGTTTATTTTGGTATTGTTAACATGTGCATGGTGTTGTATTGATGTGCTCTGCATGCAGAAGAATTCCACCATGAAGACAATAAATTGTCAGTCTGATCATCAGACTACTAAACACAAGCCAGATTACAATTTAATTCATACTATACATTAAACACAAGACTTAACATCCATATCAGGCCTGTGAGCCACCCAGACTGAGTTAAAGTAATACAGCTGATGCAGTGGTGGGGATGGACCACTTTAAAATAGCAATCCAGTGCCACAGCTGTCATGAATGCAATACTGGCAGAGCGACTGACATACAACATGAAGAGGTTGATGTTGCACCAGACCTGACCAAACACCCAGTCCTCCCCTTGGAGTTTAGTGCCGATGCCACTTCTGGACTGATATTATCACATTTTACTTCATCTCAGCTCATCTTGAATTGTCTCATTTCATTTAAACCTATCTCATCTCATCCCATTGTATCCAATTTGACTGGCTTTATCACATTTCTCCTGATCACAGTTTGATTTTTTGATTTAAGCCTCATCCTAGCTTCATCTGAGCTCATTCCATTGAATCCTACCTCACTCCACTGCATCTTACTTCGCCTAAACCTCACCCCAACTCCTTTCAGCACTATCCTACCTAAGTCAAGTTTCACTTAATCCCATCACGTCATCATGACTCATCCCACATTCTCATCTCATTCCCTCACATCTCATCAGATTTCATCTTCCCACATCCTCACATCTCATCTTCTTCAGTTTCAATATGTCACCACTCACCTCATCACTTCTTCTCTCATCTCATCTTCTCTCATCTCATCTCATTCAATCTCATATTTTCTCAACTCACATCTTATTTTCTCTCATCTCATCTTTTCTCATCACATCAAATCGTATCTTCCCTCTGCCCATCTCATTACATCTTCATCACATCTCAGCTCATCATATCTCATCACACCTTCTCTCAACACATTCCATCTTCTCACATCTCATCTTTGTTCATGTCAATTCCGTTCCATCTAATTTGGGTCCATTCACTTTACCATATCAGACGAACTCAACATTAATGAAAAGTGAAATGAAAAGGGGAACAAGTGAAGGCTCTCTGTGCTTTGTAAGAGACAGAATGCAAATTTCCCTCACCAAACTTTTTTTGGAGACTGTTTATTACACAGCAATGAAAAACAGACCCCTGTGTCAAGAGTTTGACCTTTGTCAGGTCGATAACTTTATGGTCATTGACTCCCACACAGTGGTGCAGTCCCATTCCCAGCCCCAAAGGTGTGTTTGCTATTATCACTGGACTCTGATCTGGAGGTCCGCCATTCATCTGTTTTATTAGAGTACACACAAAACAAACACACAGGACCCAGCAGTGGCTCATTGTGAGGGCTAACATCTGCTCTTAGAGACACTATGAGTACACTGTATCCTGGGCATGTGTGAATCTACTATTTGATATGTGTTTTGGCAGCTTTCTCAGAATAAGTCTTGCTGTTAGTGCTTCATGAGTAAAGTCTAGTTACTCATTTTTACAATTGCAGATGAATGACTAATAACAACCATAAATATCATAAATGTCTTTACTGCAGTCAAAGTCATTAACCTGCTTAAATAACCAATATTAACAGACAGTATTTGCAGAGAGACTGAAACTCAATATGAAATAAATCTAGGATATTAGCATATAATAATAATAATTCAGCATTAGCCAAATTTAGCATTTATGCTTGCTATCATTAAATCACACAATCCTCCCATATAATATAGCTGTGGAAATGCATTGAAAAAAAATTAATATAGGTTATGTATACAATGTCTCAACATGCAGAGCTACAATAACTTTGCAACTGGATTGCATGGCTCATTGTGAAGATGATGTATGTGTTATTTGCAAATTCATAAATAACATCAAGTATCTTTTGAATCATTGTTAATTACAGTTTGTGGTTTCAATTTTACGGCCTTCCTTTTAAATCATCAAGATGGATTTGAAAGCCAAAAGACATTAAATTATTCATTTGTCAGATATGACCTTGTAAAATAAATCAAGACTCATCTTGGAAAGCTAGATTTGAAAACTATTGTCATAATAGTTTAAAGCATTTTCTGTGTAGGTGCACTGTCAAATAGAATAGATTCTATCAATAGGTGTCTAGTTTGGGCAGCTTCCTGGACATACCCACCTGCTGTGGTTCACTGATAACCTCCAGGCTTGCCCCTTACTGTATGCTTAAAAGAAACTATTCATGCAGCTACAGCCTCCCACTGCGAGATCAATACTTTTATTGGCACTACATGCACACACAGATTTTTTTCCTCCTCAGGTGGTCCAGGTTTGCTTCCTGGGTCAGTCCCTTAACGGCCTCACCCTGTGACAGAGACATGACTGTCTCAGTCTGATAACATGGAGCCGCTTAATGTTTAGCCCAAGATCCACACACACACACACAACCACACACACACACAGATACACAGGGAAGCAGAGGGATTACAAAGGTACAGAGACCCATATGCTGCCCAGGGATGGAGGCAAGTACACTAAATGCAAGGAAAACGCAAGGTTGTAATGACCAAGGTGAGAACTGTTACTTTTTATTGTCTATTATGTTTAATAACTGTAGAATTCCACACTTTGAGGGACAACATGGCCTTTGTTGACACTGCACTCTAATCTCATTTGAAGTCAGTTAAGTGATGGAGTTGGATTCAATGCTTCTGTGAGACCATTGTTGACTAATTTTATGACCAGATGATGACTAAGTTGATTTGGCATTGGTAAATGGCACTTCTTTTTCCAAATGCAGAGTTAAAACCTGTTGATTGGTCGAATTTCCAAGCCGTTAATTTGCTAAGATGGACTATTAGCCTGTTAATCCACATTAGAGCCTGTGTGCTGTGCGTCCTGTGGGGGAGGGACAAAATAGAGCTGCATACACAGTGGAGGTATTGTAATGTGGGGAAGACAATGTAGAAAAAAAGACGGGCTCTTCCAAAAAAAAAAAAAATTACCTGCAATGAGTTTGTGTGTATATATCCTATGTTTGTAGATTTATTATCAGGGGCAAACAAATGCTGAAACAGACGATAGATTCAGTGGAAACACTGTGTTTTCTTTATAAAGAGAAAAGTGTAAGAGTTATAATTTCACCATTTTAGGAGGAATTAAACACAAATTGAAGATGCATTGTTGGGAGTGGAGAAGTTCACGATTAGCAGTGTAAAAAAAACAACTTTCAGTAAGAAAAATGCTTGAAGCAACAACAAAATTGCGAGCTGCTCTCACTTCTAAAATAACTGACAGGGTTTTTAATTTGGGGACTAACAAAAGGTAATAAAATCACTAATTGCCAGTCAAGCAATAGTAAAACGTATTGTTATAATTATCATTATCAGAAATGTAAACACAACACACAACAGTAAAACAACAGTATAATTTGAATGATGATCAGTTGAGAAACATGCATGCTTTTTCATGTGTAACAATTACCTGTGTGAGTATATCTCAGATTAATATGGCCAACATCTGTCACTGAAACTGTTTTGCATTTCCAGTAGTAATCAGTAACAAGAAGTTTATTCATGTTTTTACTAGAAGTAACACTTCAACATTTTGGGTAATATGGTTATATATGATATCTGGCTGCTGACTATAGCTTCATATTTACTGTAATGACATGAGAGTTGTGTAAATCATCTCAACTAACTCTCAGCAAGTACAAACTATTAATTTAAGATGTTTGCTTTGCTACATTTAAATGGTATTCATTAAAGAATGGAAATGTATCATTATGTCTTGGAACAGAAATGTATCATTGTAACCTCTACACTTATTGGTATTTTGGTCAACTTTAATATTAAATACTTAACAATAATGTTAATAATAACGTAACAATCTTTACATATCTTGTAGTAACTATGATATTTAGGGAATGCTGCTTGTTACTGGCATTTTTTTCTTTCAAATTTATCGGCACAAATTTCATCTTTTTATTCTAAACTATACAGAAGCTTTGCAAAAGTCATGTAAAAGCTGGCTATTTTTGTTTGTTTTTGGGAACAGTTTTGTTTCATTTGATGTTGTATAAACGTCTCCAAATGGGCCAGAAGCATACAGTAATGACAGTGTGTTTGTGACAGGGCCTGGTGTTGAACATGAAGGCCCAGCAGAGCCACGTGGAGGCGGTGCAGGTCGTCCCCTCTCCATTCCAGCTCGTCTCTATGTGTATGCACTGCATGGCTGCCTCTGTGAGGTGGCCTTCACCGCCGTGTGGGACTGGTGCAGCAGCCAGGACAGAAGGCTGCCGGGTCACAGCAGCCTGTGGGCGCTGCCTATGTACGCCACCGCAATCTACCTCATGGAGAGCCTGAGAGGCCGGCTGCTGGCTCAGCACCGCCCGCTGCCTGTGCGTCTGCTGGCCTACACCCTGTTCATCTACCTGTGGGAGTTCAGCTGGGGGGCGGGGCTGAGGCTGCTGGGGGCCTGTCCCTGGGACTACTCAGCTTATAGGTACAACCTGAGAGGACTGGTGACTCTGGAGTATGCACTCCCCTGGGCTGTGGCAGCATTTATAGCAGAGCAGCATGTGATCAGGAATACTCTGAGGATACGAGTGCACAAGTGAACTGACATCAATCTGGAATCATGTGCTTCCAAAAACAACTACAAAGCACTTAAGGACATTGTTTTAGGACACTGCAATTGTGAGCTTTTGACATTTGGATTTACAAGGCTGGTGCACATGCAGCACCTCTCTGGGCTTTCTCATTAAATCTGACAGTCCAATCTGTGAGCGTGTTTTTCCTCACAGGCTAAAATCAGTGATTTATGTTAGAGAAACTGGTTTGGTAGCTTAGTGTATCCGACTGTATGGCAGTTTTGAATTAATAGTTTGGTATTTTGTGAGAAAAGTTAATTTGGTCTCTTGCCAAAAGATGAGCATCATTCTCCCATCTGTTCAGTAAGTATGAGACAGTTACCTTAGTTTTGCACAAAGAATGGAAAAAGGTGGAAAGTTTGGACAAAAACCAAATTGTAAAAACAAGTTGTGGTTATATGGGGGTGCTAGTCAAAAATGTAGGCCAGAGTTACTGTTGTAATTGTGGTGGCGGAGTGAAAGAAAACAAGAAGTAGGATGCAGTTACAGACAAAATAAGGATCAGGATCAGTTCATCGATTTAATGGGGAGGAAAAGGTCCCCAAAGGACAAAAGTCCAAACCAGGAAGGCAGTCCAAACAGGTGTACAGATCCAGAGGGGAGCAGGCAAGAATCAAAATCCAAATGATATTTGTCCAGGCAGGGGCGGATCAAGAAAAAAATTTATGGGGTGATGAGAAATACAGCACAGTACAAAAGGGTATGTTACATTAAAATCCCCACAAACAATGAAAACACATAAAAACATAAAAACACATATTATATATTGTGAATATTCTAACCAGGGACATTTTGACATTTGTACCAGTCACTGTGGACACATCTTCTGGCTGCTCCCTGGAGGGTCTTGGGGAAACTTGGATAGGTCTAGAAGATGGAGGGGAGGAAAGATTCAAACTGCATTACATCTGAACTGATTATACAATATAGCAACTAGTAAAACACAGTCAATTTGGAACTGTCAGATTAGTTATAACCACCAGACTGTGTAAACACACTAACATTTTTGTCGAGTTATTTCTCCTTTATATCAATGCCTGCCCAAACTCAACCTGGCATTGAGGACAACAGAGGACGCTGTACAACTCATATAATTTCTTCTGTTTCCTTTATTTAAGCAACAGTTGTTCAGCCATATTGTAGCAAAGGTTGATAACCTTAAAGGATAAAGAAAGTAGAATGTTAAACAATGAAATCACTTAATATTAATCAGCAAATCATATTTCATACATAAAACATGGGCCAGTTCAGTCTTCAAAACTTAAACCATGTTAACTTAAACATTTTTATCACAGCTAAACTCTTAAATTATTCTATTTAATGTTTGCAGCCCTATTTAAGGTTTACAATTTCTTTTAATTAATAAAATCCAGAGGCCTACATAATGATAAAAGAAATTAACTTAAACAATTCCTCTTATTTTGGGAAAGTAGATTGACCTAATTTCATCACTAAATGATCCTGAATAAACTCCTAAAGAAACAATAAGCAAACACCAAACAAAATTCACCAGTGGCATCTCTGTAGTCATCTAGCATTGATTGAGATTTTCAGTGCTCCTTGCTGCCTTGTCTCCCTCTGCTGCGTGCTCTCTGAACAAGAGGGCCTCACCTGTGCCAGTGACCTCCTAATGAGCCTTTCCTTCCTCCCTCTACCTGCATGCACTGCATCCACCGCTGCCCTCTGCTGCTCTTTAAAATCAATAGGTCTATTTAAGTAAACAAACCTATGAAAATAATCCGAATTAACAAAAAAAAAAAAATCACCACATGACCCAACAATTTTAGCCTGGGAGAGTATTTTCAGGTTTGTGTGTTTAATTGTGACCTGCGACAGATTCCTGCCACAGCAACAGGATGGATTCAAAGCACTGCACTGCCACTGGAAACACTTTGACATGTGGACGAACATGTGTTGGCTGTGTTTGGTTTTTTATTCACTTTTCCTCCCTTTGGTCTTCAGTCTCATTCATCATCTCATTCAGCGAGTTTCGACGAAATTCGGATTCGGTTTATTTGTTTGTTTGAACCTCACACACACTCATCACATTCACACTGTGTGGCATACCTTTGCTGAAGCCGGGGTTCGATCCCGTGTCTCCCGCTCGCTGGGCGGCGTCCTTCCCGCGTCCTTCCCACTGGACTATCTTCAGTACTGACCAACAGCAACGACTGGACTGAAGATCAGACTGAAGGAGGAGTCTGCAGGAAGTTCACCTTCATCCACCTGCAGAGGTGGATGAGGAAAACTTCAAGGTGGCAAGAACACTTAAATCCAGATTTGTATTTTCTGTCTCACAGGGAAGAATCCAATGCAACACATTTGTCAGACTCAGTGTGGTTACCATGGATGTGATAGCTCAACATGTTAACATGAAGAACAGTCATGCTGAGATTGTGGTTCAAAACCTGATGATTTATTTTCTCGGCCCAACACAATCTGAGAAATAAACACTTCCGTCCAGATGATAGTTTTAGAGATAAACCTGCCTGAGCACCATGAAGCTCTCTCTTTGTGGAAACTGAAGAAGAAATAATCACACTAGTAGTTTTCATCATCCTGTGTCTTTTGCTAAAATACATCCGGGGTCATGCTTTCATGCAAGTCCCAGCATCTTCTGTTCTGGCCGAATCACCTTGAACACGCCTGCTCTCAGAAGCTAAGAAGTGTGGGGCCTGGTTAGTGCCTGGATGGGAGACCGTCCAGAAATACTAGTGCTGTCTGTTTTTTGTTTGTCTTTTTAAACTTACTCAAACTGAGAATAACTGGAATTAATTTAAAAAATAATTTAGTAATTTAAAAGATTGACAACGCCACCTAGGGATTTCCAGAGCCCTCGGACTCTAAAAGGCAGGTTCTTTAAAATCAGGGGTGAGAAGAGTTATAAAACACAAACCCAAGGGTAATATTAACTAGTTTATTACAATAAAATCACCATAAATTAAAAAGTGGATGATGCCTAAAACAAGTCCAGAGAGCCCATGTAGTACTCTTCTGTCAGTCCTTGGTCTTCGTCTCTTGCAGCGGAGTCACTTGTCCATGTGGCCACCGCGTCCTCAGCAGCCAATTCTTTCCGGCTCCGTAGCAGCCGACCCTGGCGTCTCTTCAACGGCTGCAACCATTACTGGAAGACTGTTTTTACATTTCAGTGGAAAAATATGTCAACGTCTCACAGTGAAATTTGCCATAAAGTCATACCTAATCAGTTGTGATTTTCTTTGGAACAAACTCTTGTGATGTTGAATGAACAAGACTCAAAACTGATGCAAAAGTGGATTTGGCAAAAGACACTTGAATAGAATTTGACAAGGTGACGATTGTTCTCAGCACTTGTTGAAACTTGTGTTTAGCCAGTAGGTTGATCATTGTGGTAGTGATTGCTCAACCTTTCCACTTCCAGCCTTTCTCACACAGTTTCTGTGTAATTCTGTGGAATATCAATACCTAACCACTCCATTACAGGGAAAAACTGGGAGGTCAAACTTCTGAATTAAATGAGTGCATGATTTATTTTACTCCCAATATGTGATAATACACAATCTACATTGAGTTCTCCTCTCTGCCTGTACAGAATACTGCATATTTCATGTGTGTGTGAATGGGCAGGTGATGCTCAGGGTCTCTTCCGCTCAGGGTTTTGGACCACAAACAGGGCAACAGTCCCCTCATCTCTCTGCCACTGGTAGCTACAGAAGAAAAGGCACAGTTAGGTGATTTTGGCTGAAAATCAAAATCTTGAAAGTGACATCTGAAGTCATCACTATCTGGGTCATTCCAGAATTGGAGGACATTTTGGCTTCCAAATTCTTGAAAAATAAACCTTCACTTCTGCTACATATTCATCAATAATAGGTAATAAACTATCAAAAGCTTGATTAGCTCAGCTTACAGATAAATG